>VDFB02000002.1:49847740-50028790 GCA_007258455.2 Sequoia sempervirens
TTTTTGATCACACTGTCACATTCATTACTCACTCATTATTTCTTCTATCTCTTCTCTATTGTCTAACATCCACACATTCACTCTTTCAAAAACTATTCTCCATATATATATATATATATATATCTGATATCCATTGCAAACATCAATTAGGTTAGTCTAATTAGATGCAATTATTTTATAAAAGATATCAACTGTCAGCTCCAATAGATCAAACAATATTTTCAAAATTCAATTTAACCGTTAGCATGTTACATTATGTTGGCTTGGAACAAGAAATAGATCACACATAAGTTTTCATATCATATCAAAATTAACTTAATAATTCAGCCAGGAATAGTCTTCAACACAATCAATAGAATAATTTCACTTCATCATACAAGCACCAGGACATGAAATAACATGATCACGCATGCCTTTAACATCCATGAGTAATTTCCAAAAACCACAATTAGAAAATTTCAACTACGGAGAAATGCAGACTAGAACACTAAAGAGGCACCAAAAATACTAGATCAACCACTGGAGAAGATAAGTTAGTTACACACACTAGTTTAAGAGTACCAGACCAAGCTACCAACATGGTGACATCAATGAAAACATATAGATAACCTACTCATTCTTCCAATAATCTCCCGCTTTGTCATTGATGGCAACATGTAAACAAAATTCTCCTTCTTTCCTCAAAAAAAATTTTAAATTCATAACTTTTAAAATTTTAGTATTAGAAAGACAACTTAAAAAGAGCACACCTTTCTTTACTATTATTCTCACTGGCCTTGACCTCATTATCAATACTTAGACCATTAGTAGGCATAGTATATCTAGTCTCAATAGACTTCCAAACTCCAAATTTAAGATATACAAAGAAACGCTCAATTCTTGTCTTACAAAAACCATAGTATGATACATCAAATAAAGGAGAATTAGTCTTATGCACCATCCCATATCTACCTCAAGTGATTAAGCTTTCTTCTTATGATCCTTACTTTGATACCAATTGTTGAATGCACACAAGAAAACTTAGAGGGGGGTGAATGAGTTGTATATTAAAACATCCAAAACACTCATAAACATTCAGATCCACATCAACTTAATTAACCCTTGATTTGATAGAGGGATTTAGCATGAAAGAAAATAACAAAAATTGAAACACATCAACACCATGCGTAATAGAACACTAGAGTTACATGGAAAACACAAGAAGGGAAAAACCACAGTGAGTATTAAGTCACAATATAAAGTAATTGCAACATTGAATACAAAATTCTTATTACTAGAGGGCTCACTACCCAAAAGAAACAAGGGCTCACTGCCAATGGATCACTACTAGATTATATTAAAGAAGGAAGAAGAATGTAATAGTGAGAAATCCATCTCAATGCAATAGAAAAATCCACCACAACATCAACAACACATTCATAGTTTTAATAAAGATTTTGGACACCTTCTACTCACTACTTCTAATAGTCTAACCCATTGAAGTTGATAGTGCACTTCTCAAATTTTTAGTTCACACTTATTCAATTCACATAAAAATTTTCACAACTCAATCATCCATCAGCTCATCAGTTTATTTATAACTTCTTCAACCTTGAAACAATTCTCCAAGCTTAACTATGCACCTCAAACATATAAATTCAAATTAGGTCAGCACTAAGAATTCCCACAGTGGAAAGGAATGAAGTTAGACCACATGATACCTTAACTTAGACCTAATCCAATCATGCATGCCACACCACACTTCCACAATCACCAGATAAAATCTGCAATTAGTGTAAAAACCCAAGGTCAGACGAACCTATGTAAACACCATTAACATTGTAGACACTCAAATGATCAAATTCTTTTACATATTAATCAAATAAAGAAATTTATTAGATTAATTCACTAATGTTCATCATATTTAATTAAATAAATCAAATTATTTAATTAAGTCTCCTAAAGTCCTCTCATCTGATTTAATAATTCAAATTCTTTAAATCAAATGTGACAATCCCCTAAATCCCCTCAAGTTGATTAATTTTGGATTAATTGACTCCTAATCATCATTACTTATTTTCTACCTTTTGACTCAACCTTGGTCAAACTAAACCCCTGATTAATGAATGAACTTGCACATGAAAATAATTTATTTTAATGAACTAATTACCCTAGTTTCCCTGACAAATGCATATTCTTTTGGAATATTCCTTCAATAACTCCACTCATTTGACTTTCTTACCGAAATGTTAATGCCTCTTATATATACATTAATCTCTCTTACAGGATGTTGCCACAATAGTGTGTCTCACTTTTGGGACGTGCTGAGTTTTTCTTGAAATAATTTTTTTTAGAAAAAAGAATGATTTAAGTCTTGAGAGGCTCCATCTAAATGGTTTTAAATGAAGAGGGATATATAATAGCCCCTTATATCAAACCCTCTTGGATAGAACCCCTCTAGTATTAAATCATACCCACAATGGAGTCTCCTTCACACCTATCAAAATGCTGGAAAAAACCCACTTTTTCTTTACATTTTGAGGGATTAAATAACGTCATTTAAAAATTATATTTTTCAATATTGTATCCCTTGAAACAATATTTCCAACTAGTATAGTTTTGATATATTTTCATTTTATCATGTATTTAATTTTCAATTTTTACTAAACATGGGTTTCTCTTCGAACATTGAGCTCTTTCCTGTGTAGAGGTGGAAAAATAGTAAACCATTGCTAAAAAATTTCAAAAATACCCTTTCCCTAGGTATTGATGTCCTTATTTCACCCAAAAGAGAAATTTGGATTTTCATATATACACAACAAGTTAGGTTATACGACATACATGCATGTCCAAATTATAGTTAGAGTGACTTCAAAAAATTAATTAAAAAAATATATATATACAACAAAAAATTATGAAAACATATTGTTTCCCTAAATATTAATGTTGAGAATCTATAATTCAAAAATTAGAATTTAATCCTTTATAGAAAAAAAGTTATTTTGTATGACACAAACGTTACTTTCAAAAAAAAATGTTTTCTATTTAAAACTAGTTATTAAATGAGATGTTGAAGATTCATGATTTATTTCAAAAAAACTAAAAATATATATATTTAAAATCTACACACAAATTTCCACAAATCACTAGTTCACATCATCTTCAAATTCTTAATAGTTTAGCTACTATAGGTCTCAAAAGGTGAAGATTTAGTTAAAAATATTGATGTAAATATTCATCTTGGGCAAAAAGTGAGACACAGTATTGTGATTTCACCCTACATCACCACCTAAATTTTCTTACATCTCCAACCACATTCATTTACTTTTCTTCTTACAACCTTTCAAATCCTCAGTTCTCATTAACTCCTTTTACATCTCCTTTACTCCACACATTCCCCAAAATGTGCTCCACCCTCATCTAATAAAATTCTGACAAGTGTCACATTCCTATTATCTCCCTTTTTATCCCACATTCACCAATTTATCTCATTCTTAAACCCTTGATTCCTATAAATAGAGGCTTCCTCTACACAATATGGATCCACAACTTGAAGCATTCTTACTATAGGAATTTCAACTCATAGCATTCTCCATTTTTATCACATTTGGAGCTTGTTTCATCATCATAGGTACTTGGAATCACTACATCATTGGATCTTATCAAAGGGATTAGGAAAGGGATTCTTTCCACATCAAAGGAGCACCAATCCCCCTTTGTGATGAAGGTTTAGCTATTTTAAGGTGATTGCATGTTGTCTTTGGTTTGTTTATGCTCTCATTTTCATGTTTTCTTCTTGATTTAGCTAAGAATCTCATACGCAATACTATATTTTTGTTTCTAACATGATTAACCATCGTTTCTTGGTCTTGTGCTAGCCAATTGAAAGTTTTGTGTTCACATTTTGGTGCTAGAGGGAGGGGTAAACTTTTTTTTATATTAATTTTTCTTAAAAATACCATTTTTTGCAGCTACAGGAGGGCACCACTGCTTATGCTTCATTCAACATTTATTTTGCATAAAATGTCATTTTCTCTTGCACATAGAGAACCACCTTTTTTATAGCATTGCATCTATCATGTCTCATTTCCTTTGAATGTTGTTGTCGCGTCCCCTTTATAGGATCGTTGCCTTTGTCTTCTCAGATTTTATGGTCTCTTTTGATTTCTGATAGACTACTGCTTTTGCTATTATGTCACCTTTATTTCCATAGCGTCACATTTGTGCTTTGTGTTTGTTGTGGAGCACCACCTTTGCATTTCACTAGAGCACCACTTCTTCTTTTAGCACCACCTTTGTTAGTTGCAAAGGATCGCCTTTGTTGTCCAACACTGCCTTTGTAGGAAGAGGAGGAAAATTAACTTAGAAAACTATAAGCATTTTTTAATGCTCATTGTAATAGCTTAGGCTTTCCAATTCTACTTTTCATTTTCTATTTTAGGACCAACTAGAATTAATTTGGGTTTAAAATTAACAATCAACGCAAGCTTTGTCAAAGATGGACTAAAATTGAACATTAGGAACTTACTAGACATTTCTTTGTGGGTTAAAATTGAACAAGAAAAATTCACACTTAGCTTTTGGCCCTTAAAATGAACTCACTTTTACTTTTGGGATTAAAAATAACTTGTGCTTTCTTTGTTTTGTGATTTTTTGCAATCCTTGTCACTTTAATGCGTATGCACTTCTCTCGTTCCACTCAATGATCTTGAGAATCAAAAGCATTCCATCGACATTGGTTATCTAAAATCACCCACAAATTTCAATTTGGATCTAAAATTGAACCCTAATGCTAGTGTGAGGAAAAGACATTGTGTGTGTTCCCTCCTTGTGCTTTACATGAACTAGGAAGTCGAACTACAAATGTACTCCCTTTCTTTTTTTCACCTTTAGAGGGGTTTTCCTAAGAAACACATTTGAAATGAGAACTTGAAGGTGACTCCAATAGGTTTTTCACTTGAGCTGGTATATAAATGGATAAGACTAAACTGTCAAGTCCTCATGGTATGTAGGCCTTAGTTGTATAATGTCATTTAGAATGGGGTACTATCGTAAAAAGTATAAGATCCCCTGGTAGGATTTATTAAATCCTTTAGTGGCTTACGAGATGCTCACAAGGTGCAATTTCATTGATTATCCAAACTAAGAACCAACTTGTTTAGTGAACAAAATCCTTTATTCTTGCTAGTGGAAGAATGGTCATTCTGAAGCCACCCCACATTTGTACTATTGAAAATAGAAACAAAAAAATACTTAGGATCTTTGAATCTTCAATATTTTGAGATTTGGTGGTCCCAAGAAGTGTGTGTCATGGAGGGGAGCTAGTGTCACCAAATATATAACTGTTCGCTTTGTCTTAGTGTTTGTAGAAATCTAAGTGGGGACTCAACAACTAGTATCTTTGAATCCTATGGTTGTGTATTGTTTCAAAATCAAACACATTGCTTGGATCTCAAACATTGGAAACAAACATTTAACAAGTCATCAAAATTTCAAACCCTTTGGAAAGAGAAAATATCCTTGAAGAGTCTAATTATTATTGTTTTTCCCTAAGGATTTTATCCTTAGAGGCTTCTAAATATTTGGGCTCATATGTCAATTTTCTCTCTCCAAAGTCAACCTAGGGAAACTATGGCCTTGACCCTTTTATTTTCACATAATGGACCTTGTGGAAAAAAAAATAGTTAAGACATAGAAATTTAGTTCAGAATTTAAACAAGATGTGTTGATGTGGTAAAAATAATCCATTTAATCAAGATAAAATACAATTGTACCCCATAAATTTTCTTTTTCTCATGATTTCCCACAAAATCAAGATTCCAAAAGAAAATTATTTATTCCATCACTTCAAGTTTCTGAGTCATACTCAAAATGATGTCAAGAGATACATTATAAAGTGCAACTGAAGATAATACTACAAGATAAGCAATAAGGTAACAAGGTCTTACAGACTTATTCCACTCAACAATCTAGATATGTATGCTCAATATGAACCATATTATTTTTGAAACACTATAGAGGTATAGTGAACCACCTTGGTCTTGTAAACAAAGTCTTTCTAGGTTCTTCTAGAATCAAACTAACTTTTCCATTTGTCACAACATTGGTCAAAACCCATCTCACAAAAAACTTTAAGAACTTTTGAAAAATAATCCATGCTAGACTTTTGGTAAATCGTTAAAATAAAAATCATCTTTTTTGGCTAGGTATGTTGGAATGAATCCTTTCAAACACGTCTAGTTAAATTAGCACCCCTTTTGAAAAAGTTTACCCCAAGATCACATCTAATATCTTGGGATTTACAAGTCCATTATTCAAATCAAATCAACCAAAATCCAAAATCCTAAGGTCTAGTATTCCTCCAAAGTTCTCAAAAGTTCAAGCATCCATATCATTCACCCCTCATCATTTACATCATCATCATCATTCGATCCTTAAACACCCTATATTTTTCTTTTTGTACCTTAAGTTTAGATAAACAAGAGGAGTTATAGGTTTACCTCCCATATTCTTAAAATTTGATCCTTATTTTATGGTTCAAAAAAGGTCACAACACAAGAAGATCATGGAGCAATACAAAGAAACATCAACCTCAAGTGATTTAAGTCAAACTGCATAGGAATTTAACCCTAGGGAATGTATCAACCCTCCACTTAATCCCCCTCAAATTCCTCAACATCCTCAAAAGGGAGGTTTCCAAGTGGAGGATGTCACCAACAATTTCCAAGGGATGTCCCAAGATGAAATACTGGAACTATTTCAAACTCCTGGAATGCACAAGCTTGTCAACACAATCATGAGGCTCAATCCCACACAATACATGTTGGCATTAGCAAAGGAAGGGGCTAAACTCCCTTGCTATTTTCATGAAGCAGTATTGTTGTACAAACTTTTGGGAACATTCCACCAATATCATTCACATCCTCATTCCCAAGCATCACCCAACCCATCATACAACCAACATCATCTCATGCTCCAAGTCAACCAATGATCACCAAGGGAAGTTCATTACTCCAATCCTTTCAAGGGCATCCACTTGTCAACTATGCCATAGAAAAATGGCCCCTTGTCATTTTCATGGCCTTTTAGGTCTTGTTTCACAATGTTTGGTCTATTTTTCTCTCATTTTATATTGTAATATGGCTTGAACATGCATATTTTTGTACTAAAATTTAAATAATGATGTCTTGTGAAGGTGTTGTGAAGTGTTGTAAAACATTTCTACACTCTTCTAGACTCTATTCATTACAATTCACCTAAAACTCACCTTTTCATCACTAAAAAGTCCTTTTTTGAAGTGTTGTAAAGTCTTGTAACAATATTTCACACTTTTCTAGGCATAATTTCACCATTTACACATTTCTTATGCTTTATTTGACCCCTTTATTCCCTTATAAGCTTTAATTAAGTGTATTTTTTAATTTAAACTTGACAAATAACATTAAATGTGACTTAATTCCTAACACTTATTTTTAGGTCCTAGGTGGGACCCATTCACCATGGGTGGCGAATGAGTCCCTCTTGGCTCCAAATTCAAAATATTTTAAATTTCCTTTCGAGTTTTTATTCAAAATCACTTGATGTTGGCCTCTGATGAGGTACCAATGGGTTACTAAGGTGCAAGATTGTATAAATAAGTTATTTTCACCTCATTTTACATCTCTTCTAAAATCACACATCACATCCAAGAAATATTTTCATTCACTCAAGCATTCAAGCACTTTACAACATCAAATCAAGCATTAATCAAGCATTTTGAAGCATCCATTGACATATCATCCAATTTTATTCAGCAAGGGTTTGGTAAGTTGATAACATTTGCATGTTATTTGTTTGTCATTCTCTTTCATTTCATTATTTCGTTAAGGGTTTGATTACCAAAGTGGGGTTTGACCAAGAAAAACTCCTATTTGCTAACCCTTAACCATTTTCCCCCTCTTGCATGTGTGCTTGCAGAATCTTGTGTGTAGATTTAACAAGAATTTAGGTGTTGAAAAGTGGTCAACAAGTCAAGAAGTTTTTTCAAGTCAAATCAACCATATTTCAAGCTTAGAGAAGGTATTTTGTCTGTTTCTTGCAAAATTGACTTCGACAACCTAACAAGCAGACAAGCTTAGATATGGTGTTGCAGAGTTGTCTCCTAATTTCTTAAAATGTTGGGAGAGGATTGATTCACTAGTAGTGGTGAATGAGTCTCACCTTAAGGCTGTAAATCTAAGTTCTGTCAGATTCTAGATCTTGACACTCAGAAACTGGTTCTCGACAATTTTCATCATAAATGAGACTAATTCACCACTCTGGCAGAATGAGTCCAACTGGTAAATTTCTATAATTCTAGACAACATCCAGAACATTCTAGAATCCTCATCAGACTTCCAAGTACACACTGATTCAACTCATTTCTTTTTGTTATGAATTTATTCATTCTTGACTCATTGTTTGCATATCACATTGTGTTTTCCAACATAGCATATTTCCGAGATTTTGCATAAATAATCAGTCAACTAGATCACTTGATTTCATTTTGATCATTTCATTTAGGAATAATAAAATCCTACATTGCATAATTTGAGTGAACCCTTTAGCATTTTTGGACCTACTCTCTCCTTTTAGGTGAAAACCCTAGAAGAGCTAGGGAGTCTTGTCGGTGCCAAAAATCTATAGTTCATTTTGGTGAACCTTTATTTTGAACACTTTACATTTTCCATTTTCATTGCATCTTGCATCTTAAGCTTCATTTTCATCAACATTCAATTAGGGTATTGTTTTGTTTTTGTATCCTAGGGATTCTTCAGAGTTCATTTTTGCATTGCATATCATTGAAACAACATAAAATCTACATCTACATCCTTCATTGTAACTTGAAAAACATTAAAAGCACATTAATTTTTTTGAAAAATGCAAAAAAAGCTCATATTGGGACTCATTTGTTGCCCTGGGCGAATCAGTCCACCTGCACTTTTTAAATAACATTTCTAGCATTTTTCTAGCATTTTACTACATTTCTATTTTTTGTAGTTACTTCTTTGTTACAGTTAGCAGATTTTCTATTATTTGCATTTAGCACTCCTAGATTACCTTGCATTTTCATTCACACCATCTTTTGTGGTACTTATATGAGTGTTTGGTGCCCCATTGATAATACTTTAGTGAGATGAAGTTCTAGACTCATGGCCTCTCACAATAGCACTTTCATTGTGGACCTTGGGATCTCAAGAGCTCCTACTCCTAGTATGGACAATGGTGCATTAGGCATGAACAATGCCACTTCTATGTCCTTACCTTTCCATCCAATGAATGTTGACATACAAAACAACTCTCTCCCATAAGAAAAGGTCATTAATATTCATGAGGATTTTGCACACTTACAATAAGGCTTGTCCATTGAAAACATTTCCACCACTACCATACTAGCCATAGAAAACCTCCATCATTTGATTGAAGGTGATGATGGTTTATAAGTTATGAAAATAATTGTTGAGATTTACAATAAGCATGCTTCTTCTAATTCCCAATCCACAAACATTGCTGCAAGCCAAGGAGGACCTCACATTCCTCCCCCTTCAACCATAGCATCTATACCAACTTATACGACTCCTCATGTTACAACAACTATGCAACAAGTTAGTCATGTGGCTCCTTTCAAAATTCCAACTAGCATTCCTAGT
This sequence comes from Sequoia sempervirens, assembly GCA_007258455.2. NCBI lineage: Eukaryota > Viridiplantae > Streptophyta > Pinopsida > Cupressales > Cupressaceae > Sequoia > Sequoia sempervirens. The sequence continues at coordinate 49,857,388 of VDFB02000002.1, forward strand.
TCTCTTGTGGGATCGCAAGTCCCATCCATTATATTCACCCATTTTAGTGTTCCTTTCATTGCCCCTCACATTACATACACCCCATTTCCATTTTCTCTTCCACCTCAAACCACCTACCCCAATCCCATCATTACACAACTCCTTAATATTGTTTCCTCCATGCAACAACAAATTTCCACCATTAGCCAAGGTTAGAATGATCCACCCATATATCATGTTTGTAGTATCCCCTTATCCTTATAAATCTTATGAACACAGATGCCACAAGGGATAGAAATACCTAGGTTTGATAAATGTAGAGGTAAAGGAGACCCTATCAACAATGTCAATACTTATACAACTTTATGCAGTGATTTTTTCCTTGATGATAAACTCTTGGCTAAACTTTTTCCTAGGACCCTAAAAGATATTGCATTGGAGTGATTTTTCAACTTTCCCAATCATTCCATTCAATCATTTAATGAACTTTTGGATGCCTTTGTAAGTCACTTCCAAGCTCATATGACCCCTAAAAAGACAATGGCTGACCTAATTTGTTGTAGACAAAATGCCGATGAGAAAGCCACTGATTTTATTTCACGTTATTAGTCATTGTATGCACAAGTGGATGTCAAAATTCCTAATTCATATTTGCAAAAGATGTTTATCAAAAACTTACACACAAACCTTTAGGATAAGTTAACTATGATGAAATTCCCATTGTTCATGCACTTATGCGCAACCCTATGTGAATGACATAACTTAGATTCAAGTCGTGATTCAAAATCCACTTCCAACTGAGTTGAAAAGCCTAAGCACAACAATCAAATCAACAATCAAAAATTTCACAAACCAAATACAAGATTTTTAAATTCAATCTACCTCCTCAACTGCAACCAAACCCACTCGTTCCAAGTAAAGTGGCAATTATTAAAGCAAAGTGGCTTATACCTATGGGGACCTGAATAGACAATTTACTCCCTTACCTAATACTCTCCATAATACAATGAACCAATTGCTCCAACAACAAATGATCACTTTTCCTACCATCAAACCGCTTGATACCACCAAACCTTTACCACCATCCTTTAAACCTAATGCTTATTTCCATTTTCATCACCAAAATGGCCATGACATTGAACAATGTAAGTTTCTTAAACATTTAGTTGAAGACCTCATTGATTCAAGTCGTCTATCCATTGCAAGTGTTAATGATCAAGGCAACAAGTCTGTTCCACTCCCTAACTAGAATTTACAAGTCTTTACCAATCCCATGCCTAAACACAATATTTCATTTGTCAAGGCTAGTGAACCTTCAAACCCTCAAGTCATGAACATTGATACAAATAGAAAACAACATGATATAACTCCAAATGTTACCCAAGTTAATCTTATGGATGAACTTGTGGGTGTGATAGACGTCATCCCTCATACGGGACCAACCAACAAAAATCTTGATATCACTTTTTCTTCTAAAGATATACTTCAAAAACTTCCTGATTGTCCTCTTTACATAGCCGACATAATCTATGTTAAGCCCACCAATGGGATATTAATAGATGCCACCTGTGGTGAGAATGTGATCACAGAAGAATTTCTAGTATTAGATGATCTATATCAAAATGATTATAACAAATCAACTACATGGATTAAAATGTATACTAGTTTTGAGTGCCCTATGATTAGATTTATCGTACTCCCCTTACAAATAGGACCCAAAACTTTGGAGGTAACATTTTCAATTATTCCACAATCGGATCAATTTTTTTTGCAGCTAGGCCTCCCATGGTTGCACTCAATGAAAACGGTCCCTTCACTTGTTCACAAATGTTTGAAGTGTCAAAAGGACAATGCAATATTTATCATACACCATAGTGGCTTTCATCCATTATCATCTAAAGGTAATTTTTCCTTAGAAGCCTTTTGGCCCACACCTATGGAACCCATCACCCCTCGTAAATATTTCTTTTTCATAACTTATCAAAAATTCAAAGCCAAAGACATAGCTGAATTGTCTCTTTGTTACATGTCCATGTCCACTTCCACTCCTCCAATCATAGATGAAACCATGCTTCAAACTAAATTTGACATCGAAAAAACCATAGAACCTCATGAAAAACCACCCTTAGGAACTTCCCTACCATCATTTAAATGACCAAGGAAAAATCAAACCAATCATGTCATACCTCCTTGAATTAAACAAGTGTATAAAGATAAAGAGAAAGTGATTGACCCATCCTCTTTAGTTTCTTCTATTCTTCCCTTTTCAGAAGCAAAATAATATATGATGACTCAATCCACTCTCACACCTCAACAACTTCAAAATGATATTAAACGAAACTATAGTGCTAGGGAACATAGGCGTCTTCGTCGTCTACTCGCTCATCAATTTCACATGGAAGAAAATAAAGAAAACCAACCTTCCCGTTTGACAGACATAATAGATGATCACCCTCCTTCTCTTTACCCACCACAGAATAGTCTAGTACACCCTTCACAACAAAATGAACCAATCCAACAACCACAAATTTTGATACACCCTTCATTGGAAATCACCCTTCATCCTCCCATTGTCATCAATCTTGATGATGTGAAGATTGAAAAAATAGATGAAGAAGTGTATAACAATTTAAACTCTTTACTTTCATCTACAATAAGATTAAATGATAAATCTTCTCAACCAAGTGAGGAGTCTGGTACATCTCCTAGTTTGACACTTGCAATTCTTCCTTTGGACAGTCAACTACCCTCGCAATATACTGAACATGATTGGGAGGTGGATGACTTGTTAAATGGTTGACTTGAATTCACCTTACTAGCTTTTTTTCATTTATTTTCCTTTCACTTTTTATTTCCACTTGATTGTATGAGTGTACTATTTTCCCATGTACTATGTGTTTGTTGTTTTCTCTCATCGTACATTTCTTCTATATGTTGCACATTTTCACATTTTCACTTTTGTTTTATGTTCTCCTTTTGGGGATGATGCAAAGCATTGAGATGCCCTATGTCTCTTTCATGTTGACCCAATCGGTCCCTTTACCTTTTTTCTTTTTCTTGTTTTTTCATTTTGGGGATGATGCAATGCATTAAGGCTACAATGTTTCCTTCATGTTGACCCAAAATATTTTTCTTTTTCATTTTCCTTTTGATTTTCCTTTTTCTTGTGTTTTCCTTTTGGGGAAAATGAAAAGTGTTGATACCACAATGTCTCTTCCATGTTGACTCAAAATAGATCTTATTTTTCTTTTGTTTTCTCTCTCTTTTGTGTCATTCTTCCAATTCTATGTCCTTTGGGGAATGATGATAGTTATGAGCTCCTTAAAAAAAATTGAAGCAATGAACATATTGGTCCCAAATCCATAGATCCCTTATTTTTTTGATGTGTTCTTTATAGGGGGGCAACCTCCTTTTGTTTTGTTTTCTTCTTCATTGAAATGATGCCGCCTAACTTTGAAACATATGACTTGGCATAGGGCTTTTCAAGTTGGCTCACATGTCTTGTTTTCCTCTTACATCTTCTTTACTTTGCTACTTTAAAGTAATTTCTCATAGAACAATGTGTGGAAATGCCTTTAAAGTGGGGGGCATACATTACCATAATTAATTTTCATTTTTGGTTCTTAGTGTAGCCTTGTTTTTTTGTATGATTTGTTCATCACTTTGTGGATGACATTGGGGATGATGTCCTTCATAAGTGTGATATATCCTAGCATATTGCATTCCTCTTGGTGGCCTAATGTGGCACACTGCATCCCCTAAGTAGTGAATATTTTATTTTGTGATTGGTCCTCTCTTGGAGACATTAGACACAATTTTCCCTAAGTGATAGACCTTGCATGAACTTAACAAGACTCCTTTGAAGCTCTTTTACATTTTACATTTTTACATTTTTTCCTTTTTTTGCCACCATGCACAATGCAACTTGCATGCCTGTGGTAACTTTGATTTTTTTCATGAGTTCTAAGAATAGAAAGCTTTGCTTGTCTCATGAAGCAAAAACTAACATTTTCCTTTGTGGAACCTTGTTAAAGTTATCTAGAGGTATGAATTTGATATGGTTGAGTGGGAAGCCCATTTAGTGGCAGGACTTTCCCCATAGCCACCTTTGTGTTTGTGAGTGATTACCAACTAGTGTATGTATCATACCTTTTGGGTCTTCTCACCTAGTGGACCACCATGAGTTCTATCACCCTAGACTAAGTATACATTCTCCTTTTCAAACAACCAACCTAGATCTAATCCACAACTAGTTGGACATATGATCAAAGCTTCATTTGATTCTATCATTTCAACACTAGTGTGTTCTTTTGTTCTTATGCTTAGTTTTCCATGGGATCTTCATCCTAGGGGCTTGATCATCCCTCTTGATCATTTCCATTCCATCTTGCTAATGTAAGTGCATTTGAACCCTCTTCTCGATGTTCATGGCTACTTTAGTGTTAGTTTGAAGCAAGTTCATCCTCTCACTAAAGTGTGGGCTAAACGTGCCATAGAAAAATGGTCTCTTGTCATTTCCATGGCTTTAACATGCATATTTGTGTACTAAAATTCAAATAATGATGTCTTATGAAGGTGTTGTGAAGTGTTGTAAAACATTTCTACACTCTTCTAGACTCTATTCATTACAATTCACTTGAGAATCACCTTTTCATCACTAAACAAATCCTATTTTGAAGTGTTGTAAAGTCTTGTAACTAGATTTCATACTTTTCAAGGCATAATTTCACCGTTACACCTTTCTTATGCTTTATTTGGCCGCTTTCTACCCTTATAAGCTTTAATTAAGTGCATTTTTTAATGTAAACCTGATGAATAACATTAAATGTGTCTTCATTCTTGACACCCATTTTTTCAGGTCCTAGGTGGGACCCATTCACCATGGGTGGTGAATGAGTCCCCTCTTGACTCCAAATTCAAAATATTTTAAATTTCCTTTCAGGTTATTATTCAAAATCACTTGATGTCGGCCTATGTTGAGGTATCAATAGGTTACTAAGGCACAAAATTATATAAATAAGTGATTTTCACCTCATTTTATATCTCTCCTACAATCACACAGCACATCCAAGCAATCTTTTCATTCACTCAAGCATTCAAGCACTTTACAACATCAAATCAAACATTTTGAAGCATCCATTGACATATCTTCATATTTTATTCAACAAGGGTTTGGTAAGTTGATAGAATTTGTATGTTATGTGTTTATCATTCTCTATCATTTCATTATTTCATTAAGGGTTTGATTACCAAAGTGGGGTTTGACCAATCCAAACCCCTATTTGCTAACCCTCAACCATTTTTCCCCTCTTGCATGTGTGTTTGTAGACTTTTGTGTGCAAATTTAACAAGTATTTAGGTGTTTAAAAGTGGTAAAAAAGTCAACAAGGTATTTCAAGTCAAATCAACCATATTTCAAGATTGGAGAAGGTATTATGTTTGTTTCCTACAGAATTGACTTTGACAACCTGACAAGAAGACATCCTCAGGTCAGGTGTTGCAAAGTTGTCTCCTAATTTCTCATAATTTTGGGATAGGACTAATTTTCCACCAGTGGCGAATGAGTCCCACCTTAAAGCTAGAATTCTATTTTTTGTCAGATTCTAGATCCTAACACTCAAAAACTGGCTCCCAACAGTTTTCATTAGAACTAGGACTAATTCGTCACCCTAGATGAATGAGTCCTACTAGTAAATTTATGTAAGTCTAGACAACATCCAAAACATTCCAAAATCCTCATCAAACCTCCAGGTGCACATTGATTCAACTCATTTCTTTTTGTTCTACATTTATTCATTCTTTAGTCATTATTTGCATATCACATTATGTTTTCCAACATAGCATAATTCTTAGATTTTACATATATAATCAGTCATATAGATCACTTTATTGCATTTAGATCATTTAATTTAGGCATAATAACATCCTACATTGCATAATTTGAATGAACCCCTTAGCATTTTTAGCCCTACTCTCTCCTTGTAGGTAAAAAACCCCATAAGAGTTAGGGAGTCTTGTGGGTGCCAAAAATATATGGTTCAGCAACAACCAAAATTTAGAGGATAACACAATCTTGGGTCTTCCTAACACCATCCCAAAAGAGCTAAAAAATCCATATTTTCCACTCATTTTCCATGATACAAACAACCCCTCCACCTTTTCCGCAACACCAACATACCCTCTTGATACACAAAGTTCTCTCTCCCATGGTATCACAAGGACAGGAGGATTTATTTGGAAAGATGGGTACTTTCAATGCTTCATCCTCAATCCAACAAGACAATACATCACAAATCTTCCCACCATTCCCTATCTTGCATCATCATCCACACCAATTCAGGGTATAGGGAAAAATCTCGTCATCTAGCACATCAATCCAAAACCAATCAAATCAAATCAATCCCCCAAGTACAAATCAAATAAGCACATGAATCATACAAAATCCTCTAAACATGCCACTAATATCATAACACCAAGTGGAACAAATCCAAATCTCTCAACCAATCATCACATCATCTACAACACCTCAAACATCCCAAAACATGGTTTCCCAAGGTCCAAGCATATCAATCATACCATCTACCACACAACCCCTTGTCATCACTCAAAAAACACCTCAACAACCATCCCAAAAATCTCATGTCACACCATCTCAAACCATCCCACAAAATCCCCACCTCCACCATCGAATCTAAATACAACAAATCAATATAGTATCACCTTAGAAGTACCACAACAAGCTTACCAAAAGGCCTTGCAGCAATTTCAAGCACAAGCTCAAGCTCAAGCACAAGCACAAGCACAAGAACAAGTGCAAGAAAAATCTTTTCTAAAATAGCAACAATCCATGCAATAGGCACAACAACAGGGTATGTGTAGGATCATCATGGAAAAAATATGTCCTTAAGTGGCAAAAAATTCAAAAAAATCAGAGTTAGATAACTTGACGTAAAAATTTGAATAATCTATCTATATTATTTCAAAAATATGTAAGAATAGAATTTGTAGCAAATTGAATGTAGTTTCTAAACTACTAGGTTTATTTAAAAAAAAAAAAAATCTATTTGGTGAAAATTTGAAATTTCAATGCAGAGTACTTAAATTTTAGGGAAAAACTAAGAAGTAGGTTTGTCCACCCTAACAACAATAAAATGATAATATTTTTTATAAGATTTTATATATAAGTAGAGGACTCATGTCCGAGGTGATGCATATTTTTTGTAATTTTTTCCAAGTAAATAATTAATTATGAATTTTTATTACAACTTTTTAAAAATATAAAAATCGTATGTCTAACCACCTTAACTTGGTCAAAACTTCATGAATTTTTTTTTTTTTAATTCTATAGTATGCAAAGCATAGAATGTGACACATGTTGCAGATTCAAAAAATGTGATACTGTTTGAAAGCTATAGATGTTTTTCAATCAGTCTATCAATCAGGACTTTAGTTGTAACTAAAATAGAAAATGAATAATAATTATTTATTAAATTCAAAGTAAATCATAATTTATATTGGTGGAAAGTTGAGAATATCCTTTAAAAACCCTTTTTGTTTCATCAATTTTGGGTAAAAAAAAGTCGTCAGCCACATGGGCCATCATATCACTTACATATTGCCACTTTTTGGCCCATCATGATCTTGCACATACCCAAAAAGAATAAGCACAAGCCTAGGCTCAAGCTCAAGCTCAAGCATAAGTGCAAACTCAATACCAAAAAAAGAAAACACAAGCACAAGCCTTGTTACAACAACAAGCCTATCAACAAGCCTTACAATAACATGCACAACAACAAGCATTAATAGCCCAACAACAACCCGCACAACAGTAGGCCCAACAACAAGTGTTGTTGGATCAACAACAACAACAAAAATCCCAACAATAAGTGTTGCTGGATCAACAACAACAACAACAAAAATCCCAACAACAAGCGTTGTTGGCACAAAAAAAACAATAGGCATACGAACAAGCATTTCTCACACAACAAAACTTACAACAACCTTTCATGAACATGTAACAAAATGCCTTGAACACAAACACACAAGTCACCCCATCCCTCATCCAACAAATCATACCATCTCAAAACATGCACATCCCACCACCTAATCCACAAAATGACCTCTCCACATTGGTCAAATTCCTCTCACAATAGATACGAAACATCCAATCTGGAAAAGTGAAAAAATTTCACATGCAGGGAAATTTGTGCCCCTATCCATTTGATAGAAACCTTGCTATGGTTCCATTCCCACCTAGATTTGAGATTCTAAAATTTGAAAAATACCATGGGAAGGGAAATCCTAAGGACCACATCAAAGAGTTTCACATACATTACATGGAGGTAGACTATGATGATTCTTATCCTATGTGGCTTTTCCCTCAAAGCTTGGTTGGTTCTACAATGGAATGGTTCTCTCGCCTACCTCTAGGAATAAAAAATTTCCAAGAAATAATGGATTTATTCACCGAAAACTAATCCTTGAAGCTAGACATGGAGGTAAGCCTAGAATAACTATCTGGCCTCAAACAAGCTAAAGGAGAGACATTTCCTACCTTCTTACAATGATGGGGATCTAAAGCTAGCAAGATAAAATGGTCCATGGTAGAGGAACAAAAAATTGGAACCATTATCTCCAACCTTGAAGGGATCTTGTCTTTCCACTTGAAAATGCAATAAATAACAACATATGACCAATTGATCCCCAAATCACTCAGCATCGATATAGACCTTATAACACAAGGGCACACACATGTGTATCAAGACAATCGACCATCGACAAGTTACAATGACAAACCTCACACATGGGACAAGAAAAAGAATGTTACCAGTGATGGTTTCATTGATTCCAAGGTTGTTATCAGTGCCCCAAGGAATAATTCACAACAAAAAACATACCAACAATCACAAATCAACACACAAAACAACCCACAAACCAACCCATCACAACAGCATCCCAACAATCAAACTATCAACAATGTAAACACTCAAGGGGGACCACCCCCAAAATGAAAATATACAACACTTGGGGAACCAATTGAACATGTCATGCAATATCTAGTACAAGTGAATCTCATCAAACTCCATATTTATGAAAATTATCAAGAACCTCAAGTTAAAGAACTATGGTATAATAAGAAGCACCTTTGTGACTTTCACAAAATAAAGGGACAGACGATAGCTAGTTGTATGAGACTCAAAAATATGATCCAAGATCTTATTGATGACAAATTTATAACCATTGAATAACAACATGGAATCAAGATCTCAAAATATACATGAATATGATGCCCGATCATGATAAATGAAATAACAATGCTAAAGGAAAAAGTTACCACAATGAGAACCATATTTATGACCATGTCATCACATCATTGGATGAATAGGTAATAGTTGTTAATATCAGAGGAAATAGGGTTGAGTGTGGAGTCACCACACATAGTGGAAAAATTTCTATCCTAGGAGCTTCACCCAAGGCACCAGCCAACAATCTGAAATCAAACCCTAGTGGTTACAATGTGTTGGAACAACTAAAAAGGACCCCCGCCCAAATTCCATCATGGAGTTGCTTAAAATCTCACATGTGCATAGGGACATCCAAGAGAAGGAATTGGCCGCATCCACCATTCCCACAGACCTTCATGTAGACTGATTTCAAGCTATGGTTGGACATATCACTACACCACATCTCCTTGCATTTTTTGAGGATGATCTTCCAACCCTACCATCCCATAATCACACACTCCATCTTGAAGTTTTAGTCCATAAGAACAAATTCAAAAGATTCTTGGTGGATAGGGGTGCGGGTTTGAATATTTGTACCCTACAGCTAATAAAGAATCTAGGATTCTTAGAAGATGTCATCAAAAAGGTAAAGGTGTCACCATTAGGGGCTATGATGATCAAGAACAAGTGTCTGAAGGCACCATCCAAATCCCTATCCAAGTGGGGCCAACAATCATGCAAACTACTTGCTAGGTCCTTGATCTTCAACTCCCATATAATATTGTCCTCAGGAAACCATGGATCCATGGGATGTTGTGGCACCTTGAAATTTTTCAAATTTGAAGTGCCTATGTTGAAAATTTTTCCTTTGCACACTCAGAAATGCCCCTAAGAAATATGCCTAAGTGACCTAATTTGGAAGGTCATAATTTGGAGCCAATTAATTTTCATCCCAAACCCCTTCATGAGCATATTAAGTTGGAATATGTGAACATGCATGTCATTTTTCAGCTTCCCATGATAAGTTTTGACAGATTTTTGAAACGCAAAGCTGGAGGGTTTTGGCACTATTTTGTTGTTTGCAAACTCTATCCTACAAAGTGGCCTCCTGTTCGAGTTGATATTTCATAGATGGATGATTTTCAAGAAAAAATTATTGTTTCTCTCCATTCTCCCCACATTCATATGCTCCCTGGTCGGGTTTCAAATCCTCATGATTAGATTTGCTATTTTTTCGAGATGAAAAGAAAATGTAGTTTTTTCTAATTTTACATCTGCATTTTTGACATGTTTCAAGGTGGTCAACTTTGACCTCTAATATCTCATGAAGAATAATGATTAAAGTAAATTCATCTTGCACATGTACTTAGTGGACCTAATTGAGCTTTTATTTCCATTGGAAGCTCCCTAGAAGGTGATTTGATATTTTTTTTAAGTGGTGACTTTATGAGCCCTTATTGGAATTCAACAACTGTAGTTGCAAAAATGTTTGACTGAGCAACTTTGATGTCAAGAATATCTTGCACCTCATCACCTTTTTTACTGAGCCATTTTTTTCACTACATTCTTGGGTCAAATATCTACATTCCCATGAATTTATATGGCTCCAGGAGGTTGTTTGACCAATTTTCCAAGGCGATTCCAAAGCCCACTGGGACAATTTTGGCCACTACGCAAATATGCTAGAAGGAAAATTCTAACGACAACCCATTTCAATTTTTCATGCTAGGAGCATTAAAAAGTTGTCTCATATCAATTGAGCATTAATTTTTTTTCAAAAGGATACTTTTTTTAGTTGGGATCACATGGGGACCCAACATTCTTTACACTATTATGAAGATTTCATACTAAAAAAGAGTTAGAAGCAAAACATGCATAAAAAGGACTGAAAATATAAGTGGAAATGTGCATCGAATGTGGATAAGTGTAGTCATATGTGGATTGGAATTTCAACATCTAGAGTTTACGTCCCAACCTAAAATCTAATGATGTTGATTCAAGGATTGTTTTATTTTTAATGCTCACTTGTAGCAAAATAAGGGGCAACCATTTGTGCTCATTGAAAGGGTTCAACTTGATGCTACACAAGAAATTTCTACTGAGGTGCAAGAAATCGTTGAAGGGAACATCCTTATTCATATGCTTGATTTTAATGCTAATCAAGCACATGTTGACATTTCCACAAACGGTTTCAACTAGCTATGAAAATATATCAAAATTGGTTGAAGAAATTGTTTCAATTCTAAACAACATTTTGTAGAACTTGGATGGGATTCATTCTTGATATAGAAGAATTTATTTGAACAAGAAGCATATAGAATTAAATTGTAGCATTTGGTAAATACCAATTCAAACCAAATATGTCCTTCTGGATAAAAAAATAGTGATCCATTAAATAGTGACATGGGATAAAGTATTCTAATTTTATTCCTTGATGGGAGCATCCTTAATCTTGACAAACACCCTTCCATATGCCAAGATAAACTTTCAAGATAGTGGCATCTTAGAATTGGTACTTTGAGCTTCTCTATTGTATGCACAAGCCCAAGTCTCAAACATAGTTTGAGATCTCCTATAGGTGTTTCCAGTTAGCATCAGAGCTCTCAACATCAAGCCGTTCACATGAATCTATATTATGTACAAAGGAACTAGAGGGTGACTTCTCAATACCCTTATGGGCTTGAACGTGGGATATTCTTTTACACCAAGTCATTCAATTCTGAATTTCTAAACTGCGTTTTAGAATTGGAGCCAGGGTATGAAGTGAGTGGTTATGAAGGATGGGTTTGTGATTTCCCAACTTGTTTCATACTTCATTGGTTATGCTATGTAGGTTAACCGTTTGTTGAGGTGCCATCAAGACTTCCATTCTCGAGTAATGCAATTAGTCGCATGATATTCATTGAATGGTTTGTTGATAGGGACTTAGAAAATTTTAAGTAAATGCAATTAGCGGCTAGGTTGGACATTTAAGAGGAGGGTAGACCAACAGTACGTGGCCACAAATATTGAAGTGGCTAATGAGCTGTATTGAAAGGCACTGACACAAAGACTTTGAAATGATTATGTTTTGAGGGACACCCTACTATGGTGCACCTTCATATATAAAATGCCTTTTATGAGAGAATAAGGAATCTAAAGAAAGAGGCAACACATTTTGAGAATATTTGGAAACTATATAGTGAAGTGCCTGCACAAGGTATAGAAAATGTTAAATGTTGTGAGAAGGACAGTCACCCCGCCAAGGAGCAATGGAAACTATGGAGATCACTACTAAAGGAAAGTTATCATGATGGAGACTCAAAATAAGTTCTTTGAGTCATTTACCAACATCATCCCATTTAGGGTTTTCAAAATCAAGATTGGATAATAAGATATATGCAATTTGAAGTTTTGTGCATCTTAGTGGGCCGATTTGATATTGCAAAGGAGATTTTCATAGGCAAGGAGCTACTACTTGAACCAATTTTTTAGATGCCCGATATAAAAGGCCCAAATGAATCATGGCATAGGAATTGTTAGAGCCTATAGTGTGAATGTATCAAAATTGTTTGAGAAAATTCTATTTTGGGCTGCCAGTGTTTAAGGCGAAAGAAGATAAATCTGATATTGCAAAGGAAATATATTTATGGGGATGATTCGATCTTTCTATGAAATGCAACGATGGTGTTTGAAGAGATTTTACGTTTGTAATATTTTAAACCCGAACTCCCATCGCCTGTCGCTAAAGGTTGTTTGTATTCTCTTTGCATTTTGGAGATCAACAATGATGTGTGTGATTCCCATCACCCATTGCGGGAATGTGTTTCTCATTTCTCTTGGTTTTGGCGATGTGCAATGTGGCGAGGGGAAAGAGTGTGGTGGGCCTGAGGAAAATTCCCAAGATAAAACATTTAAAAAATTAAACAATGCCTAATAAATTTTAAGTGGTTTTCACCATTTACCAAGGTAAAAGTTTTTGAAATATTTTCCCAATAACGTGATGTGGGCTTTTTTATTCTTCAAAGGAAAATTATTTTAAATGTGTAAGCTAAAAGCACAAGTAAAGTCTTCTTTGTCAAATGAATTTTTTAAGGGCTTTCACTTTTTGTAAACTAAAATCAAAAGACTTATGGGAAAATGTTTTAAATAAAATATTTAAAACATTATGAGAACATGGAAATTTGAAGTAAAAGCATAGGTAGTAGAGTTAAATAATATTCTTTGTTCGGAGGTGAAAATACGAAATGTGTAGCAAAACAAAGGCTTTGAGTGAAAATTAAAGGGCATGGATTAAAATGGAGAAAAGGGTTAAATGGTTTTATTTTAGAGGAAAAATATCTTGTTTGTTGAAGGTCATTTTCTACAACAAAAAGGAGTAGAATGAAAGGGGGTTTTATAGGAGCAGATGTTTTCTCAACTACAAGGGTAAAGTTGTGAAGATTTTCATGGTCGGGGGAAATTTTCTATTGAAGAAAAAAAGAGTGAATGAAGGAAAAATGGAGGGCAGTGATTTGTTATTGCAAATGAGGAGAGATCATAGAGGCTTTTCCCCAATTTCTTATTTCTGATTAATGAAAGATGGTGCTTCCAGATGTCAACTACAAGTGGATCTTTGTGTTGTTTCTTCTTTTTCTTATTCTCTTCTTTTGTCATTTGGAGAGGGTTCAATTTTTTGAAAATTTTGCAAAGTAGGTAGAAGCTCTGGGTAAATTGTAATGCTAGGGTGAATTAATAACTATTAATCATTAATCTGAAGTGTTTCTATGTTATGAATTGAGCTTCATGAATATATTTTATTTTATGACAGTCTCCATGGCTGAGATGTAATACTCTTTTAAATTCAATAATCAAATATTATTTGAGTTATTTCATGCACATTTGTTGCATTTGAGTTGCAGTTGTTATTGCCTTTTGTTCTAAGAATAGTTTAATTTCTTTAACTAATTTCACTTGCATTTTTTATTTCCTTCTGTTCAAAGAATAGTGTAATTGATTCAACAAATGTAGTAAGAGTGTTATGTTTCTAGGTGGATTTGTAAGAATGGTCATTTGATAAAGCTTTAGTGGTCTTGTTATCATAATGTGATAACATTTTCAAAGATCTTCAAAACATGTTTAACACTGTAGGGTGAAATGTTGGTTATATGACTCTATAGCCTTTCTCTTGGCACTAGTCAATCCTTGTGCATCTTTTGTTTTCAATTTGGTCTCAAATCTTAAAATCAAAAACCAATTCAATTTTGTTTTTTGAGTTATATTTTTACCTACCATGTTCTCTATGCTAGTTAATGAAAATTTCCCAATATCTTAGCCAATGTTGAGTGATTTTTCATGTTCCTCAACATATTCTTGTGAGAGAATCATTTGTTAAGTAATTCCCTATTAAGTAGGTGTCTAAATATTTAGGTGTTGCTAAAGGGTCACCCCCTATGTCTTACAGAGCTTTAAGTGTAGGGGAAATGTGTTCCAATATCATTTCCTATCTATTGGCCAAATCCATGTTTGATTCTGAGCATAAGGAATCTACTATTATTTAGGACTCATTTGATCTGTTGATTTGGAACACCAACAGATTGCTGTCTCTGCTGGGGAGAATTTTGAATCTCTAAGTGAATCTGACTGATAATTCACAGAGTCAAATTATTTGCTACTTTGAGTATTTGCTTCAAATATTGAAGGAATTAAAATCTGGAGAAAGAAATTGTTGTAGTGAACTTGAAATTTTCATGATCTGTGGTGCTCTATTGGTGAAAGGAACTTAGAAGGATATTTATCTTTAAAAGAGCTTCATACATTTTGAATTTCATTCCTCTGTGAAGAGAGGTGGTGACTCTATCAAAATAACCTAATGAAGATGTGAATACAGTTTTAGATCTACATTAATTCCAATTAGGAAGAAGAATTTATAGTAGCTGCAACATTTCTAGGTATTCTTCACTTTTGGTTTTCAAGATACTTTTGTACAAAAACCATTTTTGAAGTCTTAAAAAAAATTGGTTCCCTATTGAGTGAATTTGCACTAAGAAAGGTAAAGGACAATAATATTGAGTTTGCATACTTCTAAATTATAATTTACAGCCTATGTATTATGTTGAAAGTATTCTTGTTCTTGAAATATGCACACTAAATAGATCTTAGGTATATATTCATTTGAATCATGCATTGTGATATTCTAAGGTCATGATGAAAGCTAGAAATAGGGTAATGAATGATCAACTATAGAGTTGATATTGAAAGTTTTAAAAAAGCCATGTCAAAATGCACCAATATATGCATCCTTGTATGGTTCCTAGTGCAACCATGGTTTTTGATTACTCTTGGCTAGGTTGTTAAAGAAATTTCAGCATTGAAAGCTACAAAGCCATCAATTTCAATGGCATAAATGGTTACCCAAATGTCATTCTAGCTAAAGCTAGAGATAAATTACCATAATTCATTGGTGATAAGTCTGAATCAGCAAATAAACATCTACAAGAATTCAACAATTTAATGGATGAGTATGAGTTAGATTACGAAGATGTGATCATGAGGCTATTTTTTCAGTCCTTAAGAGGAGATGGAAGAGATTGGCTCTCTTATTTACCAGCATCCTCTATATATTCCTGGGGGGAGTTTAAGATGGTGTTCATGGAGCAGTTTGGTGAAAGGATTGATCTAGTCTTAATAAGACAAAAGTTCATGAGCATGGAGAAAGGAGAAGATGAGTTAGTCCCCTCTTTTAATCTCATATTTTCAAAGATAATAAGAGATATCCCTACAAGCATAAAACCAAATGATGTTGAATGTGTGGTTGTGTACTTAGGTGCATTTGATAAAAATATGGTTTATCTATTAAGAGATAAAGAGCCCACAACCTTGCACCAAGCATATCAAATTTCCATAAATATTGAGAGCAATTTGAAATATTCAATGATGAAAGGGCATAAGGCTAGGAGTGTTAGTCCTCCTAACACACTTCATGCAAACAAAACTCATGGATTAGACAATAGAAATGATTTTCAAGATGGTAATGTTGCCACTGTTCTGATTTCTCCATCATCACAACATACAAATCATTGTGAGCTCCAAGTTGAACTTCAACATAATTTGAGAAAAGTCGATCAAACATCTTTGGTTCAAGGATTTTCTAAAATGAAAAGACATAAAGCAGAATCACAACATGATTTGTTCTCAAGGTTTTTGGATGCCTTGTTGAAAGTCCCCATAAATTTAAAACTTGAGGACTCAATGTGTATTGATCTATTTTATGAAATATATGATTCTAGGATGAGTGTCTTCCTGAAAGAGTTGAAGGCTCATAGCTTGGACTAGGTACTTGATTGGATAAATATTGTTGAATGAGCCCAACATAATTATGCAAAAAATGTGATGCTTCAAAATGAGGATAGTAGCTTTCCTATTGAGAAAAGTTAGAAAACAATGAAAAAAAGTGGAAAGATTGTATCAGAAAATGAATATCCATGTTGTATGGATGAGGGCATTGATTGTAATTAGGTCACAATCAACACATTTCCAGATCCGTACAACATTGATTAAGATGAAGATATATGGTATGATGACAAAAAATATATGCATGAAATTTCTTCTTACAATATATTGGGTGATGAAGAAGTAAAATAGATGTAAGATGTCATTCAATGTCATATTTTGATAAATGAAAACAATACAATTGCTGCTAACATCTAATCACAAATTAATGATCAAGACATTGGAGATAAAAGTTCAAGCACTCATTCCACAAAATTTGAGCATGGTTTTTGTAGTGATGAGTCATCTTGTTATGAGGATTATAATGACAACCAAGCCAATTATTCTTCTGAGGAATATGAATGCTCTTATAAAGATGAGTTAGAGATATTTCATTCATGTGAAGGATGTAATAACCTAAATTCTCATGAAGTCAAATGTCCACAAGTGAAGGAACAAATTTCATTTGATGTATACTTGGAATTGTTGATGGGTGTTTTTGTACCTTCTCAACACATGAAACACACAAGTTTACTACCTCTCTTGAAAGGAAACTTCCTACAAACAAGTTGCAAAAAATTACCCCAAGGTCTGAGCCCAAGTGTCAGGTCATGAAAATGCTTGGAATAGTTCAATTGGTTGATGTGATTTGCTGGTACTCACAAGGGGCATGGAAAATTTTCTAATTTGGAAGGTAATTGGGTCTTCAATTTGATTTTATGAGATTCTGAAAGTGATTTGTAGTTGCTGCAAGTTCCAAACAATAGTCTAAAATTCCATGTTTAGCATCATATTTGGTTTTACAATTATGCTGGGAATTTTCCTTAACTACTATGTCAAAGAAAGGCCAAAAGAGAAAAGGGATGTAAGAGTTACTAGACCTAAAAATAATGATGAATAGTTATAATGGAGGATGCTACAAAGGAAAACCTTCCTAAGACTAAGTTCCACTTAACCAAACAACATACAGTCTCATGAAACTAGTGCTATCTTCTATGACCTGGAGATTTTTCAGCTATCCATTCACCATAAAGCATGAATTACATATTAATTTTAAGTGTAGTAGTAAGTTAATGTTCATACTAGCTTTGCACTACTATTCATCAGCAACAAAAAACAAAAATTATGAACATGGAAGGCATCAACACAATAAAATTATTCAATATCAATGGAAAAGATGAACTAAATTACTAAAAGATACTCAAAACACTTAGAACAACAAACTAAATCTACCTAATCTATCAACTTTGAGAAGATGAATCATGCAACATGTGAAAAACACAAGAATCCACCAAAGCAATGAAATTCTATTGAAATTTTTGCAGCATGTATTTACAACAACTCAAATATCTCTTTAAAATGAGAGAAAACTCGCTATTTATAGTTTCCCAAAAGTGAAATAAATGGCCAAGATTTCCTTTCATTATGTGGCCAAGATTCATTTTACATTAGGGTTTCACCTACCCCCAAAATATATCAATATAAAATATATTTTTGTCTCATTCCCATTTCATTCTTTAGTGGCTTTGACACTGTGTAGTTTTGTCTTGTAGTGGTTGTCTTCTTCTCCAACTAAATTGTTAGAAACTCATCATAAATCACTATATTTCCTTAACTTTTATGAAGGGTGGTGTACTCCATAAATTTCCCAATCAATGCATGAATCTTATCCCATTGCATGATATTAGATTGAATAAATTAGAAGATCAACCTCTTAAATATGCTAATGATTTGCTCCCAGTGATTTGTACATCTTGGTGTGGCCTTGATTACCTATTCAAACTAAGTAAATGCCCTTGCAGAAAAGTCCATGAAATCTAATTTTAATGCATTTGCTGCTCCTTGCTCCATCTTCTTATAGAAGAATGACCTAATTTTTTCTAGATCTAGCTCCATAGCGGTCATATCATAATCAGTCATTAGCTTGAGGTAGTCTTCGCTATATGTCTTGTGCTCCACAACCCATTCGAGGTTGAGCTCAACATTGCATAATACTCTTTCCAGGATGTCTCTCCTATGATCTAGACCCATTTTCCATGTCTCCACCAACCAATGATCATCCTTGATGAATCCTTGATGAGTGTTAGTTCCTTAACTCATGTCTTCTCGGACATCTTTAGAATGGACTTGAGCTTAGGATAAGTGATCCTATATAGCTCGGTGAACCTATGACATATCTTTTTGTGACCTCCAACTACTTTTGAAAGTCTTAATTTTTTTTGGTTGTTCAAACAACATTTCCTATGCCTATGTCACCATTGTAAAGCACTCATTGGAACCAATCTACAATTTCCTTAGTCTAATTCTTCATCTTTTCCATCCTAGTGAGTTCTTGGGAGAGAAGTGCGGATTAAGAAGATGTTTTTGGGGCTTCTTCTTCCAGGGAATTCCACTTCCTAATATAGGTAGTGCGATCTGCCACCTGTGCTTTTAATTCCTCCTTAGAGGATTGATCCTTGTTCATCTATTACATAATTATAGCCACTAACTCTTGGAGCTCATCAATTTTCTACTCTCTTGTTGCGCGGCCCAAGTTGATGGTGGAAATGTTGTAGCTAACCCCTTATCATTTGTCTATCACTGGGGTAGAAATTTGCATGGTTCTTGATCCAGATGCATCAACTATGATGTGGGAGTAGACTCTTGGCTTCATCTCTTTCCTTGTCTTCATTTGCACTCTAGCTAGGGTAGCCTCAAGTTGGACCTTTGGATCAATAAGAAGATGGGCCTTCTTTTGTAGCTACTTCCCTAGCTAGTTAGGCATCTGAGTTTCCTATTTTTGTGATTGATATCACCTTCCTCTCCTTGTACATGTTGGAATTGTTTCTCCTCATGGCCTGGGGCTTCTTGTTCTATTCTTTCCTCTTCTTCTTCTGAGTCCTCAATATGTATATTCCTTTCCTTTTTTGACTCAGTGGTGGCTATTTTCTCCTTCACGATACCTTCCTTTTGAGGAACTCTTTCTTCTTCTTGTTGCAGCTCTGCATGACTTTCAAGCTTGGGGCTCTTTTTTAGTGCATATTTTCCTTTTCTTCTTCTTTCTCTCTTTCTTTCTCTTCTTCTTTCCTTTCAATTAGTACTTCTTCTTCTTGAATGGGGCCTTTATCTTTCCTAACTAGAAGAGGCTCTTTTGGTATCTCCACATTGACATCAAATGTCCTATTTCTCTTTGGAAGGTTACTATTCAGATTCAACCCCTTCTCCTATATCCTTCAGCTGTTGGGACAACTCTTCAAGCTCTTGATCAGAGGTCTCTATAATGTACATGGAATTGATAGCCATGGTGTCTTCTTCGAAAGAGTGTGAATTCTCCTCATTGGATGCCACCTTGTCAAAGTTAATGTTCATTCCACCCTCTGGATGTTCAAATTAATCATCATTAAAAGGATACTTGGGCTCCTCAATTGTTCCTTTGGCTACCTCCCTTTGGCATTTCTCCATTTCCTTAGATATCTACATGCTGGCCTCCATTTTTGGTGGTGTTGTAGGTGGTGGAGGAAGAGGAAGAACATGAACAATCAAGCAATCATAGTTTGAATTTTGGGATTTATTATCACTCCAAAGATTTTAGTGGGTATCCCTTACATATACTTTTCAAATACTTCTCGTAGGGTGAGTGGCAGCATAGTGGTGGTGGCAACTAAAGATATGGTAGCAGAGAGATTGGGAAATGGAGGGGGTAGCAAGGAAAATGATAGCAAGGATGTCATGGAAAAATAGGAATAAAATAACATTATTGGGGTCATTGGTGAAGTGAAAGCAAGTTGTAGTGAAATTTCCATGACAGGAGGAGAGGAAACAGGTAGTGCCTGAGATGTAGGAGGTGGAGGAGGGGCAATGGTAGTGGTAGTGGTGGGAGTAGAGGTAACAAGTGGTGACTATGGTCAATAGGCCTCTTCTTCTCCCTCATGTTTAGGATCCTCTTCAATAGTTGTAATTTCATTGAATCCTCCTCATTTCTTCACCTTCTTTGAGGATTCTCCCTCCATGGTCTTCTGTGTATAGACCTTATGCTTGGGTTGGAGTTTAGAAACATCCTTCCTTTTCCTTGATCTTGTTTTCAAAGGATATTTAGGTTCCTCCTTTACTGTAGAAACAACTGTTCGACTATCAGTATCACTTTCGAGCTCATTCTTAAGCTCACCATATGTCAACATAGCTCCTTGCAGTTTGAGTTGGTTGATCTGGGCATCTACCCATTTCCTAGTCCTTTTTTCCACTAGCCTCATTACAATATCGAGGTCATTATCCTATCCTTCATCTGAGTCTATCAATGGAAGTGGAAAGATGGCCACAACATCGAATCTTTGATTAAGAATTGTGTCATCCTCTTCCACAATTTGATTAGGTACTAGGAATAGGTTTATTGATTGCACAAACTAGGTTGTCATCCACATGTAGTGCCTCATTTGCACCTTCTTTTCATCCTTCCAGTTAGCCCATAAATCTTCAATTTGAGGGAGATGAGTATACTATTTTCCAACATGCTTCTTCAGTTTCCCATACACATCCATTCTTGGTCGAGTTGTGTGGAGGTCAAGATGGTTTTCAACTACCTCCTCTTCAGGACATTTTGCACACTAGGAGGCAAGAACTACATACATTCCTTGACTAAAGTTGAGGGGATATGGGATCCCTACTCAATGTTTTTCACTTAGTAGAGTATGGGTGTTTTCTATTTGTTTGGAGACCTCCAATATGATCATCTAGTTGTTCGGGTACTAGGGTAGCTTATGATATGCTTGGGCACTATGTTAGACTCTTCTCTCAAAATCTCCCCCAAGGAGTCTGATGATATGCCCTATGAAGGTGTCGTTTACTCTCTGATACTCTCTCTTAAATTTCCTGTATCGCAATTATGGGTAGAGATCATACACATTAAGCTCTCCTATCCCTGGATTGAGGTTATATGCAACAAAGATGCCCTTGTATGGGAATTTCTCTGCTAGAAGGTATACTAGGTAGGATGTCATGCAAAACTAAGATATTTTCTTTATAGCCATGAGTTTCTCATGCATGTTGTCACTAATGGTTTTGGCCCAGTGAGACTTCATTTTTCCAAGGATGATTTCCTCAATAAAATAGAACATCCATTGTTGGAAGAAGGAAGCAGTAGGGATGCCAATTTCTCTAATCAACAAGGTGACCAAATCATGGTACTCCTCATAGAAGTCTCTCCTGAAAAGCTCTTGTAGCACCTTAGCAGCACTACCCCTCTTTTCCTTCAATCAATGCTGGTTGATTAGCTTCTTACACCCTAGAGGGTCTACTTTCCACATGTTGTTGGCATATCCCTTCTCTATTTCCTCCATGGAATCAAATGTAGGGATATGGAATACTTGGCCTATAGACCGAGTAAACAGATCTGCCAACACTGTGATGATGAGCTATGATTTTTCTGCTGCCTCCATTGTTGTACTCTCTGCATACCCTCACTAATTCTAGAGCTACAAGTGCAAGTGGGAAGCCGACTGCTTTGGCAAGGCAACTTTTTTGGATCTTCTAGGCATTTTGAGTTGTAGGGTTGATCATGACCCTTTTCTAAATTCATTAATATCCAGATGTCCTAGGTTGGTGTATAACATTGAATCCTAGGTATAGGTGACTTTGGAGGTGAAATCCACCCTATGGAATTGGTACTTCATTTGATCCTTCTCTTCTTTCCCTCTTGGTGCTTTGGCAAGTTTCTTTCCTTTCTCTTTTTCTGTAGACTTCCCTAATGTACCCACAATAGATTCTACAAATCCTACATGCAAAGATGTAGTAAGTAGATTCACATGAAAATCAAGGAAGTGTTAGTGAAATCCTACAAAACAAGGGTTAGATCTAACAATTCATCATTAGGAGATCATAAAATCCATTAATTTTCATCATTCGAGGCTTGTTTGGGTCAATTACAGCAATTTGGGCCCATGGATGTGAGTTTCCCTGGGCTGGAGACTATTAGGAGCAGTTAGGAGTGGAATCATGCTTGGGTCATGACTACCCATAGATGACCACCAACACTCCAAGTTCCGCATTGGGATTTTAGGGTCTAAGATCTTCAAGAAGACATTTAGCATGCAATGAAATCATTTATCAGCTCTCTAGAGGCATTCAAATGGTTACTTCACTTATGTAGGTCCAAGCCATGCAGAAGCCAAAGGCACCACCAATGTTTGCGGCTCTACCATCAAGAAATGGTGGTCATGAGATAGAAACCTGCAAGAGGAATCTCACAATGTAGGACTCGTAGGTGATTTGGATGGCCTGGCTTGACTCCCTCTAGTTTGGTCATTTTGAAGTTTGTGGGTGGGGACTGGCGGAAACCTATCAGGTGAAGGCTGCTTAGGAATGACGATAATGGAATAACGACCCACATTAGTTTCACAAGGCCCAAAATGGTAGATTTTAAACATTTTTTTGGAGGATTTTCAAGATGGGTTCACATGAAAATTGATCAACAATCGATCGATGAAGGGGTCTGAGGATTTTCCTTTAAGATTCTTAATTAATTTAGAAAACCTAACTCAAAAGCATGCTTTCTAGGTAAATGATAGCTCACATACCAAGGAGGTTTGATGAATCTCGATGAGGATTGAACTTTAATTGGCTGGGATGTGATGTGGGTGTGATATTTGCAATGACTATTTTCTCTCTAAAAAATTCTAACTTTGGTCATTGAAAATGACAAGTTAGAGGGACTATTTATAGAAAAAGTTATATTTATAATCTGCAATCAATGCATGCACGATGGCTAGTGGGGTAGTTGGGCACGGAATTCAAAAGAGCGACTGCAGGAATGGCAGAACCTGCAAGGTAGAAGGAACCCCAAGCATTATTGTTTGATGGGTAGAAAAAAGAGGACGAAGTAGGATCATTCAGGAGCCACCATTCAGGCAGACATCTTAGGTTGGCCATCAATGAGATGATGGGCAAAAGGCAGTGACACATAAGGGGAAACCTACAAGGGCATACCCCTAGGAGATGAAGGATACCAGTTTTGAAAACTAAGGGAAACCTACCAAGGAATTCCCACAAAGGCCAAGGACTTGGAAATTTCTCTGGTGATGAATTTTGGTTAGCTAAGGATGATGACTTTAAGGTCCCCTGACCACTTGACACTCAAAATTTAGGGGCATGGGAAATGAGGAAAAGGAAAAAAGTAACCCAACAAAGGCGAAAAGAGAGGGTCCCCATTCCAAACAGGGCATATGTGGTATAGGAACAACAAATGGTGACTCTATTGGGAAACACTCATGAGCGTTCTAAGGGTAAATTTTCATTCAAAACCTAGAATCTCTAGTTTCGTAAACTAGTGTTGGTGTGTGGCGACTGATCATGCTATATTGTATAGCCCATGGTATACTGTACACCCTAGCCCCCCGTCCTCGAGGTCCGGGGCCGAGGCCCCGGGTGACTGAGAAGAAGCTGGTTCACGCACCCCGCTGGGAGGGTAATTTTTTTTTTCGTATTGAAAAAGGAAAAATCTCCGAAAAAGAAAGAAAAATGACTTTGTAAAACCCTAATTCTGGAAGCTTCTAAAAGCTTGTTAAAAGGGGTTGGGATGGGGGTTACAGTATGAAGAAAAACGTGATTATTCGCAAGATTGTAATAGGTTTTGCACTGGATAATAAAAGGATTGGATGGCTGCGGTTTGGTGGATGTAGCCTAGATTGGGTGAACCACGTTAAATTCTGTGTTATGATTTATTCTGTATATGTTTTAGTTTCTCTATTTATTATTTAAATCTGCATTTAATTGTTAGATATCTGCCATCTCTAACCCTAACAAGTGGTATCAGAGCGAGTTTTGTTTTGATTATCGTCTGTAGGAAGATCTCACGGTTGAGTGGGAGTCTCACGGTTGAGTGGGAGCAATGGCGACGAGGGTAAGAAGGTTGAGAAGTTTAATGGCAGAACTATCAGTTATGGAAGATGCAGATGGAGGACTATCTCTATCAGAAGGACTTATGGCGGCCATTGGAAGGGAAAGCCAAGAAACCTACGGCAATGTCAGATGAGGACTGGGAGATCTTGGATAGAAAGGCTCTTGGCAGTATTCGTCTATGCCTGGCACAATCGGTGGCATTTAATATTACAGCAGCAAAGACAACTCAAGAGTTGATGGAAACCCTAGCAAAGTTATATGAAAAGCCTTCCGCTTCGAATAAGGTATTTCTTATGAAGCGTTTATTTAATATGAAAATGGTAGAAGGTGGGTCAGTTATGATCATTTGAATGAGTTTAATACGGTCACCAGTCAATTAACCTCTCTAAAAGTAAATTTTGATGAAGAAGTTAGGGCTCTTTTGATTCTATGTTCTTTGCTTGAAAGCTGGAATAGCTTGGTAATGGCTGTTAGCAATTCTATTTCTGGTTTAAATACATTGAAGTTTGATGATGTTGTTGGTGTTATTTTGAGCAAGGAAATTCGTAGGAAAAGCTCAGGTGGAACATCCACATTAGGCAGTGTTTTGAATGCAGAAAGCAGGGGCAGAACAAAGGAGAGAGGAAACAATTCTAGAAATCGTGGGAAGTCATGAGGAAAATCAAAGGACAGAAGGTCCCAATCTAGAGAAAAGAGGGATTGCTGGTACTGTGGTAAGCCGGGTCATTTGAAGAAAGATTGTTGGTCTCGGAAAAAATAAAGGAGACAACAAGGAAGGAAGTAAAGAGGCAAATGTGGTAAGTAATAAATCTGATGAGGATGCTTTGATTCTTTCCCTTGATAATGCTGATGATTCTTGGGTGTTAGATTCAGGGGCTTCATTTCATGCTACCCCCCATAGAAGTTATTTTCTTGATTATGTCCAAGGGGATTTTGGGCTGGTTTATTTAGGAGATAATGAACCCTGTCAGATTGTTGGAAAGGGAAGAATCAAGATTAAGTTGCGAATGGGAATCATTGGCTACTACGTGAGGTAAGGCATGTTCCAAAGTTAAGCAGAAATTTAATTTCAGCAGGGCAACTAGATGATGAAGGTTGTGTTGTTACATTTAGTGATAAAAATTGGAAGGTCACAAAGGGTGCCTTAGTAGTAGCAAAAGGTGTGAAAGTAGGCACCTTATATCTTTGTATAGGACATACTGTTCCTTCTACTTTAATTGTTATAGAAAATGGTCAATGTTCAGGAACAGTTGCTGCAGTTAAGCAGGTAGAAGATCATACAGTTGTTGTGGACTCTAAATCAGCACTGTGGCATAATAGACTTGGGCATATGAGTGCAAAAGGTATGAAAGTACTTCATTCAAATAATGTTTTACCAGGTCTAAAATGTGTTAATATGGATTTCTGTGAAAGTTGTGTCTATAGAAAACAAAAGAGAGTTAGTTTTCTCAAGGATGGGAAGCAAAAGAAAGATGAGAAATTGGAGCTTGTGCATACGGATGTATGGGGACCAGCTCAGGTATCTTCTCTCGGTGGCTCTCTGTATTATTTTACATTCATTGATGATGCAACTAGGAAGGTATGGATTTATTTCCTCAGGCAGAAATCTGATGTATTTGAAACTTTTAAAAAATGGAGAAGCTTGGTTGAGAATGAGACAGTAAAAAGATAAAATGTCTCAGATCTGATAATGGTGGTGAGTATTGCAGCAAAGAGTTTGAAGATTATTGTTCCTCTAATGGTATTCGAAGGAAGAAAATGGTTCCAAGGACTCCACAAGAAAATGGAGTGGCTGAGCATATGAATAGAACAATAATGGAGCGTGCACGGACTATGAGATTGCATGCTGGGTTGCCTTTAAAAATGTGGGCAAAGGCTGTAAACACTGTTGCTTATTTAATCAATAGAAGTCCCTCTAATCCTTTGGGTTGTGGTATTCCAGAGGAAGCATGGAAGGTAAGAAGGTGAGTTATTCTTTTCTCAAAACCTTCGGTTGTGAAGCATTTGCACATGTAGATTCTGAAAATAGAACCAAGCTTGATGCAAAATCAAAGAAATGTGTATTTGTTGGATATGGCATTGATGAATTTGGTTATAGGCTTTGGGATTTTGAAAATCAGAAAATTGTGAGAAGCAGGGATGTCATATTCAATGAAAAGTGTTGTACAAAGATCTGTTGCTGCAGCATGAGAAGAAAGAAAATGATTATGTAGTGTTGGATGATATTCCAAACAATGATGTTTCAGTGGTTCCTCATGCTGGGCAACAACAACATCAACAAATACCACAAACTCTTGTTAGACGATCTTCAAGGATAAGTAGACCTCCAGAAAGTTCTCTCCCTCTTTGTATACTATTTTGTTAACTGATGCTGGTGAACCAGAATGTTATGATGAAGCTATGCAGGTGGATACCAAGGTTCAGTGGGAGCATGGAATGAAAGAAGAAATGGACTCCTTGCTGGAAAATCAAACTTGGGATTTATGCAAGTTTCCTGCAGGTAAAAAGGCTTTACCAAACAAATGGATTTATAGCCTGAAAGAGGAGGATGGAGGTAAGAAAAGATTTAAAGCCAGATTAGTTGTAAAGGGATTTGCACAGAAAAAGGGTATTGATTTTGATGAGATTTTTTCTCCTGTTGTTAAAATGACTTCTATTCATCTTGTTTTAAGTATTGTGGCTATTGAAGATTTGCATTTAGAACAGCTTGATGGAGCCTGATCAGTCCCAAGGGAGATTGTTGGTGTGTGGTGATCATGCTATATTGTATAGCCCATGGTATACCTCTACACCCTCGTCCTCGTCCCTCCGGGTCCGAGGCGGCCCCGGGCGGGTTCAGGGGCAGAGCTCGAGAGAGCGGGGTTCTGCAAGAGAAATTTTTTTTTGCCATTTTTTTCGCGTCGTCAGCGAAAAAGGAAAAATCTCCAAAAAAGAAAGAAAAACGACTTTGTAAAACCCTAATTCTGGAAGCTTCTAAAAGCTTGTTAAAAGGGGTTGGGATGGGGGTTACAGTATGAAGAAAAACGTGATTATTCGCAAGATTGTAATAGGTTTTGCACTGAATAATAAAAGGATTGGATGGCTGCAGTTTGCTGGATGTAGCCCAGATTGGGTGAACCATATTAAATTCTCTGTGTTATGATTTATTCTGTGTATGTTTTAGTTTCTTTGTTTATTATTTAAATCTGCATTTAATTGTTAGATATCTGCCATCTCTAACCTTAACAACTAGAAGCCAATTCCCACAAGTGAACTAAGAAACTTGAAGGGGGACGAGATCCTTAGTTGATCAAATCATGAGAATATCTTAGAAGTGTGTGGATCATGAGTTTATTCCTTTTCTTCAAAAACCATAACAAATAGTCGTGAATCAGTCAAAGCAAGGTATGTAAATTATCCAACCCAAAAATTAACCTAGACATTGTTCTGCTTCTAGTCAGGCATCCATAGCCCTGATGGAGTTGTTGTTCTGACCTGACAAAAATTTCCCTATTGCTAGCTGAGCATCCATAGCCCCAATAGAGTTGCTCGCACACCCACATAGTTGCTTTTTTTACTAATTTCTTTTATTTTCTTTCTTTTCTTTCTTTTCTAAGATATTTTATTTTGGGAACTCTTTCATTTTTCTCAACTGCATAATCATCGAAGCTTACTATGGGTTTGGAATCATAGTGGTCACTGGAGTAGACTCAATATTTTTCACTTCTTGAGACCTCATAAGAGCTATTGTATAGTCCTTCAAAAAAATTTAAAGTGTGCTTTCGTGTGTGATCTGAGATAAGTGTTAAAATATTCAACCAAGGGTTTTTTCCTAGATCAAGTCAGAGTTCGAATAAGGAAACCACTTCACGGAAGCGGTCAGAAACCAATAGTTATGAATGAAGATTTATCCAAAGAAAAAATAGGAGTGGATAGTAGGGTAAGCCATCTAATGTATTGAGCATCACCAACACATCAAGAAGAAAGGAATAACACCAACAAAAACAAGAGCAGTTAGGAAAGTGAGCAAAAGCGAAGCATAGGTGCAATATCGAAGCAAAAAGGAAACCTAAACTAACCTATATATAGAGACAAGCCTAAATTGCTTGGGAAAGGAAATAATGCTTGAGATGCTGCCCATTGATAGGAAACGATACATCCTCTCTAGTGAGTGTCTTGAGGGAAAAGTCATTATTTCATAAAATTTCTAAGATCTAAAAGGGGCCAAGCTAGAGCTTGTCAAATTTGTCATGTCCCACATTTTTTTCATGGGCCTTGTCCGAACAAAGGACTAAATCAACAATCCTAAATGCATTTACTTTTTTCTCGATGGATGAACTACCTTTTAACTACACCCTGATGTTTGGTGAAATTTTCAATTGCTTGCTCTCAAACTTCTAAGTGCAACAACTTGGCTAGACCTTCTTCTCGATAGCCTCCCTCATAGTATGTGTTGAGAAACTGGAGGGTGGGGATCTTGAGTTAGATAGGAAAGATAGGCTCCAAGCCATAGGTGAGATGGAACAGGGAATCACCTAGAGAAGCCTTATGGCATGTACGATCTACCCAAAGGGAAAAACACAACTAGGTGTTCCATTCCTTGGGATTTCTATCAAGTAGTTTTTTTTATCACAGTTATCAAATTTTTGTCCGTTGATTCAGCTAGGCCATTTCCCTGAGGGTAATAGTTGGTAGAAAATTTTAGTGCAATCCCATAATCAAAGGGCCAACTAGCAAAATTAAGCAAATATTTGGTGGCCATTGTCTAACAAATATGAAAGGTCTTGACATGATTGTGCACATCCTTAAACACTATTGGCTAGTAGTACCCAACCCATACGATCAAGTGAGCAGTTGAAGGGTTGGATCCATCTCTAGTGACAAATTTATCATGGAATTTTGTCAATACTCTGACTACTTCCTCTTTTCAAAGGTAATTAAGGTAGATTCCCTCATGGTTTCTCTTATAGAATATGGATGCTTGTAGCATATAGCTATTACTCTTTAGCCTTGTGACAGATTTTAGGACACAATGAACTCTCTTACACTTATAGGGTTTTTCACCCAAAAGGAGAGAGATTAGAACCTAAAATGCTTATGTAACTTTCAATTTCAGATGTATGAACTAAGATATTATGTAAATTAACTAAACTAAATGAAATTGATTGATTTAAATGACTAAAAACAAATGCAAAACTAAGGTTTATACCTTGGTTGAAAACATAGTGTGATATGCAACAAGATAGAATTAATGAACAAAAATGTAATACTTGACTAAACAGAGCGTTGTTTCTGAGAATGTGTGTACTTAGAAAGTTGTAGAGGACTGAATGATAGATTGGAAACCTAATGAAATCTAAACTTTAGTTGATTGAGACTCATTCACCAAGGGTGGCGAATCAGTCTTGGGTCAGGTCTTTTTCTGAACAGAACTTGATTTCTGACTATCGGGGACTTAAAACAGCTTCAAAATTAATTCTTCATTTTAGGTGGTACTCATTCGCCAAGCATGGAAAATTAATCCACCAATAGATTCCTACACTTTAAAGATTTAGATCTACACCTTGACACCTATACAACAAATTCTAACGTAGTCTCAATTTCAAATCTCTAAAATTCTCTACAAAATAGATTAAAATTGTTGGTGTAATGGGGGGTTTTCCTTGGTCAAACCCCTACATTCATAATCAAACCTTGAATGGAGGAAAAAATACATAAACCATAGCCTTAGATGTGTTAAAGACTAGGAAAGGCTGAATCATGACAAAAACCCTACTTTATTGCTCTAGAATAGGTGATGAAAAAGTAATTGAAAGGATGCAAGGTCTCTACCTTAGAAACCTTACAACACATAAAACATGGATGTGAAGTGACATGCAAATGCTAAATAAACACAATGCAAACCTTAGTTTGAAGATAGAGTAACAATGGAAGATGGAATCAATAGGAAACCAAGTCCTTAGGCATGATTTGTTGGCCAGTTGCACCTCTTCACCCTAGATTTCTTTGTGATTCACCATAGGCATCCACCATCAACCCTTTGCAATGTTGGATCTTGACAAGATTAGTGAGTTTCAAGACCTACAAAAACCCTAGTTTTCTATCCTAAAACTTCAACTTTTGCTTATGAACTTTGTTGTAGAATGTTTTTTGCTCTTAAGATGATAAAAAGTGATCAAAAAGTTGTGTAAAATGACTTAAAATGTGTATTTATAGGAAAAATTACCTTATTTTCCCATTAATTAGACCTAAGAGGCCAACATTCACTGGAAATAAGAACAAAATTAATTAAATTCCCACTTGATTTTGAATTGTCCCTCAAAGGGGACTCATTCAGCAAGGGTGGCGAATGGGTCCCACTATTGATGTTTGAAGGTGGGATGTCACAGTATGATGTCATCAAGTGTTTTTTTTCAGGTTTTATGTTATTTCTCATGTGAAATGGGCCTCTAGATCAGAATTAATAGGTCTAAGGGGCCTAAAAATGCCATTTTAAAGGGGAAATTATATGAAGGATCTCAAAAGTGGGTCTAAGTATGCATGAAATTGTCTCTTTTCTCAAGAGGGTCCAGTTTTTGATAGCACATTTAGCCCCCACTTTAGCACCCATATGACTATGTGCATATGTAAGATAAAGGACTCTAAATTATGCACTCTACTATATAAAAGGATACATATTCATGAGATGAGAGAATGTAGTCCCTAGTGTAGTTACTTGCAAAGCACACATTAGAAGCCGCATCCTACAACACACATTCATTAGTTGTCCACAAATCCTTTTATCCAACTTCCTAGGAATCCCACTCAATAGTAGATGTATGCCCACCTTTGAATTCACTTGCTTTACAAAGGTGGAATCAAGGTAGCAGTCTAGCCACATCAAAGAACAAATACCATATTGTAGGGAATTTCTCAATACCATGCCACATAATAATAGGTAAATGAGGATATTGGGTGCAGAATCATGATTCCAATGCATCAAACAGTGTCAAAAATGGATTACGCTAGCTCCTGTGATATGAATGTGAAGAATGACTAGGTGAAAAGAAAAGAAAAGAGTATTAGGAAATGTAAAAGTAAATAGAGATAAAAAGTAGGAGATAAAAGTAATTTGTCACTTACTATTCATTTCACCTTTGTTGTAGCTTGATAGTGACAAGTAGAAGGAGAAGATGTCAAGCAGACGAGATTATACACCTTCGTGGTTGGACGATCTTCGTGAGCAGGTGGCATGTAGTGAGCGATATCATGAGGTGAGTTGATTATGTAACTTTCACCATGTGTTTTGATGATATTATAATGATTACTAGGAATGGATAGGTTAATTCAGGGTTCTTGGAATTTTTTTTGCAAAGTGTCCCTTTTGTTTGCAAAGTGTCTTGTTTCTTCATGAAGTTTCCTATTTCTTCACGAAGTGTCTTGTTTCTTTGAAAAATTGTCAAAAGGGGTTCTAAAGTGTCTAGGGCCATTAGAATAGTAGACTAGGTTGACTTTAGCACACTTCCATGATGAAAAATATGAAATTTGAAGAGGTTAGATGGATTTTTAGAGTATTTTGTGATGATTGTGATAGGTTCCCACCCAATCGCGGTAGCCTTTAGGGGGAAGAGAAATATCATTTTTGAGATATTTATCACCATTGCTATTAGTGGCAGAGGTAGAGCACCTACAGTTGGTGGGTATCTATTGGGCATTCATGATGCCACCCATGAGATACCATGATGCCATGCTAATGGCTTTGTGCCAGTGTTGGGATGCAAATACCTATACCTTTCATCTTCCCACTAGATAAATGACAATCACACTCAAGGACATACATCATTTTCTTTGATTTCCTATCAGAGGAGAGTGAGTGTATTTCCAAGGGGATTGTTCATTTCATGAAAAGAAGAGAGATATGCAATACAACCTAGGAGGACCGATACATGATGAGAGAGTTAAAGTATAGATCGAGCTACTAATGTTGTTGTACTCATGAGTTCCTATGGTGAGATGAATCATGATACACATAGTGGCACTAGTACTCAATCCAGATAGAAGAGTGAAACACTTGGATGGTGGATTGGTACACTTAGTATGAGGGATGTATAATCAATGAACAATATATGCATGGGGTCACTACATTCTAGCACATTTGTATTATGATTTAGGGACATTTGTATATCAAGAGATTGGCAGTATGGTCCATTATATGCTTCTACAGGTGTGGTGCCTAGAGCATATCACATGTACCAGACCTATCAAATACCCATGTATGATAGCAATAAAGTACCCACGAGTATTTGGCTATCCCTTGGGATGACTATGGAAATATGGAGATTTAGAGTATTGGAGGGTGAGATTCAACCAACTAGAGGAGGATGAGATACTATGGACACCATATATACTGACTCTTCAGTGGCCATATCGCATAGGATAGTTACGAAGGATGTAGATGGATAGATTTCTAGTAGGGAGGTATGACTATATTGTATGACCATTCTATTATTGATGAGCCATGTGATAGTTTGGATAGGTTCATACACCACCTAGGGCATGCCCCTTCATTAGATGATCAGTGTAGAGTTCCCAGAGGCCAGGGGATACTGTTCAACTGACTATAGATCATGTTCATGAGAGTGATTCTGATGATTTAGATCGTGACCAACCACTAGCATCCAATGTTGATGATGTCGGTAGTATAGATGAGTACAAGGAGTGGTGGTCATATGCATGACTAGCTCCCATGTTTCGTATGGATTTCCCCCTAGGTGATGTAGAGGTAGCAATAGAGGATGAGCTAGAGGAGAGGGCAAAGGAGGTAAAGTATAGGCCAACAGACTCTTTTACAGATGGGATTGATGAGGAGTACCAGTCTGACACTGATCTTGACTATGAGAACGAGGATGGAGGAGAGGATGAGGAGGAGGAGGATTACAAGTAGGTGCTACCCCTTAGTAAGGGTGATGAGGTAGCCATTGAGGACCAGGATGAGTATGGAGCATCTTCACATACTTACAATACTAGATTACGAGTTGTAGCTACAACAAACATCAACATGCATAATTAGAGGGAGGCTAGCTCATCCCACATGCCCCCCAGAGATGAGGAGGTTTACCTTCCTCATGCATCTGGAGACATAGGTGACAACTTGTAATTCAATGAATGTCCTTTAAAATTTGATGTTTTATGTATGTATATATATATATTGTGATGATATGTTACTTATTGTGTGCATGATCTACTTTGTGGTAGTGACAAGAGACTGGCAAGAGTTCTATCGTCAAGAAGCTATAGAGATAGTACTAGTATCCCTCAAGGAGGAGGAGATAGATCCTGACTAAATGCACCCACTGATCATGGAGGAAGAGCCAAAGGTACTCATACCATTTGCAAGATTACGAGCAGTGTATGAAAGTGTGAGGAGTTGACTCCATCGGGCTAAGAGTGCACTACAGTCATCGCGGGCCTCATCAAAGGTAAAGAGACTACTGCTAGAGCTATTTCAAATACAGGCAGAGAGGGATTGGATGGTAGAGGGGTGACTTGTAGCTATTATATGAGTCTAAGGTCTAGAGTATGTACTAAGACTCGACATTTCATGATCAGGGTCAAACATGACCATCTCACGACATCCAGGGACTAGATCCTGAGTGCTAGATCTTGAGGGGTCTAGCTCTCACAGACCATTATGATATGATTCTTAGATGTATATGAGACATATTTTTTGGTTTGGGATATATAAAGACATGCACCTTATGAACTATAATGATGTATCATTTTTAATATGTTTGTTAAATGCTATTTGATTAATTAAAGAACTTATAGTAAAAATATTTTAATTAATTTCTACATGATCTAACATAATCCATGTGATGCAATTGAAAACATGTTCCAATTTTGATACTAATATGGTAATTGAAAAATGAGGAAAAGAATATGTTAAATTAAATACACTAATAAGGATATAATTTAACATAAGAGAGATTTGAATAGTATGAAATCTAAAGTAATTATAAAATGAATGTAAATAACTACTTTAGTGTTCAAGACAAACAAAAAGTAATTTTTAGGAACAAAGCAATGCGAAAGTTATTTTTATCACATAACTCTAAACAACACTACTATGCAAATCATACTATTCGAAGGGGATTAGATATGATACCGACACAAATGGGAAACATTAATAGGTTGCCTTAGGGGTGTTCCATCAATCTGCTTTAAAATATAAGCAACAGATCCATAACTAGTGTTGACTATATAAGGTCCCAACCAATTAGGACTAAACTTATCCTTTTCTTCATTATCTACACTAACAGTTTGTTGATTTTCAATAAGAAAAAAATCTCCACCAGAAAATGATCGAGGGATGACATGACCATTGTGTTTTTGTTATAACTATTTGATGTGGGCTTGCAGATGCTCAAGAGCGTTAATGTGTTGCTCATCAAGCATCTCAAGTTGATGTAGTCGTTGAGCTTTATAAGTGTCATTATCAAAAATATCCCAGAGAGCAACTCACAAAGTAGGAATTTCTAACTCCAAGGGCATAATTGCATCAATACCATAAAAAAGATTATAAGGAGTAGTGCCAATGGATGAAGGGACACTAGTTCGATATGCCCAAAGCATGTAAGGAAGTTGTGTATCCTTATCCTTGTGGTTGTTGCTAATAGTTTTCTTAAGGATTTGTTGAATAATTTTATTAGTGTGCTTGGCTTGTCCATTGGATTGCAGATAAGATGGTGTGGAAAAATGATGTTGAATATTGAAATTTTGGAGAAATTGTTGAACTTCACTATTCTTAAAGGGTGTTCCATTGTTTGAAACAGTTGCAGAAGGAAGTCTAAAGCGAGAAATTATATGATCTAGGAGGAAACGACAACTTATTTCAGCAGTTGTTGAATGAAGAGGGATAGCTTTGACCCATTTTGTGAAATATTCAATTGTGGTGATGATAAATGTATGTCCAACAGAAGAAGGAAGAGAAATTTTCCCTATAAGAACTAACCCCCATACTGAGAATGGCCAAATGGGAACATTGGAATGCAACTCAGTACTAGGAGTGTGAATCAGATTGCTATGTTCTTGGAATTTGTGACATTGTTTAACATAGTTGAAACAATCCTTCTACATATGTCTCCAGTAATAACCCATATGAATAATTTTTCTCACTAACGAATGTCCTCCAGAATGACCTCCACAGGCACCAACATGAGCCTGTTCAAGTGCTAGGGGTATTTGAGAATCCTTAAGGCAACATAATAAGAGACCATTAGAAGATCTTCTATACAATGCATCTACAAGAATCGCATATTTAGTTGTGAGTTTGCGTAAGTGCTTTTGAGTGTTTTTTGTGGTAGGTTTAGGAATGGTACCATTCTTTATGTAATTGTATATCGTATCATACCATTCACATGAAGATGTTTCAGTTATAGCTAAGATGTTTTCTAATGAAGTATCAATCAAAGGTTTCATGATGGTATGAATAATGAATGTGTAATCAATAGAAGGATCAGGTGAAGATATGAGAGAGGCTACGCTAGCCATTGCATCTACATGTCGATTATCTTTTTGTGGGATGTTATCAATGGTGAATGAGTCAAATTTATCTAATAGTTTTATGATAAGGTCCTTGTACTTTGATAATTTTTCATGTTTAGTTTGATATGTGCCATTGATTTATTTAATAACTAATTGTGAATCACCAAAGATCTAAATATTGTTGGTGTAATTAATTATTTAATTACACTTTACACAAGTTTACTTAGGAATTTTTTAATTCCTAGGTTATAGGTTGTTGCTGAGCTATCTTTTTGCTTAAGATAAGATTAGGGTTATGCATACTTGATTTTATAAAGAAAATTATCTCTTGTAGTTATTGTACTTCGAATATATCAATTTGCACATCTTCATGCAATCTCTCTACTTTTTTTTTTTTCTTTGTGGAGGGTTATTTTCTGGTTTGCATTTTAGATCTTGGTTTATAAAATGGTATCAGAGCCTCAATTTTCCCCTTCTCAGCTTGTTTAGAGGAATACATCGCAAAGCTCATTCGGGGTCCCTTGAGGGTTTCATTCCTTGAGTATATTTATAGAGCATCTTGGATCAGTTGGGGTTTTCCATTGGATTCAGAGTGCTTAAAAAAGTCAGAAATGACTTTTATTTCATTCATTCTGGTCACCATTTGCTAGATCTGTGAGGGTTTCAAGCTCGGTGATTTTTTCTGAGAGATTTGGGGGTCAGCTAATTTTTTGGGCACTTTGGGCCAAAATGGACATCGTCATTGGATTCGCAGTGCCCAAAAACCCTATTTTCATATAAAATTTGTCCAATTTGGACACAGTCGATTGGGGAGGCAAAAAAAATTTTCCTGAGGGCTGTACGGTCCTAGGGCACGCATTCTAAGGTTCATTTTTTGAAAAAAAAATCAAAAAATGAAAAATCTAAAGTTTTTTTTGCATCGCTCATTCAAAAGGGCAGCGCTACCTTTTGGCCACCTGGCGTCCACCACCCCACCACCCGCCAGCCACTTCCATATATTATGCCTCTAATCTGTCGGTCCACCACTGAGATCAGCCCCAAGAGCTCAGGCAGTTGGTCCTATCAGAGTCTGCGCATTGAGTTCTCAGCCCCCGCGGGCCCTTAGACTCCTGCGCATGGTCCTTTGGAGGACCGGGAGTGCCCGCGCCAACCCTCGTAGGTTCTTGAGCACCCGCCCCGGTCACATGAGTGACCAGGGGCTTACCCCTAGGAGTTAAACTGCCAGCCCCCTGGTTTGTCCAGACAACTAGGGGCTAACTGTTTTAGCACCTGAGGGTTGGAGAAGGGCATATTGGGATGATTTGAGCACATTCACAGAATTAGGTATAACTTTTGCATACGACGCCATTTTTTTGCAAATGAGATATCATCATAAAGTTGGTTCTGAGATCCACGCAATGGTATAGGTGTGGTTTTTTCTTTTTTCTTTTTTGATGTATTTTTCAGCCTCAAAAGTCACATGTTATTTTCACTCTGAGAGACATATCTTTTAACTCACTTATCTATTTTTCACGATTCAAGTGGCATCAAAAATATGGTTTTGGCCTCTATGTAGATCTGAGGTCCTTTTAAGAAGATGTGTACCTTTTTTTTGGTGCATGCATTCATTTTTTGTTTCATGCACTAGGTTTGCATTATTGCTTTTGTTTCTATAGTTTTTGCATGTTTTGCATTCTCTCTTTTTGCAATCATTGGGTATTGTAATAACAAACTAATATAAAGTTCCATTAAGGGGGGTTCTTGCATCACACTTTCATATTGGTGACAACTCGCATGAGTTTTTCTAGTTTCATGTTGTTTCTTTTAGCCTCTTTCTTTCTTAGCTAGACACATCTTTGGTTTGCATTGGTTCACACTTCACATTGGGAGTTTATGGTTCTTGATCCGAATTGGTTTAGATCCTTCTCAATTTGAAGGCCATGTTTTTATGGTTAATGTTCCAGAATCTTGATGGCACTCATCTTATGGGGTAGTTTAAGTTTCAGTTTGGCATTGGCTTCGAGGACACAACTTCTAGATTTTGTCATCATTATGGGTGGCTTCATCCTTTCATCTACTGTTGCTTACGGATTCTAGGGTTGATCTAGTATGTGAGTTTCCAGTGTTCCTTGGCATCAAGTCTGTTGCATTTGTTATTTCATTATGGTTTCTTGCAAATAGAAGTATCTTTCCTTGCTTGCCAAATTTGGGGTTCCAGTGTTGCTTCATCAGAGTTCTTCCAGTGATTCTTTGCAGTAATTCATCTCATTGAGGGGGGTTTTCCCCACAGGGTTTTCTCTCTCTTCGCATTTTTAAATGGGTACCTGATCAGGCCTTTTTTGTCGGGACCCATCTCACATAATTTGCATAATAATATGCTTATCCCTAAGTTGCACTTATGGGGGGTGTTGGTGTAATTAATTATTTAATTACACTTTACATAAATTTACTAAGGCATTATTTAATTTCTAGGTTATAGGTTGTTATCCTTATCTTGCTGAGCTATCTTTTTTCTCAAGATAAGATTAGGGTTATGCATACTTGCTTTTATAAAGAAAATTATCTCTTGTAATTATTGTACTTCGAATATATCAATTTACACATCTTCATGCAATCTCTCTGCTTTTTTGTTTTTCTCTTTGTGGAAGGTTATTTTCTGGTTTTCATTTCAGAGCTTGGTTTCTAACAAATATGTCTAGTGTGAAGGGATAAGGTAGCTTGTAATCCTACAATCAATGTGTCATACTCATCTATATTATTTGTACATAGGAAGTTCAAACAATAGGATAAGGGAATAGGGTTACCATTAGGTGAAATTAGGACCACACCTGCACCGTAACCTGTTTGGCACTTAGAGCCATCAAAGAATAACTTCCATGATTTAATATCAGTGGTTAAAACATGATCATTAGGAAAGGAATGAATGGTTGGGAAAATGGATGGAGAAGGAGCATCGGCTAAGTGATCAGTTAAGGCTTGACCTTTGATTGCTTTCTATGAAACAAATTTTAGATTAAACTTGATTAACAACATTACTCACTTATCTAAGCAGCCAGAGAGATCAATTTTGTTGAAAAGGTATCTAAGAGGATCAAATTTTGTGACAACTTGTTCTTCAGCATGTAGTAAATAGTGTCTCAACTTACTAGTTGTGAATACAAGAGCCAAACACTATTTTTCAATTGGTGAATAATGTGTTTTGTAATCGATTAAAGTGCGACTAATGTAATACACATGGTTCTCTTTACTATGATTATTGTATTGAGCCAACAATGTTGCAAGAGCATGGGAAAATGTTGCAATGTACAAAATAAATGGTTTATGCGGTACAGTAGGTTGTAAAATGGGTGGAGTAGCTAAATATTCCTTTAGAATCTCAAAAGCTTGTTTACAATCATCATCCCAATAAAAAAGAACACCCCTTTTAACAAGAAATGTGAAGGGTAATGTGCAATCAGCTAGGGATGCAACAAAATGTCTAATAGCCAGGATTCATCCCTATAACATGCATAATTGAGAAATATTCTTTGGAGGTGGAATGTTAACAATTGCATCAATTTTATTTGTGTCCGCCTCAATTCCTTGATGAGATATGATAAATCCTAAGAGTTTACCGCTTTACACGACAAATAAACACTTTTTTTGATTCAATTGCATGTTATATTACTTAATTCATTCAAAGATTTTGCGAAGGATAGTTATGTTGTCTTGTCAAGTTAAAGATTTGGCTAGGATATCATCAACATAATCTTCCAATATTTTGTTAATGTAATAATGGAATATTAATTTCGTTGCATGTTGATAAGTTGCACCCACATTCTTTAAACCGAAAGGCATGACAACCCAAAAAAATGTTCCCCAAACAATGGTGAAAGTAGTTTTGTATTGATCACATAGATTAATAAGGATTTGATTATAACCAGCAAATCCATCCATGAATGACAAAAAAGAATTTACAGCAATTGAATCCACAATCATATCGATATTAGGAAGTGGAAAGTCATTTTCAAAGAGGCTTTATTCAAGTATCAAAAATCAATGCACATCCTAATTATATTATCGGGTTTTTCAACAATGTTTGAGATCCAAGGAGAATAATCGATAGGTCGTATAAATAGAGCATCAAGAAGTTTCTCAAGTTCTTCTTTAACTAGCAGAGCTACTTTAGGGTGCATTTTACAAATCTTTTGACGAACAGGTTTAACATTGTTATCAAGAACAATATTATGAATCACAATTTTTGGGTCTATTCTTGGCATATCTGAATATTTCCAAGCAAATATTTCAGGAAAATCATGAAGTAGAGCCATTATATCTTCTTGTTCTTCATCATCAAGACACTTCCCAATTTTAATTACTTTATCATTGTCATTTATATCCATAATCATGTCAATTGTATCTCCTAAGGGGATTGGATTGGTTGTAAGATTTTCATATTCCAAGAGTTCTTCATTAACGCCATTTGTTTCTTGCTGGGAAATTTTTAGGACACAAGAAATATGTTGAAGGGAAGCAAGTGAAGATGGGGTATCATAGACACCAAGCATGTGTTTCAAAGTTTCATCAGTATCAATATGCAATAATGAAGTTGGAATGGTATAATCAAGCAAGTTAGGATGAACGGAGGTGAGTTTGTGTTGTGGTTGACATGTGATCATATTGATATTAAGGATGGTCATTGAGTAGCTTTAGAAAAAGAATATCCCAATCCCATTTTCATTTCTTGTGTATTAGGTTTAATAGGAAAACAAATACCTTGTTCATGTTTTCCACACCCTTTTTCCATTATAGCCTAGTTGTTTGACAAATGTATAACCTTTCCCAAAAATTCTTTCCATTCCGTGCAGGATAGGTAGGGATAGGTAATATATCTCGTCAAAATTTGTTGTGTATGTTGCATTTTCCTCTGTATTATAAGAGATAGATGTATGAGATGAGTGTTCAAAATTTTGAGTGGACATAATGGTTGGTTGATCAGGCTTTTCATTGTGTTTATTCATAAGCATGTAATCGCCCATAAATGGAGGTGTAAAATCTAAGTATCCCCAATCGTCACCAAGTAATGTAGATGGTAATTTTGTTTCATGTTGTTTAGTGTCAAGGGGATCAATGTGTGAGGTTGGAATTAATGTTTTAAAAGGACTTGTTATTCTCATTGCAAGGTGCAAACAATTCTCAGGTTCAGGGTCAATTTCAATTTGATATATACAATTGTTATAAATGTACTTCATGATACGGTGAAGAGTTAAAGGGACTACATTCATATCATGAATCCAAGGTCTACCTAGAAGAAGATTATATGAAATTTTATAGGGCATGACATGGATAGGAGTTTGAAAAGTAACCACTCCAACCGTTATAGGTAAAGTAATGACCCCTAGCAACTGCTTTGTTATATTATCAAACCGTCAAATAGAAATGGAATTAGGTTTTATTTGTGATCTATCCACTTCCAATCAGTCAAGAAGGCTCACACTACACATATTAAGAGCAAAACCATTGTCTATAAGAGTACGCTTAATACCTATGCGATGAAATTGAGCAATGGTCATAAAGGCATCATATTGTTTTCATAACTCCAAAGGAGAAAGCTCATGCGGATAAAATGTAATGTCAAGACTATGATTTTGAACAAGAGCGGCCACATCACTCAGAGTAGTTCTAGGAGGGACTATGATTTGTTTCAATGTAGTTTGAAGGATGGTATTATAACTTGGTGAGGTTTGAAGCAATTCCCAAAGAGAAATATTGGCAGGAGTATTCTTTAATTGCTTAACAAGATCATACTCCTTTGTATGTGGGTTATAGTGAGGAGCACTAGGCGGATTAGGTAAGGGTAACGATGGTGGAATTATTTGTGGTGGTTGTGGGTTATTTCATGTGTTATATGTATGTGCAATAGTATCATCACTAGATTGTTGCAATATATTAGAGGGATGGAGGGGATGTGAGGGTGGGTAAAGGGTAAGTTTAGGTTTATTGGAAGGATGGAGTGAATGTGAAGCGGGATAAAGGATAATTTTTGGTTGAACTACATGAACATCCTTAACACTAGAAATGTCATCACAAACCATAGTGGATGAATTAAATGAGATATATTCTTGAATAGACTCATCTTTCAAAGGAAAGTCCTCACTCCTAAAAGGTTGTAAGGGTGAACTATCATGTATTGTAAGGTTTTTACCACAAACCTTAGTGGATGGCTTATGTGAGATAAAGTCTTCAAGGGCTTCATCTAACAAAGCAAAGTCATCACGATCAAAGGGTATGAGGGAAGGTGCCTCGGTAAGAGTTGGAGATGTCTCATTACAAGCATTAGAGGATGAAGTGAGTGAGAGGAAACCCTTGAGGGTTTCATCTAACTTGTCAACATCATATCTACTAAGTGGCTTGGATGAGATGTTATTACGAATTTGAATCATGTGTC
Source organism: Sequoia sempervirens (assembly GCA_007258455.2). Taxonomy (NCBI): domain Eukaryota; kingdom Viridiplantae; phylum Streptophyta; class Pinopsida; order Cupressales; family Cupressaceae; genus Sequoia; species Sequoia sempervirens. The sequence goes on from VDFB02000002.1 coordinate 49,899,817, forward strand.
TAATGGGATCATTTGAGGTATTATTTAACTGGTTTTGGAGATTTTCTATAGTTTCTTTAATGTAAGCTGATCTAAAAGGACTAAGAAAGATAACTGAAAATGAAACTTGTAAAATTCTAAGACTATCCATAAATTCCATGAAGAGAAATGAAATCTATACTAAGAAAATAGAGAAAACTATAAACTAAAATAGAAAGGTACAGACAAAAAATAGAAAGATATAATGTAAGAAATGAAAATCTAGAAATTCTGCTAAAAAAGTGTCAAGGGGATGATTCACCTTAGGTGGAAAATGAGTCCCAAGAGATGACTATTTTAGTGTTTTTTCTGATATTTTTGTGTTTTTTCTGTAAAATCTAAAATCTGTACAATGCAATTTTAGAATGCAAATGTAGAGATGAAAAGGAATGCCCTATTTTAAGATAAAGAATGCCTTTACTAATGCAATGTATTTTTTTAAAACAATGTAAGAGCTTACAACAATGAAGACCTAAAATGAAATCAAAAATATAAATCAGAATGTTATTATGCTCAAATGTCGGGTTCACCAAAATGTGATAGATTTTAGGATCCAATCAACTCTTACACTTATAGGGTTTTTCACCCAAAAGGAGAGAGATTAAATCCTAAAATGCTTATGTAACACTCAAATTAGGATGTATGCAATGAGATATGATGTAAATGAACTAAAATAAATGCAATTGATTGATTAAAATGACAAAACGAACATAAAACTAAGATTTATGCCTTGTTTGAAAACATAATATGATATGCGAAAAGATAGAATTAATGAACAAAAATGCAATATTCGACTAAATAGAGGGTTGTTTCTGAGAATGTGTGTACCTAGAAAGTTGTAGAGGACTGAATGATAGATTAGAAACCTAATGAAATCTGAACTTTAGCTGACTGGGAATCATTCGCCAAGGTTGGCGAATCAGTCCTAGGTTAGGTCTTTTTCTGAATAGAACTTGATTTTTGACTATCAGGGACCTGGAACAACTTCAAACCCAATTTTTCATTTTATGTGGGACTTATTCACCAAGCATGGTGAATTATTCCAACTATAAATTCTTTCATATTCAAGATTTAGATCTACACCTTAACACCTATATAGTAAATTCTAATGGAGTCCTAATTCCAGATCTCTAAAAATCCCTACAAAATAGCTTAAAATTGTTGTCCTAATGGGGGGTTTCCCTTGGTCAAACCCCTAGATTCATAATTAAACCTTGAATGGAGAAAAATATGCATAAAACCTAGCCTTAGATGTGTTAAAGACTAGGAAAGGCTGAATCATGACAAAAACCCTACTCTATTTCTCTCGAATAGGTGATGAAAAAGTAATTGAAAGGATGCAAAATCTCTACCCTAGAAACTTTACAACACATAAAAAATGGATGTGAAGTGACATGCAAATGCTAAATAAACACAATGCAAACCTTAGTTTGAAGATAGAGTAATAATGGAAGATGGAATCAATAGGAAACCAAGTCCTTAGGCATGATTTGGTGGCTAGTTACACCTCTTCACCTAGATTTCTTCATGATTCACCATAGCAATCCACCATCAACCCTTTTCAATGTTGGATCTTGTCAAGATTAGTGAGTTTCAAGACCTGAAAAAACCCTAGTTTATTATCCTAAAACTTCAACTTTTCCTTATGAACTTTGTTGTAGAATGATTTTTGCTCTTGAGATGATAAAAAGTGATCAAAAACTTGTGTAAAATGACTTAAAATGTGTATTTATAGGAAACAATACCTTATTTTCCCATTAATTAGACCTAAGAGGCCAAAATTCACTGGAAATAAGAACAAAATTAATTAAATTCCCACTTTATTTTGAACTTTCCCTCAAAGGGGACTCAAATGACACCCTTGGTGAATGAGTCCTAGCAGAGGGAACTCATTCACCAAGGGTGGAAAATGGGTCCCACTACTAATGTTTTAAGGTGGGATGTCGGGGTATGATGTCGTTAAGTGTTGTTTGTCATGTTTTATGTGATTTCCCATGTGAAATGGGCCTCTAGATTAGAATTAATAGGTCTAAGGGGCCTATAAATGCCATTTTAAAGGGGAAATGATATGAAGCAACTCAAAAGTGGTTCTAAGTATGCATGAAATTGTCTCTTTTCTTAAGAGGGTCCAATTTTTGATGACACAAGCCTTAGAGCACATTTTTGTACTCCCTCCAACCGAGATGAGCACTTTTTGTATAATAGATAATAGACAATGTCACCGTACCACTCTTTGGGAGAAACATATTCAAGTTGGTACTATTGCATGGTGAGCTCAGGTCCAGCTTTGACTATCATTTCAGCTGTAGTTTGGGTGAGGGCCTGCCCATGGACCAACTTAATGGGTTGAATCTCCATATCATATTCCTATAATAATGTGACCCATTTGTCTCTCCTTTCTCCTAGCTCATTCTACATTAACAGAGTCTTGAGTGCTGGGTCAAGCACAATTGCAAGCACCTTATTCCACAAAATGCACCTTATTCCACAAAATGTACTGCCAGAATTTCTTAACTCCTCTGACTAAGGAATATGCTTTCTTTTCAACGTTGTGGTATCTTAACTATGCATTTTTTAGTGGCGTACTCATGAAGGAAATAGGGTGTTCACTCCCTTGATCATCTTTTTGGGTTAGTATACTAGCGCAAGAGTGATCTGAAGCAGCTGAGTAAATGTAAAATGGCTTTAGGTAATCTAGGCTAACTAGCATTAGCACATTAGTAATTTCCTTCTTGATTTCTTCGAAAGACTACTTGGCTTCTGGTGTCCATTCAACTTTGGTGTCTTGATTTAGCATAACATTCAGTGGCTTGACTATTTCAGCAAAGCCTGTGATGAACTTTCTAATGAAATTGATCTTTCCAAAGAAAGATTCTAGTTCCTTCTTGTTGCCTAGAGGCTAAATTTTCAAGATATCTTGAATGCATTTAGGATCTATTGAAATTCCCTTCTCTAAGATCACATGCCCTAGTAACTTTCCTTCCATAACTCCATAAAGACATTTCTTTGGATTCAAGGAAATTATGAACTATCTACACTTCTAGAAGATCTTGCATAAATCAGAGACATGATTCCCTCTTTTCTTTGAAAACATATTGAGTTCATCCTTATAGGTGATGATTCACTTTCCAATGAGGTCCTTGAAGGTGATATCCATTGCATGTTCAAATGTTGCACCAGTATTGATTAATCCAAATGACATTCTTTTGTATCCAAAGGTTCCCCATTATTTGGTAAAATTCATCTTATCCCTATCTGTATATTGTAACATCACTTGATTATATTTGGAGTACCCATCAAGAAATGACATCATTTGAGACCCATGAACTATCTACAAAACTTCATCTAGTGAGGGAACTGTATAGTTGTCCTTGTATGAGGCCCTATTCAATTTGTGGAAGTCTACACATAATCTAATTTCTCAAATTTTCTTCCTAACTAGGACCAAGTTTTCCACCCATGTGGAGTGTCTAACTAGAAATATGATTGTAGTGAACAATAACTTTTGGAATTCCTTCTAAATGATGGGTTCTAGCAATGCATTGATAGGGTGTTGATGCTGCTAAAAAGGTATCACATTCGACTTGAGAGGGATGGTGTGTGTGATGATCGAGGTGTCATATGTCCTCAATTCTTTGTAACTCCAAGAAACCATGTCATGGTACTTGCACAAAGTACCAATGATCCCTTTCCTTTCTTCTAGCATGCACACTTTTCCAATGAACAAATCCTTAACCTCTTCGACTATTTCTAGATTGTGAGCATCACATTAGTTGTCAATGGAATCCTTCTTTTTTTGTTGATCTTGATCTCTTATCTGATCCAAGTCAAATATCCATTCAAGTTGAAACATACCTCATGGTATTGTATTTTTCTTGAGGTTAATGACTGACTCTATGTCTAACTCAGCCTCATCAATTATTTGAGTCACAAACACATCAGAGCTAGTGATGAAATCCAAGATATGTTTGTCATCATTGAACACTTGGAAGTTGGTGATATTATCTGACACCAATGGAGTGGAAGTAAGCTCAATAGTAAAATTCTTTAGGCTAGTCAAGGATAGAGGCTATAGGGTACTAGCTGCCTCTACTAAGGCATCAGTGGTATGGTTCTTGGAATGAGGGATCAATTGAATGTTAAATTCATTTAAGCCCTCTATGAGATCCCAACCTCTATTCCTGTAATTTTCTAGTCTCCTATCATGGCAGGAATACAACTTATTGACTTTCTTTACTACTAGGTTTGAATCTCCAAAGACTTGTAGCATGTTAACCTTCTTTCTCAAGGCCATCAAGAGACCATGGTCTAATGATTTGTACTTTTTTACATTGTACATGCAATAGAATTGGATTCTATGAGCAATAATGTATGCCTTACATATGGGGCTGATAAGCTCGAATACATCTCATGCTCCCTACTTGAATTTTGACCCATCGAAGCATAGCGTACAAAACTTAGAGGAACCTTAGGCTTTGGAGCCAATAAAGCATACTTCTTCTCTTAGTTGGACACCTATTTCAGCATTTTTAGGTCAAGGTGCATATTCAACATGGCTTTGATTTAGGTGTTCTTTTTGGAGTTCCCCATTTGGGGTGACTTGTCCACTAATGTCCTCAATTTTTGTTTGGAACAAGTAACATTCAAATTCTAAGTCAGAATAATTGTGTACCCTACACCAACCGGGCAACATAAGCTCCTAAAAGTCCATTCTTACTCCTAGGTTGAGCTGATCTTGCACACATTTCTCCATAAAGTTTTGGAATCCATCCAACAATCCAAGATTTTCATCCTCATAGGATTCTTCTTCATCTCATTCAATCAACATTTTGGTGCTCTAAGGCACACTGACTAAGTTAGCAGGAGGACTGTATAACATCAGGAGAACCTCTTCGACCATTTCCTCTGCCTCAAACTCTAGTTCTTCCTGATATGCCATGGGGCAGTAATTTACTAGTTCTATTTTAGCAAACAACACTTCATTTGTATTGTTATACTCCATGATCATGAATTTCATGTGTGGCTCCTAGTCAATAAATCTACTTTGGCATCAATTTCTATGACAACCATAAGTAAGAAAAATATGTTGAAACATATCCATTCAATGCCTGCATGAAATCCCTCCCTAGTATTATGTCATATGTATCGAGGATATTAGCAACTTGAATGTCGATAACCTGTTGCACCCTTGGATCATTAGCAATCTACACGGGTATCTTATTTATTTCTCTAACTATGTTCACTTTTGTCTTGTCCAACTAGGTCACCTTCTATCAAGAGAGAGTTGGAACTATTCCTAGAGCTTTACAGATGAAAAGAGACATGGCATTGGCCAATGCTCTTGAATTGAGCAGGTAGTTGGACAAGTTCTTTCCAAATATCTTGATGGTAGTCAATAAGGGAGGATTCTCCAACTTCCCTTGGAACAATCCCATGGGTGTGTCTGCTTGGGCTACTTGAGCTTTATCCTTATCATTAGCTTTATCCCTAGTTTGTGCTTGATTTTGTTACTTAGCCATTTTCTTGCTTGTATGTTGGTTTGAGGGTTGATCCATTTTCTTCCCTAGGATTTCCTTGATGACAAGCTCATTTTGTGATTCTTCAAAGGAGATCCTTTTTGTAGGTATTTCTTGGGTTGATCTAGACGAGGTAGTCCCATTAAGCACCCTAAAGAGGGAATTTGTAATTGTTGGGACCTTAAGCAATTTGAAGGTTGACAGGATTAGCTTGACCTTCTTGAATTCTTCCACCATGTGCTCTCCCATTTGCTCAATTTCAGATTCAAAGGATTTATCTTGAGAGAAAATAGTGGGTTGGTTTTGGGTTTGATTTGATTTCCTATTCTTGTTGAAATATTGATTGGGAATGTAAGGGTAGTCTGGGTTGTTGCTAGCATTTGACAAGCTCATTTTGTGATTCTTCAAAGGAGATCCTTTTTGCAGGTATTTCCTGGGTTGATCTAGACGAGGTAGTCCCATTAAGCACCCTAAAGAGGGAATTTCTAATTGTTGGGACCTTAAGAAATTTGAAGGTTGACATGATTAGCTTGACCTTCTTGAATTCTTCCACCATGTGCTCTCCCATTTGCTCAATTTCAGATTCAAAGGATTTATCTTGAGAGAAAATAGTGGGTTGGTTTTGGGTTTGATTTGATTTCCTATTCTCGTTGAAATACTGATTGGGAATGTAAGGGTAGTCTAGGTTGTTGCTAGCATTTGGGTCAGGCGGAGTATTGAAGTTATTGGGTAGAGTAGAGATGGTAAAAGGACCCCCTACTTTTCTATTCCTCAAGTTATAAGGGGTTTCCCTTTGATGGAACATTTGGAACTCACCTTCACATGATTCTTCCTCATCCACTGGACCATTATCTACTGAATCAAAGAGCTAAGATAAAGGGATTACATTGCTTACCTCTTTTGCATCTTCATCCTTTGGGGTAGCGATCTCCTTCTTAAACACATTGATTTCACTTTGTGGGAAGGGGGCTTGGGTAACCTCCAACACTGAGAATTCATATGGTTCAGATAAGACTATGTCTCTACAATCCACACCATCTACAACATTGTGGACCTCTACTTGGAAGATTTTTGTTGTTGTTTGGAACTCAAGGGAATCCAAATTGAAAACCTTATTCATTTTGTGAATGTGGTACAATCTGAATAAGGTTGTCTCTGATAAGTATACTTTTCTTGTAGTCTTGTCAGCACTAGTAGGTTGATGAAGAGGTGTAGGAATGCCTCTGTTGTTTGGCCTAGTGTTCCATGTTAGGTTCTACCTTTGTGAATGCTTCCTTTCAAATATTTGGTTAGAACTTTCACCTCTTTCATATTTTTTCTCGAAGGAAGCACCCACATCATGGTTGTTGTCATTATCTCGGCTGAGATTGGCTTGGATGCTGGTGCAAAAGCACCCAAGGCATTCAAGGAGCTCTTCAAGGTTCAGAAGTGTGCAAGGGTCAGGAGGACCTTTCCTTCAAATAAAAACATCAATTATAATATTTTGAAGCCTATAATGGCTTTTGAAATGGGAAAGAACTTGAAAGGAGTCAATTGTCCTAAGGGTCCTGATAAAGACCCTAGGACCAAAATGCTTTGTAAATGGAAAAATAATGCTCTAGGAGGTTAGATAGGTTTATTATGATTTGATTGTGTCAAATAAGGTTGGGTATTAAGGATCCAATGGTTTTTAGATAGTAGAGTTTAATAAATTGCAAATTGGAAATTCAAATTTTTGAAAATCCACTTTAGGCAGGAAAATGAGTTTTAGGTGTTTTAGAGGTAATTATACATTGTAATCAATCAAAAACAGTTGGATCAGTTGGGGAATGGTTCTATAACCCCAAAATGATCATTTTTATGGAGGCTGGACATTTTGGAGCAAGTACAGTACGAACTGTTCTCAGAAAACTCAATAAAATTTATGTTTTCTTGCATTTTTTCTGTGTTTTCTTGATGAACCACTGATTCCTATTGAAGATATATGTAGTTGTATGCTTTAGGAGTTTATTTTTACATGTTTTAACACATCTTACATGCACTCATAAGCAGAGGGGATCAATTCTTGTACATTTTTACTGACTGTCTACAGGAAAAGATAGATTTTTCACTTGTTTTGAGAGTTTTTAATGAATGAATGATCCATTTCATGGGAGATTATGACTAAAAACCTATGAAATGGATCAAATTTAACATGTACCATAATAAACTAACAAATTAATGTGCAGGGAAGAGGGAAACTAATGTGTGCATAGTGATTTAGCAAAGCAAAAAGCATGAAGATGGACCCTAGGGTATAGCAGTGGAGGATCTGCCTTAACAAGTGATATATTTTTGAGTTGTAATAGTTGAGAAATGTTGAATTAATGGTGAAAAGTCTAAAATTAGGATCTGGAAGTGTTTGCAAGGCCTAGAACCAAGAAGCCCTAGTTTTGAGGCAATTTATGGAGGGTTTTGTGTTTGAGGATGTTAAGGGTGTCATAGAAGACTAAAAGTTTGAAAATAATTGGTTTGGGGATTTTTTAAGAGACTGTTGAAAGTTTCATGGTCAGGGGTTGAGTTTAGAGAGGGGTTTCTTTGGAAAAGAGGGCTAATTAGGCCTAGTTTTTGAGGAAACAACAGATTTTGGTTGGTGAGTTCTGAAACAAGTGCCATCAGGGATTTGATATGTTGTTTTCCATCATAAAACACAACTGAATCAATCACTAGATTGGATGTTCCTTTGGGAAGTTTGAGAGAAAAGTCAAAAATCCTTCGCTAGAGGCAGGCCTAATTGAGCAAGAAGGCTACTTAAGGTGCAAAAAGTAGGTATTGTTTGAGACAGAGGTTTGGGGCTTTGTGAAAGTTCAAGAAAAGTTTTCTTAAGTCTCTTAAGGGTGTTCCAAGGGTTTTGGGTCCATAAAGAGAGCATACAAGTGATTAGTGCATCATTAAGCCTTGTCTCCATTAGGGTGCTTGGAAGGGGGTTAGAAATTGCATCACTTTAATCTTTGAAATATTTGTGTTCCTTCAAAGTCCCAGACCCTTTGCATTAGATGCTTCTTTGGGAGGCTTACAATTGGTTATTTTTATTTCTTAAGTGTGTCATCTCAGTTGAAATTTTCTTGATCATTTCTGCCAATTCATCTATTCAATCCTTTGTGTTGCTTGATTGAGGTGCTTGATTCTAGACGAAGACCGACCGTATTTCCAGTTGATTTTGCTAAGTGGGAGAGAACTCAAATCCTTATATGTATGCAGGTACTTGAGGCTACTAAGGATAAAATTTATATTGTTGTGGTTGCAATTAATGAGGAATTAGGGGTGCCTAATTCAATAGCTGCCCTAAATGAGGCACTATCAGCAGCTATGGAGCTTGACTCATGATTGACATTTATATGCCAAAGCCTAGGTGAGTCCTTGGATCTACATGGGATGATAATTTGGTCCCAAGGATGGTAGTGGAACAACAATGTTCTATCCCAAATTGGTACTTGCAATGACTACTTCCACATAGGCCTCCACCAAGCTAGTAGGTGGTGGGTGTATTCTCTTCACTAGTGCAAACGTGAGGTTGTCCAAGGGAGCATAGTAGACCTATTGAGAAGAGGGATCATCTACTACATATGGCATCTATAGCCTCATGTAAGCGTGATGGAATCAATCATTTAAGGAGTTTATTGGTTTGTTGACTTCCCTTCAAATAAACATGTATTGCTGATATAATTTAGAAGGGCTGATTAGAATCTTGTATTTTTGCAAGAAGGAATTCTTCAATAGATTACAAGAGGTGATAGATCCAGTCAACAGATTGATGTACCAATAAAGGCCTCATCCCCTAAGGAGTAATGAAATATTCTACAAGAAACATCTTCATGATCTATTTGCATGTCCTTCAAAGTTGTTTGAAATATTTTGATGTGTTCTTCAGTTGCCCTCTATGTATCATGAGGGTGAAACTTAGTACAAAAACCCTCTAGGTTCTTCAGCATTTTATGAGTCATTGAAGGACAAGGGAGATGGGTTATTACCCAACCAAGCCATGATGGGAGGTGGAGGTTGCACCAATTGTGTGAAAATAACCTGGGGTTGCAAGGGACCAAAAACACCTTGGATGTGGTAAGTGAAGGGTTGGAAGGAATTTTAGAGTAGCTAGGAAGAGGAAGGGGCTACTGTAAAGGAAGTGGGAGAGTGATTCAAATGAATGGAAGGAAGAGGTGAAGATGGAGGTGAAGTGGGATAAGTGGATCAGGCTGATGAAGATGCTTCCCCTATTTTGGATCTCTTAGCCTTGGTAGGGGGTGGTAGCTCTTGAAATTCCGTTTTGTTTGGTTTAGATCTTAACACTCTTTGGAACCTCTAAGGGGAGAAGGAACCAATGTAATCCAACTTAGCAAAAGGGAGTCCCTCCTTCTAGTGCTAGTTCTATTCATGGGTGTTTTTGCACCTTCTCAACATAGGAAACACACAAGTGCACTACCTCTCTTGAAAGGAAACTTCTTATAAACAAGCAAAAAATTACCCCAAGGTCTCTTGGGTGTCAATTCATGACAATTCTTAGAATAATTCAATTGGTTGATGTTATTATTTGGTAATCACAAGGATCATACAAATTTTTCTAATTTGGAATGGTATTGGGTCTTCAAATGGAGTTTATGAGATTCTGAAAGTGAGTTGCAATTGCTACAAGTTCAAAACAATAGTATAAAACTCCATGTTGAACATTAGAATTGGCTTTGCAATGATACTAGGACTTTTTCTTAACTACTATGTCAAAGATAGGCCAAAAGGGAAAAGGGAGGTAAAATTTCCTAGACCTACAACAAATGATGAACAGTGATAATGGAGGATACTACAATGGATAACCTTCCTAAAACTAAGTTACACTTAACCAAACATCATATAGTCTTATGAAACTAGTGCTATCTTCTAAGGTCTGTATATTTTTCAGCTATTCGCTCACCATAAAGCATAAATAAAAGATGAACTTTAAGTGCAACAATAAGTTAATGTTCAGACTAGCTTTGCACTATTATTCATCAACAACAAACAAAAAAAATCATGAACATGGAAGGCATCAACATAATTAAATACTTCAATATCAATGGACAACATGAAGTAAAATACTAAAAGCTACTCAAAACACATAGAATAGCAAACTAAATCTATCTATTCTATAAAATTTTAGAAGATGAATCATGTAACATGTGAGAAACACAAGAATCCACCAAAGCAATGAAATTCTATTGAAATATCCACAACATGTCTTTACAACAACTCAACTCTCTCTTGAAAATGGTAGGAGACCCCTTATTTATAGTTTCCCAAAAGTGAAATGAATGGCCAAGATTTACTTTCATTGTGTGGCTAAGATTCATTTTACATTAGGGTTTCACCTACCCAAAAAATATATCAATGTAAAATACATTTTTGTCTCATTCCTATCTCATCCTTTAGTGGCTTTGACATTTTAGCAATTTTCTCTTCTAATGGTTGCCTTCTTCTCCAGCTAAATTGTCAAAAACTCATCATCAATCATTAGATTTCCTTCACTTTTTTGAAGGGTGGCGTACTCCAAAGATTTCCCAATTAGTTCTTGAAGCTTATCCCATTCCATAATATTGGATTGAATAACTTGGAAGGTCAACCTCTTAAATATTCTAGTGATTTACTCCCAATGCTTTGTACATCTTGGTGTGGCCTTGATTACCTATTCAGATTAAGTGAATACCCTTGTATTAAAGTCCATGAAAGCTGATGTTAATGCATTTTCTGCCCCTTGATCCATCTTCTTATGGAAGAATGGCCTAATTTTTCATGGATCCCACTTAGGGTGGGCATATCATAATCATTCATTAGCTTTAGGTAGTCTTCGCTAGTTGCCTTGTGCTCCATAACCCATTCGAGGTATAGCTCAACCTCATGCAATATTCTTTCCAGGACGTCAATCTTATGATCTAGACACATTTTCCATGTCTCCACCAGCCAATGATTACCCTTGGCGAGTGCCAGTTCCTTCACCCATGTCTTCTCGGCCATCTTGAGAATGGTCTTGAGCTTAGGATAGGTGATCCTATATAGCTTGGTGAACCTGTGACATGTATATTATGTGCCCTCCAACTTCTTTCCTAAGTCTCAAAATTTTTTGGTCATTCAAGTAGCATGCCCTATGCCCATGTCACCATTGTAAAGCACTTGTTGGAACCAATCTGCAATTCCCTTGGTCCAATTCTTCATCTTTTCCATCCTAGTGAGTTCTTCATGGGAGAGAAGCATGGGCATAGAAGATGTTGTTGGGGCTTCTTCTTCTAGGGAAGTCCACTGTTGAATATAGGTAGTGAGATCCACCACCTATGCTTTTAATTCCTCCTTAGAGGACTGATTCTTGTTCATCTATTGCATAATTGTAGCCACTGACCCTTGGAACTCATCAATTTTTTTCTCTCTTGTTGCATCGCCCAAGTTGATGGTGGAAATTTTGTAGCTAACCCCTTCTCCTTTGTCTGTCATTAGGGTAGTAATATACATGGTCCTTGATCTAGATGTATCAACTGTTATGTGGGAGCAGACTCTTGGTTTCTTCTATTTCCTTGTCTTCATTTTTTCTCTAGCTAGGATAGCCTCAAGTCAGGCCTTTGGATCAATGAGAACATGGGCCTTCCTTTGGAGTTGCTTCCCTAGCAAGTAAAGCATATGATTTTCCCCTCTTGGTGATTCATGATCACCTTCCTCTCCTTGCACATGTTGGAGTTGTTTCTCCCCATGGCCTGGGGATTCTTCTTCTATTTTTTCCTCTTCTTCATTTGAGTCCTCAATATGTATAGTCCTTTCCTTTTCTAACTCAGCAGTGGCTATGCTCTCCTTAGTGATTCCTTCCTTTTGAGGAACTCTTTCTTCTTTTTGTTGGAGCTCCACATGACTCTCAGGCTCAGGGTCTTTTTCAGCACATATTTTTCCTTTTCTTCTTCTTTCTCTCTTTCTTTCTCTTCTTCTTTCCTTTCAGGTGGTACTTCTTCTTGAATGGGGCCCTTTCCTTTCTCGATGAGTGGAGGCTCTTTGAGTATCTCCATGTTGACATTAGTGTCCTCTTTCTCTTTAGAAGGCTACTTTTTAGATTCAACCTCTTCTATATCCTTCAATTGTTGGGAAAACTCCTCTTCAAGCTCTTGATCACTGATCTCTATGATACACATGGCATTCAGAGCCTCAATGTCTTCTTCTGAAGAGTGTGACTTATCCTCATCAAATGCCACCTTATCCAAGCTAATGCTCATTCCTCCCTCTAGATGTTAAAAGTAATCATCCTTAAAAGGATCCTCGAGCTCCTCAATTATTCCTTTGGCATTTCTCCATTTCCTCAAATATCGATAAGGTGTCCCCCACTTTCAATGGCTCTACAAGTGGTGGAGGAAGAGACAAACTAGCAGCAATTTCGGCCATCACAACTTGAAATGTGGGATTCATTATCACCTCAAAGATTTTAGTGGGTATCCCTTGGATTTAATTTGCAAAGGCTTCTAGTAGGGTGAGTGGTGGCATAGTGGTAGTGGAAATTGAAGGTATGGTAGTAGAGAGAGTGGATAATGGAGTGGGCAGCAAGGTAGATGACAACGGTAATGTCATGGTTGAAGAGGAATCCAATATCATTATTGGGGTCATTGGTGAAGTGGAACCAAGGTGGATTGAAATGTCCATGTCAAGTGGAGAGGAAACAAGGAGTGCCTAAGATACAAGAGGTGGTGGAGTGGCAATGGTAGTGGTAATGGCGAGAGGAGAGTTTGTAGGTGGTGACTATGGTCGCTCAACCTCTTTTTCTCCCTCATGTTGTGGATCCTCTTCAATAGTTGGCATTTTTTAGTCCTCCTGATATCTTTTGTACCATAGATTTTTGGGTGAGGCTTATAGACTACTCTTGCACTCTTAGGATGTTTCACGTAAAAGGAGAGAGATAAACCTCATGAAAAATCAATGTGGTTCACTCAAATTAAGATGTGTATGATCTTATTAAGGCTAAATGAGATGATCTGAATGCAACTAAGCTAAGTAATTGAATGATTATGAATGAAAAACCTAAGAAACAATTGAATTTTGAAAACAATATGTGATATGCAAGCATGAACTAAAGTATGAACAAATGCAAAATGGAAAAGAAGAAGGTTGAATTAGAATTCACCTAGGAAGAGAATGAAGAATTTGGAGTGTCTTGAATGCTGACAGAGATCACTAAAATTGCTAGTGGGACTCATTCGCCACTAATGGTGAATCAATCCTGCTTTTGATGAAAACTTCTAGAAATAGGTTTTTGAGTGTCGAGATCTAGAATATGAGAAAATATAGTTTTTGAGCCTTAAAGTGGGACTCATTCACCACTAATGGTGAATCAATCCTTTCCTAAAATTCTATGAAATCAGGGACCAATTCTGTAGCACTAGACTTGAGATTATCTATTTGTCGGGTTGATGGAGTTAAATCTACAAAAGAATGGACTGTAGGTTGTCTCCAAGCTTCAAATAGGTTATAGTTGACTTGAAACACTTTGTTGACTTCTTAACCACTTTTCAACACCTAATTTCTTGATAAATCTGCATGTACACAAGTCTGCAAATACACATACAAAAGGGGAAAAATGGTTAAGGGTTAGGCTATAGGGATTTTCCTTGGTCAAATCCCACTTTGGTAATCAAACCCTTAATGAAGAAATGGAATGAAATGAACAAGGAAAGATGAATAAACAACATGCAAATTTCCTAAACTCACCAACCTTGTTGAAGAAATCTAAAGATATATCAATAGTTGCTCCAAGATACTTGATTGAATGATGCAAAGTGCTTGAATACTTGAATGAATGAGTGAATTAGTGAACTTGATGAATGGGGGTTAAAATGGATATAAAAACGCTTATTTATTCACACTTGTTCCTTAGTAACCCAAAGATACCTCATCATAGGGTGACAAGGTTATTTTAAATAAAAAACCAAAAAGAAAATTTAAAATATTTTGAATTTTGAGTGAAGAAGGACTCATTCACCACCCATGGTGAATGGGTCCCACCTTGGACTTGAAAGTGGTTGTTGGGAATTATCTTTTATTTAATGTTGTTTTTTGGGTTTACATTCAAAAACACACTTAATTAAACCTTATAAGGCCATAAAGGGGTCAAATAAAGCATAAGAAATTTGTAAATAGTGAAATTAAGCCTAGAAAAGCATAAAATCTTGTTACAAGACTTTACAACACTTCAAAATAGGACTTGATAAGTGATGAAAATGTGATTTTTTAGTTGAATTGTAATGAATAGAGTCTAGAAAAGTGTATAAATGTTTTACAACACCTTCACAAGATACAATAATTTGAATTTTAAGGACCTAATGTGAATGTTCAAGTCACATTGCAACATTAAATCAAAGAAAAATGGACCAATCTTTGTGAAGAAAGACCTAAAAGACCCTGAAAAATGTTAAGGGGCCACTTTTCTATGGAACATTTAGCGCCCACTTTAGTGAGAGGATGAACTTGCTTCAAACTCACACTAATTTAGCCATGCATATCAAGAGAGAGGTCACAATGCACTTATGTTAGCAAGATGGTACGACAATGATCAAGAGGGATGATCAAGCCCCCATGATGAAGATCCCATGGAAAACTAAACATAAAAACAAAGGAACACATGGGAAAGGGGAACTAAATTGAGATTTGATCATCTGTCCAACTAGTTATGGATTAGATCTATGTTGTTTACAAGAAAAAGAGAATGCATACTCACTCTGGGGCAATAGAACTCATGGCATTCTACCCGGTGAGAAAAACCACTAAGGTAAGATACATACGCTACTTAGTATGCACTCACAAACAAAAAGGTGGCTATGGGGAAAGTTGTGCCACTGAATGCTCTTCTAGCTCAACTATATTAATGTTATACCTCCTAATAACTTTAACAAGGAACCACAAGAGAAAATGTCAGTTCATGCTTCATGAGACAAGAAAAGTTGTGTATTCTTACAACCCATCAACAAACAAAAAGGTGCCTTAGGAATGCAAGTTGCATTATGCAAGGTGGAAAAAATGTAAAATGCAAAATTTAAAATGTAAAAGATATTCAAAGGAGTCTTGTTAAGTTTATGCAAGGTCTATCACATAGGGAGCATTGTGTCTAATGTCTCTGAGAGAGGACCAATCAAAGAATAGTATATTCACAACTTAGGGGATGCAGTGCGTCGCATTAGGCCACTAAGAGGAATTTAATATGCTAAGATTGATCACACTTATGAAGGACATCACACCCAATGTCATTCATAAAGTGACGAACACATCATATGAAGTGACAAGGCTACACTTAGAACCAAAAATGCAAATGAATTATGAAAATGTATGCCCTACACTTTAAAGTAATTGCTACACACCATTATGTGAGCAATTACTTTAAAGTAGCAAAAGAAAAAAAAAAAATGCAAAAAGAAAACAAGACATGAGAGCCACCTCAGCAAGCCCCTATGACAGGTCATATGTTTCTAAGTTAGGCTAAATCATGTAAACAAAAAAGAAAGGAAAAGAAAGGGAGGTTTCCCTCAGGAAAGGAACATGCCAAACACATAAGGGATCTATGGATTTGGGGTTAGTATGTTCGTTGCTACAATGTTTTTATGAAAGAGCTCAAAATTGTCATCATTCCCCAAAGTACATAGAACTGAAAGAATGGCACAAAGAGAGTGAAAAAAAAAGAAAAAAAAAATCTATTTTGGGTCAACATGGAAGATACATTGTTGTCTCATCGCTTTACATTGTCCCAAAAAAGAGAAAGACAAGTGAAAAGAAAAATGAAAAGGAAAAATGAAAGGAAAATATTTTGGGTCAACATGAAGGAGACATTTCGGTCTCAATGCCTTGTGTCATCCCCAAAAGGAAAAAAAAGGAAAAAGATAAAGTAAAAAGGAAAAGGGACCAACTGGGTCAACATGGAAGAGACATAGGGTGTCTCAATGCTTTGCATCATCCCCAAAATGAAAACAAAAAAAAAGAGGGAAAAGGGTCCTTTTGGGTCAACATGGAAGAGACATAGGGTGTCTCAACACTTTGCATCATCCCCAAAAGGAAAACACAAACCAAAAATGATGAAAAAAAATGACCTTTTGGGTCAACATGGAAGAGACATAGGGAATCTCTACACTTTGCATCATCCCCAAAAGGAAAAACACAAAACAAAAGTGAAAAAGTCAATGCACAACATATAGAAGAATAGAGGTACAAATAGAAGAAGTGTACAAAGAGAGAGAACATAAAACACACATTATGAGGGAACACAATATGCACATAAAATAAAACCAAAGAAAAGAAAAAAGGAATAGAAAAGGATAGTAAGGTGAATGGAAGTCAACCATCCAACAATTCATCCAGCTCCCAATCATGTTCAATGTATTGCGAGGGCGATTGATTGTCTAGAGGAAGAATTAGAACTACCGAACTAGGAGATGTACCAAGTTCTTCACTTGGTGTAGAAGGTTTATCATTTAAGCTCATGATAGATGAAAATAAAGATTTTAAATCATCACGCACTTCTTCTATTTTTGTGATTTCCTCATCGTCATCATCATCAAGATTGGTTACGATAGGAGGAAAGAGGGTTGTTTCCAAGGAAGGATGTATCAAAAGTTGTGGCTATTGGATCGGTTCATTTTGTTGTGAGAGATGGACTGTATTATGTTGTGGTGGGTCAGGAGGAAGAGGGTGGTCATGTATTTCTTTTTTCAAAGGTGGAGGTTAGTTTTTTGTTTTTCCTTCCATTTTAGATTGACGATCAAAGATATGACAACACCTACGCTCCCTAGCACCATGGTTTCATTTTATTTTATTTTGAAGTTTTTGAGGTGTAAGAGTGGGTTGATCCATCATAGGTTCCTTTTCTTCTAGAGGGGGAAGAATTAAATAAACCTAAGAAGATGGATAGATCACTTTTTCTTTAGCTTTATACACCTTTTTAATGTGAGGAGGCATGATAGGATTGGTTTCATTTTCTCTTGGCTGTTTAAACAATGGAGGGGAAGTTTCTATGGTAGGTTGCTCATGAGGCCGTATTGTTTGTTTCAATGTTAGACTCATGCTAAAGCATGGTTTCATCTAGGATAGGAGGAGTGGAACTGGATGGGGACATGTTATGAACAGACATTTTGGCTATGCATTTGGATTTGAACTTTTGATAGGTTAGGAAAAAGAAGTACTTTTGAGGGGTGATGGATTCCGTAGGTTTAGGCTAAAAGGATTCTAAGGAAAAATTACCTTTGGAGGATAATGGATTAAATCCACTATGTTGTATGATAAATAGTTCATTGCCATGTGGAAACTTCAAACATTTGTGAACAACTAACAGGACCGTTTTCATCGAGCAGAGACAAGGATGACCTAGTTGTAGACGAAATTGGTCCAATTGTAGAATGATAGAAAATGTGACCTCCTAAGTTTTAGGTCCTATATGTAATGGGAGTATGATTGATCCAATCATAGGGAACACAAAAACTAGTGTTTGTTTTAATCCATGTAGTTGGTTTGTTATAATCATCTTGATAAACATCGTGTAATACTAAAAACTCTTTTGTGATCATATTCTTGCCACATGATGGATCTATTAATATCCCATTGATGGGCTTATCATAAATTTGTTGGCTATGTAAATGGGACCATCAGGAAGCTTTTTAATTATATCATGAGAAGAAAATGTAATATCAAGAGATTTGTTGGTTGGGCCCTTACAAGGGACAATGTCTAATGTACCCAAAAGTTCATCCATAGGATTAACTTGGGTAACATTTGGAGGAAGATCATGTTGTTCATTATTTGTATCAATATTCATTACATCAGTGTTTGAAGGTTCACTAGCCTTGACAAATGAAACATTGCGTTTAGGCATAGGGTTGGTAAAAATTTGTAAATTCTAGTTAGGGGTTGCAATGGACTTATTGCCTTGATCATTGAAACCCACAATGGACAAACGACCAGAATCAATGAGGTCTTGAACTAAGTGTTTGAGATTCTTACATTGCTCGGTGTCATGCCTATTTTGGTGATGAAAATTAAAATAAGCATTATGTTTAAAGGTGGGTGCTAAAGTCTTGGTGGTATCAAGAGGTTTAACGGTAGGAAAAGTGATCATTTGTTGTTACAAAAATTGGTTCATTATATTATGGAGGGTATTAGGTAAGGGAGTAAATTGTCTCTTTAGGTCCCCATAGGTAAAGGGCACCATTTCTTTAATAGTTTCCACTTGACTCTGAATAGGTTGGGTTGGTTGCAGAGAAGGTAGATTGAACTGCAAAAATCCTATGTTCATTTTTCTAAAGTTTTGCGTGTTGTTTTGGCTTTTTTGCTTAAAATTCTTAGCTCGGTTAGAAGTGGAATTTGAATCATGACTAGAAACTAAATTGTGATAATCACAAAGGGTCATGCATAAGTGCATGAATGAAGGTAATTTCATCATAATCAACTTATACTAAAGGTGAGTGTGAAATTTTTTGATAAACATCTTCTATAGATGTGAATTAGGGATCTTGACATGAATTTTAGCATACAATTACTAATATCGTGAAATGAAATCAGTTACTTTTTCTTCTACATTTTGTCTACATAGCATTAAATCAACCATTTTATTTTTAGGATTCATATGAACTTGGAAATGACTTATGAAGGCATCCACAAGTTCATTGAACAATCAAATTGAATGATTGGGTAAGTTTGAAAACCACTCTAATGCAGTGTCCTTTGAGGTCCTAGAAAAAAGTCTTGATAAGAGATTATCATTGAGGAAAAAGTCACTACACAAGGTTGTATAAGAATTGACATGATTAGTAGGGTCTCCTTTACCTCCGTATTTCTAAAACCTAGGAATTTCAATTCCTTGTGGCATGTATGTGTGTATGATCTCTAAGGATAATGGACTACTATGAACATGATATGTGGGTGGAGCATTTTGACTTTGGCTAATGGTGGATATTTTTTTTTTCATGGATGAAATAATGTTAAAGAGTTGTGTAATGATGGGATCAGTGTAAATGGTATGAGGTGGAAGGGAAAATGGTGATGGAGTGTGTGTAATGTTAGGGGAAGTGAAAGGGACAGTAAGAGGGGTGAAGGTGGAAGAAGGAATATGTGATGCCACAAAAGAACTAGGAATGCTAGTTGGAATTGTGAAAGAAGGAGCCACATGAATAACACGTTGCATAGTTAATGTAACCTAAGGAGTGGTATAAGTTGGTATGGATACTATGGTTGAAGGAGGAGGATTGTGAGGTCCTCCTTGGATTACAACAAAATTGATTGATTGGGAAGTAGAAGGAACATGTTTATTGTATATCTCAGCTATTTTTTTCATAACTTGTAAGCCATCATCACTTTCAATCAAACGATGGAGGTTTTCTATTGTAGGTATGGCAATAGTGGAAATGTGTTCAAGGGATAAATATTGTTGTAAATGTGAAAAATCCTCATGAATACTAATGACTTTTTCTTGTGGAATGAAATTTTTTTGTTTGTCAACATTCATTGGATGGAAAGGTGAAGGCATAGTAGTGGTATTTTCCATACCTAATGCACCATTGTCCATACTAGGAGTAGGAGCTCTTGAGATCCCAAGGTCCACAATGAAAGTGCTATTGTGGGAAGCCATGAGTCTAAAACTTCGTCTCACTAAAGTATTATCAATGGGGCACCAAAAGCTCATACAAGTACCACAAAAGATGGGGTGGATGAAAATACAATGTAATCTAGGAGTGAAAAATGCAAATAATAAGAATTTTACAAATTGAAATAAAGAAATAACAATAGAGAACATAAATGCAGTAATTACCCAAAAAAAAGCCTGAAAATGCAGTATGAAATGTGCAGGTGGACTGATTCGCCTAGGGTGGCGAATGAGTCCAAGTATGGTATTTTTTTGCATTTTTTAGAAAATTTAAAGTGATTTTAATGCTTTTCAGATGCCAATGAAGGATGCAGATGCAATTTTTCAGTTTTTTCAATTATATGTTATGAAAAAATGAAGTATAAATGACTCTTTCACTAACACAATTTTAAGAAACCCTAGGATGCAAAATACAATGCAATTAAGTCCTAGGATGAAAATATAAATGCAAATTAGAATGATATGATGTTCAATATGTAGTTTTACCAAAGTGAACAATATATTTGTGTGTGAGGCTTATAGACTACACTTGCACTCTTAGGATGTTTCACCTAAAAGGAGAGAGATAAACCTTGGAAAAATCAGTGTGGTTCACTCAAATTAAGATGTTTATAATGTTATTAAGGCTAAATGAGCTGATATAATTGCAACTAATCTAAGTAATTGAATCATTATGAATGCAAAACCTAAGAAACCATTGATGTTTGAAAACACAATGTGATATGCAAGCATGAACTAAAGTATGAACAAATGCAAAATAGAAAAGAAGAAGGTTGAATCAAAGTGCACTTGGGTAGACAATAAATAATCTGGAGTTTCTTGAATGCTGACAGAGATCATTGAAAATACCAGTGGGACTCATTTGCCACTAATGGCGAATTAGTCCTACTTCTAATGAAAACTTCTGGAAACAGGTTTCTAAGTGTCAGGATCCAGAATCTAATAAAATCTAGTTTTCTAGCCTTAAGGTGAGACTCATTCACCACTGATGGTGAATTAGTCCTCTCCCAAAATTCTTTGAAATCAGGGACCAATTCTATAGCACCAAATCTGAGGTTGTCAGCTTGTCGGGTTGATAGAGTCAAATATATAGAAAATGGATTGTAGGTTGTCTCCAAGTTTGAAATAGGTTTTAGTTGACTTTAAACAATTTTTTGACTTCTTGACAACATTTCAACACCTAATTTCTTGATAAATCTGCATACACAAGTCAACAAATACACATACAAAAGAGAAAAAGTGGTTAAGTGTTAGGTTATAGGGATTTTCCTTGGTCAAATCCCACTTTGGTAATAAAACCCTTAATGAAGAAATGTAATAAAATGAACAAGGAAAGATGAATAAAAAACATGAAAATGTCCTAAAATCACCAACCTTGTTGAAGAAATCTAAAGATATATCAATGGTTGCTCCAAGATACTTGATTAATACTTGATTGAATGATGCAAAGTGCTTGAATGCTTGAATGAATGAGTGAATTAGTGAACCTGATAAATGTGGGTTAAAATGGATATAAAAACACTTATTTATACACACTTGTTCCTTTGTAACCTAAAGATACTTCATCACAAGCTAACATAAGGTGATTTTAATTCAAAAATGAAAGAAATTTTGAAATATTTTGAATTTTGAGCTAAGAGGAACTCATTGCCACCCATGGTGAATGGGTCCCACCTTGGACTTGAAAGTGGGTGTCAGAAATTATCTTGCATTTACTATTGTTTGTCAGATTTATATTCAAAAACACACTTAATTAAGCCTTATAAGGGCAAAAATGGGTCAAATAAAGCATAAGAAAGGTGTAAATAGTGAAATTAAGCCTAGAAAAGCATGAAATCTTGTTACAAAACTTTTTAACACTTCAAAATAGGACATGATAAGTGATGAAAAGGTGATTTTTAGGTGAATTGTAATGAATAGAGTCTAGAAAAGTGTAGAAATATTTTACAACACGTTCACAAGATGCCATAATTTGAATTTTAAGGACCTAATGTGAACACTCACGTCACATTGCAACATTAAATCAAAGAAAAACAGACCAAGCATTGTGAAGAAAGACCTAAAAGACCATGAAAATGTTAAGGGGCCATTTCTCTATGACATATCTTCACCTTCTTTGAGGATTCTCCTACCATGGTCTCTCTAGTAGAATTTGGCAAATAAATGACTACGTGACTAAAAATTTTAGTCACGTGACTAAAAATTTTAGTCACGTGACTAACACTAGTAGTATTTGGAAAATAAATGACTAATTTGGTCATTTATAAGTGACTAATTTGGTCATCAGGTAAAATCACAACTAAATGACTAAATAAATAACTAAATAAATAACTAAATAACTGTGCTCATTATTAAAATCTTGTCCATAATTTTCATTTTAATAAACATACTCTAAAACCTTCATCAAGACCTTATTTTCAATAGTAGCCCGCCATAATTAATAATAAAATATTACAAATAAAATTACTAATAAATATTTTTTGTGGAATACATATTTTGTTTTGTGGTGTCATCATATGAACACCAAAGTTTTTTCTAAGTTGATGAAAAACCACCAAATTATAAAAATTAACAAAAACCATAAGAGAACCTAAAAAACTAAAACCCAAAAACCTTAAAAAATAAAAGAAAAAGTAAAAGGAAGAGAAAAAACATAAAATACGAATAAGCAACCAAATAATCTAAGAGGAAAAATGACCAATTTTTTTTTATAAGCATAATTTTCATTTTAATAAACATACTCTAAAACTCCATGAAGACCTTATTTTCAATGTAGCCTGCCAAAATGGAGTAGTGAGTGAAAACCTTATTTTCAAGGTAGCCTGCCAAAATGGAGAAGTAAAGCATACCTAATTTTAGATTGCAACCTCTACCCATTTTTTTGCATCGGACACAATTTGTGCAAAATATTGTGGTAAGTCACTTTCCACGGTTTTAGTTAATTTTAAATTTCAAATATATACGTGGTCAGGCCATATGATCCATATGATCCATTCTTTTTAATAATTTTACTAGCTGCTTGTTGACTAACAGTGATTATCTTTTTTTTAGGCTAATTATGGTAAAGCAGATCCATCTTGTGTTGCAGAAGTTAAGGATTTATATAGAGAAGTTGGAATTGAGGTTTGTTTATTCTTTTCTTTTCCATTATGATATGTTAAAAGTGGTCTTTTCTTTTTAAAGTTTCCACTATCAAATTGCATAGTTCATAGGAGAACTTACTTTGATCTATAAAAATAATATTAAGGGACATGTACATGTAGATTGAGTTGTCTATACAAATTTTAGAATTTCAACTCTTAAAATTAGCTTCCACTTTCTGAGGGGCATGGAAATCACTTTTGAAGTTGAGTGTAAAAAATAGAGTAGCGTGTAAAGAAAAAGGATGAACAATAATAAAGTGAAAAGTGGGTCTTCTTATATCAACCATGTAGAGTACAATGAAAGGAGTGTAGGGATGGTAGGGGTTTAACATTTACAGTGCAATGGAATAGTAGTTTAGTTGTACTGTAGATGTCATCCTACTTTGTTTGAGAAGTCTTACTGAATTCTTGAAAATAGGAGTTCCCAAATGATGACAACAACAAGAGATGATTCATAGGCCCTATGAAAATCTCTAACTTTTGGGATCCCCTTTGATACTTTTCTACATATTTACAGATTACATCTCCATGATTAATATGGACTAGAATGGTTAAAAGGGGACATGTTAGTCTTTTCCATTTATTGGGAAATAAAGAGTTTGAAGTGACTGAAAGAATCAAATGTAGCTCTTTACTCTAGATGATTTATTCCCATTCAGTTATTAATATATCTAGATATAAATGATGATGACTTAAATAAAAACTAGAATAAATCTCATGAAAACTACAAGAAGAGATCACTAATTAGATGAGTCATGGAAATGAAACCAACTCCATAAGCCACAACAAACAAAATATGCAATCTAAATGAGAATGCAGGCCTTCAAAGGAGTTTTCATGGATAAAGAATCATCCTCCCTTAGATCTCTTCTAAGAATGCTTGAAAGCTCTTTAGTTATCCACAATATCCACATGCTATGAGCTCTGATAAAAATATTATGCATAGTTCTTCTCAGTTTAATCAATTTGGTGCTATTATTTTTATCCTATGATTTAGACTTCAAACTAAGCCCTCTCATTAGTATTTGTCTTCCATAACTGTCTAGAAGAGGGTAATCAAAAGTAGTACTAGATTATCTAAAAGTTGAAGATCATTTCCCTCAAACTAAAGCTTTGTTCTCGACAAACCAGAGTTGAGACAAGCCAAGAACTAGTGGAAGGGAAGTTGGATGAAAACTGAGAGCAACTAAAAGCCTTCCTAAGAAAAGTGTCATTTCCACTATAATTGTAGTTCTAGTGTCTCCTTGTTCATGTTTTTTGGCATCTCATCATTTTTCATTTCTTGATAGAGAGCTTCTGAAAGATGTGCAAGATGTTTTTAACAATCAATGTTGAGATAAAATGGAAGCATTTTTCTTGCAAATAAGGTGCTAAATCATTTATCCTTGAAGGAGATTTATGTGCATGAAGAAAACTTAGGAGGTCTTCCAAAATATTCTAGGACCCCTCATCTATGGTATCTTTTATTTAACTAACCTCAGTTCCAAAATAAGCATTAAGGTGACCAAACCAATCTTCATCATTTTTCATCATAAATCTAAAACTCAACCCAAGTAAATTGACACATTTTAGGTCCCCTCTCTTGACAAGCTAGCCCTCACTAGTAGTTAATTTTTGCAAATGGGTTTCAACATCTTTATAACTTGCCAGAGATGTAACTATTCCTTCAAGGTTTTTACCAACCTTAACTCTAGTTGACCTCCACCCTGATGCTCTTGTTTAAATCCAGTTTCTTCCCACCCCTACAAATCACAGACTAATAAATGATAAGCCTTGAAATCATGGAACAAAAACCTACAAGAGACGGAGCAAGCATACAACATTAAAATTGTGATTTGCAGTAGTAAAAGAAAAGAAGTAGTAGGATGTTTGATATACAATCAGAAAAGGGCATTTTATGAGGCTTCCTTAAGGAAGAAAATTAAAAATAAAATAAAATCATGCTTCAAATTCCACTTAAATGTTCATTTGTACAATAGATGTCCTACTTTGTTTGAGAACTCTTACTGAATTCCCAAAAATAGGAGTTCCCAAATGATGCCAACAACAAGAGCTGATTCATAGGCCATATCAAAATCTCTAACTTTTTGGCTCCTCTTTGATACTTTTTTGCATACTTACAAATTACATCTCCGTGATTAATATTGACTAGTAGGGTTGAAAGGGCACATGTTAGTCTTTTCCATTTATTGGGAAATAAAGAGTTTGAAGTGATTGAAAGAATCAAATGTAGCTCTTTACTCTAGATGCTTTATTCTCATTTGATTATTAATATATCTAGATATAAACCATGATGACTTAAATCAGAACTAGAAGAAATCTCATGAAAATTGCAAGAAGAGATTAGTGATTAGATGAATCATTGAAATGTAACCAACTCCATAAGCGACAACAAAAAAAATATGCAATGCAAATGAGAATACAAGCCTTCAAAGGATTTATCATGGATAAAGAATCATCCTCCCTTAGATATCTTGTGAGAATGCCTAAAACCTCTTTAGTTATCCACAATATCCACATGCTATGAGCTCTGATACAAATATTGCACATAGTTCTTCTCAGTTTATTCAATTTGGTGTTATTATTTTTATCCTATGATTCAGGCTTCAAACCAACCCCCCTCATTAGTATTTGTCTTCCAGAACTGTCTAGAAGAGGGTAATCAAAATCAGTACTAGAATATCTGAAAGTCAAAGATCCTTTCCCTCAAATCGAAGCTTTGTTCTCGACAAACCAGAGCTAAGATGAGCCAAGAACTAGTGGAAGGGAAGTTGAATGAAAACTGAGAGCAACT
This sequence comes from Sequoia sempervirens, assembly GCA_007258455.2. Taxonomy (NCBI): domain Eukaryota; kingdom Viridiplantae; phylum Streptophyta; class Pinopsida; order Cupressales; family Cupressaceae; genus Sequoia; species Sequoia sempervirens. Next base: position 49,925,911 of record VDFB02000002.1, read on the forward strand.
AAAAGCATTCCTAAGAAAAGTGTCTTTTCCACTATAACTATCGGTTCTAGTGTCTCCTTCATTTTTTTTGGCATCTCCTCATTTTCCATTTCTTGATAGAGAGCTTCTAGAAGATGTGGAAGATGTTCATCAATATCAACAATCAATGTTGAGATAAAATGGAAGCATTTCTCTTACAAATAAGGTGTTAAATCATTTATCTTTGAAGGAGATTTATGTGCATGAAGAAAAATTAGGAGGTCTTGCAAAATATTCTTGGACCACTCATTTATGGTATCTTTTATTTGACTAACCTCAGTTTCAAAATAAATGTTAAGGTGACCAAACCAGTCTTCATCATTTGTCATCATAAATCTACAACTCAAACTAGGTAAATTGACACTTTTTAGGTTCCCTCTCTTAACAAGCTAGCCCTCACTATTAGTTAATTTGTGCAAATGGGTTTCAACATCTTTATAAATTTCCAGAGATGTAACTATGGCTTGAAAGCATTTACCAACCTTAACTCTCTCATACAGATCTACAAATCTATCAGCTATTATTTGTTTCATCCTACTAACAAACAGGCTTTGAAAAAGTTCATCCCACAAACTCTTTGAGTGCTTTAAAACAATCTCACACACACATTGGCATGGAAACTCAACATTTGAACCAAAAACAATTTTTAGCCACTCTAAGCTCCCTTCGAATGCATCTAAACTGCCCAATGTTTCTCTGATAAATGTCTTATTCTCTACAAGTTCATTGCCACTTTTCACAAGATCAAGCAAATACTTTCCCCCAAGCCTATCTGCATGGAGAATGTCATCTGCATATGTCTTAAGCCACACTAAGCAAGACTCTGATATAAATTTGCTCAGAAAAATCATCATGGTAGCTTGTAGCTTCTCTCTATGAGATTTCCACAACTGCACCTCATTGTCTAGGTTTGGAATACCACCAAACAAATGTGATTCAGGTGGCACTGCCAACACAATCTTATAAAAAAAGGAAAATTGTTTAGAACCTCCAAGAAGAGTTCCCCGGCTTGACATAGCATTTACCTATATGAAACTTACCACATTACAGAAAATGGAACTCACTTCCCCCACCTTATTAGTCTATCAACCAGACATGTCTTCTGGTTCGAGTGATGTGTCGACGGTTTTGTAATTTCATCAGTGTGAGGATCTTCTATTGGCAGGACGAGGTCTCCTGTTCCCACGATGGTCTAATGGGGATGTACAAACAAAACCATTCCATTGACAACATCCCCATCATACCATCGCAAGAATAAGAGACCTTGTTCCACTGATAGAAGATCCTCACACTGATGAAAAAACAAAATTGTTCCATCAATGGCGTCTCCATTGAACCATCATGGGAATAGGAGACCACATCCTACCGATAGAAGATCCTTGTGTCAATGAAAAAAAAATTGTTGATGCATCACTGGAACTAGAAGACACATCTGGCCAATAGAACCCTTGGTGTGTGAAGTCTTCTAGCCATTTTTGTCAGAATGAAGCAGATGGAGTTCAAGGGTTTTGTTTCATATGATATGGAAAAAAAAAATTGGAACCAAATAGAGCTAAATAGGTTTTTCAAACTCAATCAAATCTTGTTTAAAATAGCCCAACATGAAGGCAAATGTACTTAGAAGATTGGGACTTCTTTTTTTATCATCAAGATTTGGTTTAGAGCCAGGAAATTGAAGCAAAATGGTGATAAAGAACAACAAGGCATGGGCAAAAACTGTGTCAGGCTATTTTGGGAAAAACGTGCCTTAAACATTAGAGATCTTCAAATTTTGGAAAAGATTTTGAGAGGTTCCTTGCAAAATCCATTTTGTGCACATTTTGCAATCACTCATTTCATTCCATGATCTCCTTGAGGCATTATGTCAAACAATTCAGGTGTTTTGTCTACGATTCCACATCTTGCATATATTGTCTACTAGAGCATATCCAACTATAACATCTAGGTATCTTTCATCAATCTCTTTACTATTTTAACCTCATACAGATGGTTTAGAGAAGAACATAAGTTGCAGCATTTTTAGGATCCAACTAAAAATATGAATGGTTGATCAACCATGCACACCTAATGATCAACTATAAATGTAATTGTAATGCAATAAGGGTTACAGATGTGTGAAGTATGTGCAACTCTCATCCACTAGACTTGCATGACTGCATGCACCTAGAATCCAAACAAAGCTTACAATGTTAGGATGTGTTCCATAGTGCTTCATTAATTCAAATATTTTGAGAGGTTCCTTGTAAAATCCATTTTGTGCACATTTTGCAATCGATCATTTCATTCCATGAGATGACATCTCTTTGAGGAATTCTATCAAACAATTCATGTGTTTTGTCTACGATTCTGCATCTTGCATATATTTTCTACTAGAGAATATCCAACTACAACATCTAGTTATCTTTTTAATTCCTCTACCTTTCATCAATCTCTTTACTATTTGAACCTCGTACAAATTTTTTAGAGAAGAACATAAGTTGCATATTTTTTTAGGATCCAACTAAAAATATGAATGGTTGATTAACCATGCACACCTAATGATCAACTATATATGTAAATTGTAGTGGAATAAGGGTTATTGATGTGTGAAGTATGTGAAGCTCTCATCCACTAAACCTGCATGACTGCATGCACCTAGAACCCAAGCAAAGGTTACAATGTTAGGATGTGTTCCAGAGTACTTCATTAATTCAAATATTTTGAGAGGTTCCTTGCAAAATCCGTTTTGTGCACATTCTGCAATCAATCATTTCATTCCATGAGATGACATCTCTTTGAGGCATTCTGTCAAACAATTCAAGTGTTTTGTCTACAATTCCACATCTTGCATATATTGTCTACTTAAGCTAGTTTTTCCTATAGTTGTTATTTGGTGTTTTCAATGTTATAGATTCAGATTTTCCTATACGCCTGAATATCTTTTTTTCATAAAATCAAGTTTATACTATGCTCCCCCAAGTTTCGGGGATGGTGGGATGTTTTTTTGGTATAGGGGTGCTTTTTGGTCATTTTTTAGGGGATGGTAGGGGATGGCTATAAAAAATAGGGAAATTTTTAGAAATTTCAAATATTCAAATCAGAACATTGATAAAGCATTCATCATAGGCATTGTAGAATATTAATACATAACATTAGACTTGAATTGATATTTCACATAAGAATTGACAAAGTAAAAATATTCAAATAATTTTATTGTCAATGTACATACATATTAAATACTAATTATAAAAAAATTCCCAAAGGATTCAAGTTTCAACTATAAAATGACAAAAACATAGAAAATATATGGTTGTTCCTAAAAAGTAGATGCAACTAGTAGGTTTGTATCAAAATTGGAGCTCAAGTGTGTGTCACTGTCAGATGCAAAGGAAGGGGGAAGTTTCTGAGTCCCCCAAGTCCCCATAACATATTTGGGACTGGGATAGGGGTACCAAGGTAGGGGACGGCTCCCCATGGAGCACTTAGTTTATATGGTTTGGGGTTTCAAGGTGGGGTTTTACCTTACCACAGAAAACTTTTGTGGTTGGGACAGAGGTATACACCCCTCTTGTTAATTGCACCTTATCATCTGCTAGAGACCTCTAGGTGACTCCTAGTAATGGTACTGTGATGGATTGAGGGGGAAAATAGTAATAGAGGTCATTGTGATAGTAAAGTGGAGGTTGGTAGGTACACTATTTAAGTCTTCTAAGATTCTAACCTAGAATCTAGAGGCACCAATTAGGAAAACCCTAGTCTGAGCCTTCATAAAAGAGTTTGCAATACCAATACATAAATGTAAAAATGTATTTGATTTTGACTTGTATAACTAAATAACTCTATTTCTTCTTGAATTAAACATTTAAAAACTAGTGCAAGAGCACTGGGGTATTTTGAAATGTTGATTCATGGAGGTCTTAGGTCAGTTTGAGTTTTGAGTCTAGAAGTCATTAATAAGGTCATGATTGACCACTTCATATTGTAAGCATGTGCAGGAATAATGAAGAGTATTGGAGGTGATGGCAGAGCTATGAGAGGTTGGTAATGTCATTTTCCAATAAACTATATCCCAAGCTAGTGTAAAGTGAGGGTTTTTAGTTACATAAGTTAGATGAGAGTTTTCCCATCTAAAAATTGTTGATTGATTGTTGAGTGGTTCATTGTGAGATAAAGTCAAAAATCTGGGCTTGCAAGCCTACTAGATGAGTTGAATATTTTGTGCAAAGGAGAGATTTGGAAGAGTTTTGTGAATCAATTGGTTGTTTGAATCAGCTTGTTTTTTGATGACTTGTTCAAAGCCAAATTGCTTTGCATCAGAAAATTTATGTCATATTGAAGCTTGATGGGAAGAAGGGTCCATTAAGAGAACTCAAGGGGTGTTACTTGCTAGGAGGAGAGAGGTTGTGGAGTATTTGTTGGATTTAACAAGTGACTAAACTCACCTTCCTTGTATTGAAGAGGATGTACTGGGTATTTATTTCCTCAACTAGGATTAAATTATAACTGATGGTTTTGTGATGAGATGGTGTTGATGACAAATCATATAACTATGATAGTTAAAATTTTATTTTAGAACATTTATAAAGAAAGTATAGATTAAGGTTTGTTGTGCAGAAGAAGTGAGTAGGCTACATTCCTTGGCTTTCCTAAAATATTGATTTGGGTGATGAGGACAGAGGTATAAAGCCTTCTATTACCTCACACTTGTTCCTTCTGTTACCTCACACTTGTTCTAGTCATGTAATCATCTTGATGACTATTACATCACCCACTTCCAGTCATGTATTTACCTTGATGACTGACTAACTTGTTTTTAGGTCTTACAACTTACAAGAAAAATGAAGGCCCTTTGACCTTTTAGATCATCTGTGATAATTTAATTACATCAACAAAAAACCATGGAAGGACTTAAGTACTTAGGGTTTTGTTGAAGATATCACTATACTATTTGAATATTTTGGTTTGTACCTATTTTAAGCTAGATGCTATGCTTTTTTCCTTGAGATTGAGTGGGACTCTAAAAACTTACATTTTTTGGTCCTGAAAACAAACTTTTAGTATGATATGGTTAAGATGGTTTGGTTGAGAATTTGAGAACAACAAAAGATAAGCCTCAATCTTTTATTTCATTTAAAGATTGGAATAAAGATTATTGGGAAGGAAAACTTAAGACCTTAGATTTGCACCAATTATATATCAACTAGATACCTAACCTACACCTCATGTAACTCTCCATGACTATAAATATGATCTTCAAATTAGAAATACATACATCCTACGCAACATTTATTGGTTTAATAGATACTTAGGGAGTGTGTAAACATGATAGTGAATACCTTGAACTAGTTAGCTTTATCTACTAGTTACTTCTAATCAACTAAGGACATTTATATTTCAATTTAAAATAAAATTTCAATATTGAACTTCAAAATTTAGACAATTACCACCTGCACTACACATAAATGGAGGCACCCTTTTAACACATTTCTTTGATTATGCTTTCATCTCCTTTCACATTTGAGTATACTAACTTATTTTGGAAAAATAATTGATTTCAGTGTTCTATCCCATGGCTCAGTTCTTGTTTTTTTGTTGAACAAAAATCAAACACTAAGCTTCAATGTCATGTTGGATTGTCGGAAAGCTACAATGTGAAAATAGCTTTTTTAGAGTCTTCATTCTATTCTTTCTTTGCAACTCTGTTCTTTCCAAATTTATTTTTACATACTAACAGTGACCATGAAAAAATTATTGTAGGAGTGGGAGATTATTCTTCCCTATATGAGCCACTTTGGTGGGTAGGCATGATTACTAGTAAGTGCTTATTACTTATTAAATTGGGTTTAGGTGACAATTGAAGAATATTAATGTTTGACTTAATTGGCATAGATTACTTGCATTCAAACTATTAATTTCCTTATTTATGATCTTTATTGAGATTATAGTTGTATGGCTAGAGAGTTTATATATTCATTATTTTCAAAATTCATAGTTTATCTGTAGCGACTTCACTGCCAGTCCTTCACAACTATTTTACAATCAAAAATTTCAATAAAATTACATTCACCATCTTTTACGAATAACTACTAAATACCCTGCAAACCAAAAACTCCTTTTCATTGCCAACAGTTTTGTAAACCCAAAAAAACTAACTATAGACTATAATACCCCTCATGTTGTTGTTTGGACTTGTTATTTTTCTATGCTTTTGCTTGATACATTGAGACTGTGATAGTTATTACTTATTGTTGGATTGGTGGATTGGATAGTTTAGATTGATTGATGAATGTGCTACTTCATTTGATGACATGGATATTTGATATGACATTATGGTTACATTTGTTTTGCTGATTTTTAATTTGATTTCAGTAATATATTGTGATGCAGTGGTTTAGTAATTAGTTTATGATGTGATCAGTTAGTTAGCAATGTTACTTTGTGAATTTCGTTGGGCTTTTAACATGTTAAAATCAATATCATTTGATTATATTTTCAATTCGGATTTTTTCAATTTCGATTATATATATATATATTAATATGTGTGTGTGTGTGTATACATATAGATTTCTGTGTGTAAATTTACTATGTAATATAAAGGAAATTTTCATAATATATTTTTTTATAAAATGGTTTTAATATATATGTTTTATTTTATATATATATACATATATATGTATATGCGCATAAAAGTGTATATATGTATATATATATATATAAGAGTTTATATACTGTGATTATGACTTTAATATGGTAATTTTATGAAAAGTGCAATGCTAAAGTGTAGTTGGGAAAATTTAAAGATAAACTATTTGCTTTAAAATTAAATTGATATTTTCACAAGCAATTGATTTATTGGAAAAATTTATTGTGTCTTGAAATGGTTTTTATGGCATTTTGTATATATTGGTTACTCTCGATATTATTCATTTTATTAAATTTTATTTTATTTAATTGGCTTTATTTCTTGTGGGAAACCCTAGAGTTAATGTATCCTGTTATAGGAACTTATGTTGTCGATTAGGAACTTCTAGAGGCTGGGATACTGATGTGTAATTGTGAGCTCTTATTTTGATGCTTGGCCTATGTTTTTACCATGGTTGTGATTTTAGTTCTCACTTGGATTGTATTGTTTATGGATGTTGTTCATATAATTTTAACAAGATGGTTTTTCCTCGCAGATGTACCATTTGTTGGTTCAATATTTCTTGTTGATACAATCCTTTTGTGTTGGATATTGTGTTTGAGTGTCTAGAGAGGGTGGCTCTAAGTGGGGGTCAGCACACAAAGGGGTTGTCAGGGTAACCCACGTAGAGTTAGAGTAATCAATGATAACCTAAGTAATTAACTATGGGTGGGTGGTTAAACATTAATAAGATAATTATGATGCCTAGTCCACCTATAAGTGTTATCATAGACTAAAGGGGACCGAGAAGGCCATGGTTGGCAAGATCGTTGCCTTGTCTTCACGAGAGGTTAATGATTCCACATGAGTAACCCTATGGAGCGACACCTTGAGATAGGTTGTTAGGAGAACCATAGATGGAGGCAGTACCTTGAACTAGGTTGTCTGGATAATCCATGTATAGATGGAGGTGGCACCTTGTGATAGGTTGTCTGGATAATCCATGTGAAGCCATGCGATGACACTCTCCTCTAACTTTCCATTTGTGTTGTTTTATTGAAGTCCTCTGGAAGTAGTCTTTTGATATTATGACTTGAGATTTAATGATGATGTGTTTCATGACTTATTGTTGTAATCTTTGGAAAGTGGTTTATTGTTATGCCTTTTGGTGATTTATCATTGTTTAGTTTTGTGAGTGGTCTTTTGATATTATGTCTTGAGTTAGTCTTGTGTTACGGTTAGATGTGCTTGGTTGGGGATCCTTCCTTGTTTACTCCCAGCATGGGGGTGGTTGGGTGGAACATGCTTCGCACCTCATTAGGTTCCCTTTGGATGCAGTTGTATCTTTCATTGTAGAGTTTTGGCAGATGTTGTTGATCCAGTGTTCTTATGTACCTGATGTGTATTTGTGCTACTAATGTATTTCATTTATTGATGTATCTTTCGCACATGTGTTGGGAAGACCTTGATGTAATTTTTTTATATGTTCATTATGTTGTACTATCAGGTTGATTTAATGTTTATTCATACCATGTAATCAATTGTGAACTATAATTTGTAATTACTGTTTATGTTATGTTGTATCTATGGAAACATATATATTTAATATCTTCATGATTAATCCATTTGTGTTTTGCATATATGGTTTAATATGGTTTACTCTTATTAATATAGTTATCGTTAATGCCTGGTTTGAATGGTGATATGAGGATGAATGGATTTATGTTATTGGTTATTTTATGTTTAATCTATTATCTTTGTAATGGGTTAATTTAGTAATGTCACCTTGTGTACCCCAAGGGATTTAGTTGTGCAACTTAGAACATTGTTATGTTGGAATACTTAAGTAAATTTGTTATGTTCCTTTTTAAAAAAATTGATGCATTTTTATTTGTTCCTTTGGGATTTGTGCAGCGGGGCATTACAGAGAGAGCCAAAAAACTCAAATTCATGGCAGAGGATTATGCTAACTATAGAGTTGCAGATGAGCTACTCACCATAGTTTCCATAGAGGTCCCATTCTTCTTCCTCTTACTCTGAGGTCGCTACTCCAAATTCTCCATCGGCTCCAACTTCAGTCACTTCACTTCAGCCTTTGCCTTCTTTACTACTGCCTCAACCTCTATTAATTCCACAATCAATTTCAGAGCCTCCCACCCATGTGTTTCCCCCTCTCTCCATCTGGCTTTACGTTTTCCTTCTGGCCATTTCACAAAGGGTGTGCATTTGAAAGTTTATGTAGTACCCCTCCACTTTGCTTATGTTTTATGTTAGCATGTTTTCACTTTGATATACTTTGGTACTTTGTTTTGGTGTATTGATTGATGACTTTAGAGCGATAGTGGATTCATTTTGTGATATGATGATACATTGTATGGTGGTAATTATTTTCACATGCTTTATGTTAGCATAGATGTTTCCTTCAGATGTTATTGCTATATATATATATATATATTTGTTTATGGTGGATTAATTGTTATTTAATTTTTTAGTTTGATGTGATGTGTATTGGTGTGGAGAACAGAGTTGCATCAATCACTTGCGAGTGCCCTGTGATTTCCATGATTTTCTCCACACGATGCATTTGTATAATGGAAATTATATATATATATATATATATATATATATATATGTATGTTATTTGTTTGATTGCAGGATTGCAGGTACATGACACTGACTCCACCTGGTTACTCAGGTCTGAGCGTGTCAAGATTCAATAGATATGTTGATTGGGAGGTAGTAACAAGGTTCATCCTAGTCTAGTCTTAAACCCAGTCACATTATGTCATCAGTTTTAGTCTGGTGTCTTGGGTGGTTTCGTTTGCATTTGATTGGTTTATCTGTTATGAAAGACAAATTTTGTTAAATTAATGATAGATTAATATTATTTTAATTTAATGGTTATTAAATTAATTTTTAAATGTTGTAAATAAAAGCTTTATATTTTATTTAATTAATTAAATTAGTTAGTTTGGTTAAGTAATTTAATCATTGAGATTAAAATTATTTAATTAACTAAATTAATTAATTAAATTAAAGTTACTTTCATTGTGTGAATAGATTAAATTTAAATTAATTGTTTTGTGGGAAATGGTATTTTAATTGTTAAATAAATAAATTAAATAAGGAAAAAGGAAATTGTATTTTAAAATTTTAATTCTTTAATTCTTGAAATGCATTCAATTTTTGATAAGGAAGAAAGAAAAGATTGTCTTGAGTTTGTTAGAAGATATTTTCTTCTCGACATGTGTGGTAGTTAAATTAATTGCTTCTTGTTGAGGATTCTCTCGGAAGATATTATGTGTTTTTGGGGAAACAGGAAATTACTTCATAGGAAATGAAAAGAACAGGGTTTTGCTAAAAAAAATATTGATTTGTGTAATTTTGTGACTTCCTCTGTGATTTGCAAAATATTTCTAGAAGTAGTCTTGGAATTGTCTCTGTTTAGTATTTGATTTCTTTTGGATATTGGTTTTTTGGAGGAGCTTTGGAGGATTGCACACAATAGGCAACAAAGTTTCTCTTCTGTAGCCAAGTTTTATTTTCAAAGCTTCAGGAGTACAAGTATTTTCCTGTCTATTTAAATTTTCTACTCTGGAAAAGATTGTCTGTGTAAATAAATTTTATATTACTTGAAAGAAGAAATTTTATTTTGTTAAAATCCTTGTTCTTCTCGGAAAAATTGTATAACGTAATCTTCCTGTAAGGATTTGTTGATTTCTATGTAAATTTCAAGAAAACATGGATATCTAGAGAAATTAGGGAAAACAAAAGAAGAGATTCAAAAGAAAACATCTGTAGATTTGTTACAGTCTCTGTAGAAAATAGTTTAAGTAATTAAATTGTGAAGGAAATCATTTCTTTGGAAAATGAAATAGAAACCCTCTGTGATTAAATTAGAATTTGTTAAGGGAAATATTGTGTGTACTGTTAAATTTCTCAATTTCCCATTGAAAAACCCTGTTGAAATTTATTGTCTGACTTAAATATTTTTTCACTTATTTAATTGTGAATATATAAGTATATATATATATATATTCATTTATATATATATATTCATATTATATATATATATATATATATATATATATATATATATGTATTCATATATAATTTGGATTGTGAAATTATGTGGAGATACGTCGTATAGGTGAAATTGTTATATAAAAATTAAAAATGAAAATTTTGACGGACGAATTTTGGAAGAAATCGCCCTTTGTTTTTAATTTTTTTTAATTTTTTTTGTGAAAATACAAATAAAAAAATATGGGAGCCGAAGTGCTGAGGGGCTACCCCATGGCTGACCCCACAGGGGAGCCGATAGTGAGGGTAGAGCCCAGCGCTGCCCTCACAGGCAGTGCTCGGCTCTGCCTCCCACGACCGAGCCCTGTGGGGTGGGCTGCGAAGGCAGCCCTACCCACAGCCGCGACCTGCGGACTATTACAGCTTTAAAGCCTTAACATTTGTTTTTAAAAGCTATATGAATTTTTTATATATTTTATTTTTAAAGGTTAAGAATTAATATTTATATATTTTATAATTATTATATATATGCTATATATAATATATATATATAATATTTATAATTATATATTTATTAAATGTTAGGAAAATTTAAAAGTATATTTATGTTATTAATGGGATATTTTTTAAAAAATAGTTTATTAAATATTTAGATATAAATATTTAAATAATTAATTTACTATGACAAAGTTATTTTGTGCTTAAATTAAATTGATTTCTTGAGCTTATATTGATTTCATTATAATATATGGTTATGAAATTGGGCAAATTATAGATTTTATTTTTTCGTATAGAATGGAAGATGAATTAAATCCCATATGATTAATTTTGTACTACATGTTTTTGATTGACTGGATTTTGTAGATCCTAATGATAGCAGTTCATTGTCCCTAAATTGCTTTAATTTGTATTTTCTTATTTATTAGGAAAATTGGGAATGTTTTAGATGCACAAGTCTTCTAGATAAGTTTGTATAATAAGGGTGTTGTTATTGTTGAAATACAATCCTTGAGTTGGCTAGCGTAGTGCACATGGTTATGCATGGTGTTTAGACACCTGGTTTTATGAACAAAAATTTGATGTCCATTATGATATGTTTGGTCTTATATGTTGATTCTTCTGCACCTTGTTTACCTTAGTTAGTGAACTTAGATTCTTTGTGCTATTTTTAGGGCAGTGGCTCTGTGTGAGGGCCGACGCACAAAGTGGTGTCTGGGTAACTCATGTAGAGTTAGTAAGTCAGTCAAAACTAAATCAACACATTGGGTATTCTAAAATATTTAACTAGATTAATTATGCCTCACTCATGGACTTAAGAGCTAGTTTGGTCTTGAGAATGAGTCGAGAAGGCATGGAATGGCAAAGTCGATATCTTGTTATTTTAAAAGATATTTGATTCCACAACAGTTTGCATGAGGGGTTGGGTTTTGTAAGAGGTTGCCAGGGTAACCCTAGTTGGGGGCCAGAACCTAGGCAACATTGTGATGACACTCCACCTAAAATAACAGTATCCTTGTGAACTTAGCATGTTTGATTATCTCGATTTTGGAAGCAATGTAACCAATAAGTTGAGTATGTTCTTGTGTAGATTGGTCTATGGTTTTACTTGTGTCTAGGGTTTGTAGGTTATGTCTAGGGAACCTTATTACTATCTCCTAGCACGAGGGGTGGACCTATGGGTACCACATGGTTGGGTGGAATGTGCACCTTACTCTGTTGGGTCCCCTATTCTTTATCATGGTAACGAGAGCTTCTTGGATGGAGAGCACGCTTGTGGATTTATGTACTTTATTATTTGAAACAATGGAAATATTATATTTGTAACTTTCCTCAATTGTCAATGAGGTGAACATTTGTAATATGTAATTGTAAATTATTATTTGATCTACCTCATCTGGAGAATGAGTAGTGTAATGTAATTTCAAATGTAATGTAAGAATCTTATTTGAACTTTATATCTTCATTGATGAAATTCAAATGTTATGCAATGTTTACTTTTAAGTTTATGTTAACTAAATACATGCAATGCTAAATACTAAAGTCATCTATGGGATTCTCAAGTAGTGTGTCGTTGTGTAACTTAGAGAATGTATGCAACTAATAAAGTTAATATTAATACTTTAAAAAAAAATTATTACACTTTCCTAGACAATGCAACATTCCTTAGGTTACAAGATGGGGCATTATAGATTTGGTATCTGAGCAAAGGTTCTAACACTAGATGCTCTAGGTAATTGCGAGCCCATTAGGTTGACTTAGTACATAGCATCATTTTCAGTTAGCTTTTCCTATTGTTTATCTGAGACTCGTTTTGTTCTATGTGTAGGATCATGCCTAGGCATCGTACTAGAGGTCATGGTAGAGGTCAAGGTGGAGGCCATGGGCCAATCCCTTAGGTTACTCCCCCTCAGAGCTCCCACGAGAGCAAACATGTGGAACAGTTGAGTCCTTAGTTGGAACAGAGAGGTGAGGAGCAGATTCTGATAAATCCAGATGTTGAGGAGCTTAGTTGCATCCCCTATTAGAAGATTTTCTTGCCAGAATTGGTTCAAGGCAGGAAGTTGAGCAGGAGGTGGTTAGGGAACGAGATAGATCCACTAGGAGGATTGTTAGTTCTGTAGAGCAGGATGCCATAGTGGCAGGTCATATGAGAGATTTGTTGAGGGCATGTCCCCCTACTTTTGATGGCACAAGAGGTGGTTTAGAGGTAGAGACCTGGTTATTGGACTTGGGTAGATGTTTTTCTATGCACCCATACGGTAGCAATACCTGAGTTAGATGCGCTATCATGCATCTGAGAGGATTTTCCTCTACTTGGTGGTGCTTGGAGGAGCAAAAGCTCTATTTAGAGATTGGGTTAGTTTCTTGGGAGATGTTCCTAGAGAGGTTTTGAGCACAGTTCTTATATGAACATTGGAGGCAACGATGGGCTGATGAGTTTCATGATTTATGTCAGATGGCTCTATCTATGGAGCAGTATGAACATAGATTTTATGAACTCAAATAGTATGTAGGAGTTGGAGATGATGAGGCGATGTTGGTGTAGCATTTTATCAGGGGTTTGAATGCCTGCATTAGTGGAGGTGTCAGAGTCTTCAAACTAAAGACTATGGAAGTGGCAGTTGATAAAGCATGCATTATGGAAGAGAATCTAGTTTTAGCATTGGGTGGACATATAGGTGTCCAGATAGGTAATGCACCTATAGTAGGTTTTGGTCCATGAGGTGAACAAGTATAGATAGGAGGTTCCTCTAGGAACCAATAGACACCCACTAAGGGTGGACAGCAACAACAACAATGTACTCCTCAGAAGAAAATTAATTCATAGCCTCAACATGGTAACAATTTTTGGTCTCAACATGGTGGTGGTTGGTTTTAGAGTGAGAGAGATCAGAGTGGGCAGCGGGTGCAGCGTGATCGTTCTGATTAGCCTGCATAGATTTTTCAGTCTGCAGTTAGTGCAGGTAGTTTTCCACGGTCTAGTGTACCTCCAAGTGATAGAGGATTCAAAAGGAGTATAGAATGTTTTACTTGTGGCCAACAAGGTCACATTGCTCGTCAGTGTCCTCGGAAGTACTTTTGGGTTCAGTCAGAGACCGGCGACTTCAGATTCAACCGTAGGAGATGCAGGCAGGTCCCATAGGGTGTTTACTGTGGTGGATAACCACCAGGATGAGCATCAGGGTGCAGTTGGAGAGGTTCCTAGTGGACTCGCATTGTTCTTTCGAAACCGTGAATGTCCTTCTACGTCGGGAGTTGATCCTTAGGGGTCGAGACGTTGACTGGGTACATATTGAGGGATCCTAGTGGCTAGTCTTCTATTTCTTGGGAGGATGTATTCAAGATGTTTGTTATCTATTTTCTATTTGTGGGCTTCCAGGAGTAAGCCTTATCCTAGGGGGGAGGATGTAGTACCCCTCCACTTTGCTTATGTTTTCTGTTAGCATGTTTTCACTTTCATATACTTTGGTACTTTGTTTTGGTGTATTGATTGCTGACTTTAGAGCGATAGTGGATTCATTTTGTGATATGATAATACATTGTATGGTGGTAATTATTTTCACATGCTTTATGTTAGCATAGATGTTTCCTTCAGATGTTATTGCTATATATATATTTGTTTATGGTGGATTAATTGTTATTTAATTTGTCAGTTTGATGTAATGTGTATTGGTGTGGAGAACAAAGTTGCATCACTCGCTTGCGAGTGCCCTGTGATTTCCATGATTTTCTTCACACGGTGTGTTTGTATAATGGATTATATATATATGTACATTATTTTTTTGATTGCAAGATTGCAGGTACAAGACACCGACTCCACCTGGTTACTCAGGTCTGAGCGTGTCAAGACTCAACGGATATGTTGATTGGGAGGTAGTAACAAGGTTCATCCTAGTCTAGTCTTAAACTCAGTCATAGTATGTCGTCAGTTTTAGTCTGGTGTCTTTGGTGGTTTCATTTGTGTTTGATTGGTTTATCTGTTATGAAAGACAAATTTTGTTAAATTAATGATAGATTAATATTATTTTAATTTAATGGTTATTAAATTCATTTTTAAATGTTGTAAATAAAAGCTTTATATTTTATTTAATTAATTAAATTAGTTAGTTTGGTTAAGTAATTTAATCACTGAGATTAAAATTATTTAATTAACTAAATTAATTAATTACATTAAAGTTACTTTAATTGTGTGAATAGATTAAATTTAAATTAATTGTTTTGTGGAAAATGGTATTTTAATTGTTAAATAAATAAATTAAATAAGGAAAAGGGTAATTGTATTTTAAAATTTGAATTCTTTAATTCTTGAAATGCATTCAATTTTTGATAAGGAAGAAAGAAAAGATTGCCATGAGTTTGTTAGAAGATATTTTCTTATCGACATGTGTGGTAGTTAAACTAATTGCTTCTTGTTTAGGATTCTCTCGGAAGATATTATGTGTTTTTGGGGAAACAGGAAATTACTTCACGGGAAATGAAAAGAACAGGGTTCTGCTAAAAAAAATATTGATTTGTGTAATTTTGTGACTTCCTCTGTGATTTGCAAAATATTTCTAGAAGTAGTCTTGAAATTGTCTCTGTTTAGTATTTGTTTTCTTTTGGATATTGGTTTTTTGGAGGAGCTTTGGAGGATTGCACGCAACAGGCAACAAAGTTTCTCTTTTGCAGCCAAGTTTTATTTTCAAAGCTTCAGGAGTATAGGTATTTTCCTGTCTATTTAAATTTGTCTACTTTGGAAAAGATTGTCTGTGTAAATAAATTTTATATTACTTGTAGAAGAAATTTTATTTTGTTAAAATCCTTGTTCTTCTAAGAAAAATTGTATATTGTAATCTTCTTGTAAGGATTTGTTGATTTCAATGTAAATTTCAAGAAAACATGGATATGTAGAGAAATCAGGGAAAACGAAAGAAGAGATTCAAAAGAAAACATCTATAGATTTGTTACAGTCTCTGTAGAAAATAGTTTAAGTAATTAAATTGTGAAGGAAATCATTTCTTTGGAAAATGAAATAGAAACCCTCTGTGTTTAAATTAGAACTTGTTAAGGGAAATATTGTGTGTACTATTAAATTTCTCAATTTCCCATTGAAAAACCCTGTTGAAATTTATTGTCTGACTTAAATATTTTTTCACTTATTTAATTGTGAATATATAAGTATATATATATATATGTATTCATATATAATATGGATTGTGAAATTATGTGGAGATACGCCATACAGACAAAATTGTTATATAAAACCTAACAATGAAAATTTTGACGGACGAATTTCGCAAGAAATCGCCTTTTGTTTTTAATTTTTTTTAATTTTTTTTATGAAAATACATATAAAAAAATATGGGAGCCGAAGTGCTAGGGGCCTACCCCATGGCCGACCCCACAGGGGAGCCGGTAGTGAGGGTAGAGCCCAACGCTACCCTCAGAGATAGTGCTTGGCTCTGCCTCCCACGACCGAGCCCTATGGGGTGGGCTGCGAAGGCATCCCTACCCATAGCTGCGACCTGTGGACTGTTAGGGCTTTAAAGCCTTAACATTTGTTTTTAAAAGTTATATGAATTTTTTTTTATATTTTATTTTTAAAGATTAAGAATTAATATTTATATATTTTATAATTATTATATATATATGCTATATATAATATATATTATATATAAAATATATATTATATATATTATATATAAAATATATTTATAATATTTATAATTATATATTTATTAAATGTTAGGAAATTTTGAAAGTATATGTTATTAATGGGATATTTAAAAAAAAAATAGTTTATTAAATATTTAGATATAAATATTTAAATAATTAATTTACTATGATAAAGTTATTTTGTGCTTAAATTAAATTGATTTCTTGAACTTATATTGATTTCATTATAATATATGGTTATGAAACTCGACAAATTATAGATTTGATTTTTGTATAGAATGGAAGATGAATTAAATCCCAGATGATTAATTTTGTACTACATGTTTTTGATTGACTGGATTTTGTAGATCCTAATGATAGAAGTTCATTGTCCCTAAATTGCTTTAATTTGTATTTTCTCATTTATTAAGAAAATTGGGAATGTTTTAGATGCATAAGTCTTCCAGATAAGTTTGTATAATAAGGGTGTTGCTATTGTTGAAATACAATCCTTGAGTTGACTAGGGTAGTGCACATGGTTATCCATGGTGTTTAGACACCTGGTTTTATGAACAAAGATTTGATTTCCATTATGATATGTTTGGTCTTATATGTTGATTCTTGTGCACCTTGTTTACCTTAGTGAACTTAGATTCTTTGTGTTATTTTTAGGGGAGTGGCTCTGTGTGAGGGCCGACACACAAAGTGGTGTCTGGGTAACTCATGTAGAGTTAGTAAGTCAGTGAAAACTAAATCAACACATTGGGTATTCTAAAATATTTAACTGGATTAATTGTGCCTCACTCATGGACTTAAGAGCTAGTTCGGTCTTGAGAATGAGTCGAGAAGGCCTGGAATGGAAAAGTCGATATCTTGTTATTTTAAAAGATATTCGATTCCACAATAGTTTGCATGAGGGGCCAGGTTTCGTAAGAGGTTGCTAGGGTAACCCTAGTTGGGGGCCGAAACCTAGGAAGAAAGACCAAGGTAACCTATGCAACATTGTGATGACATTCCACCTAAAATAATAGTATCCTTGTGAACTTAGGATGTTTTATTATCCTGATTCTAGAAGCAATGTAACCAATAAGTTGAGTATGTTCTTGTGTGGATTGGTCTATGGTTTTACTTGTGTCTAGGGTTTGTAGGTTATGTCTAGGGAACCTTATTACTGTCTCCTAGCACAGGGGGTGGACCTACAGGTACCACATGGTTGGTTGGAACGTGCACCTTACTCCGTTGGGTACCCAATTCTTGATCATGGTAATGAGAGCTTCTTGGATGGAGAGCACACTTGTGGATCTATGTACTTTCTTATTTGAAATAATGGAAATCTTATATTTGTAACTTTCCTCAATTGTCAATGAGGTGAACATTTGTAATATGTAATTGTAAATTATTATTTGATCTACCTCATCTGGAGAATGAGTATTGTAATGTCATTTCATATGTAATGTAAGAATCTTATTTGAACTTTATATCTTCATTGATGAAATTCAAATGTTATGCAATGTTTACTTTTAAGTTTATGTTAACTAAATACATGCAATGCTAAATACTAAAGTTGTCTATGGGATTCTCAAGTAGTGTGTCATTGCATAACTTAGAGAATGTATGCAACTAATAAAGTTAATATTAATACTTTAAAAAAAAATTATTACACTTTCCTAGACAATGAAACATTCCTTAGGTTACAAGATGGGGCATTACAGTTTCTTCATCCTATTCACTTTCAATTTCCTCATCAATATCCATCGCAACTCCTGAAATCATCCATTCCAACAATGAGTCCAAGTTGTTCAGACAATCCTTATGCACCAATCCCTGCATGACTTTTTTCACAACTTCAATCGACTCTCTGAAATCTAAGCCCCAATCCATTATGAGCAAATAAATGTCCAAATTTGATTTGTACCTATGCGTGAGCTAGCCGAATCCTCTTCCTAGAATTAGTTGCACTGACTACACTAATCATTCATTGTTGTATAGGAAACACCCCATCAGTCTCTTTACCAATGGTTCTCCATAAAAGTGTGAGAATTGTTTCTTCATTTTAAGCGTGAAACCAACCTCCATCACCTCTGCAATGACAGAGCCACCACCTCTTGTACACCATTTTCACACCTATTTTTCACCACAGTAGATGACCATCGAGTAAGTAATGCCTTGATAATATAATGAAATAATGAAATGAAATAATTTAATAACTTCATTCACATTCCTTTCTATAAATTCTTGGCATACGTTAGTCATCACTGCCACCTGAATCCACACACTTCTCTCATTCACTTCA
Organism: Sequoia sempervirens; assembly: GCA_007258455.2. Taxonomy (NCBI): domain Eukaryota; kingdom Viridiplantae; phylum Streptophyta; class Pinopsida; order Cupressales; family Cupressaceae; genus Sequoia; species Sequoia sempervirens. The sequence continues at coordinate 49,944,981 of VDFB02000002.1, forward strand.
AGAATTAAAACCTACAAGTACTCCATTTTAGAGCTCCCTAAATGCACCACCCCTTTCAATCTTGTCATCAGGGGAGAACATTAATTTCAAATATCTTGATGATGCCTCAGGATGTCACATTAGTTAGAATAATCATTATGACCATATTAGTGAGACTGTGATTCTTATCCCACCGATAGCCACCTTCTCCACTAATGGACAAATTTCCTTAGGTCTATCGGTGAGATGCCAGATAACGTTATCCCAATGCACCCCAACTCCATTGATATACATTATGCACTTGATAATCCATGCTTATATCAGGCCATCGGGGGATTGCAAACATTTGTTCCACTGATGTTCATGTGTCATAGCGATGTGCTTATTTTTGTTGACTATGTCAGTCTATCAGGGAGAGTGCCTTAGGAGTTAGCCCGATAGGGTATTGTTACACCAATACTAGGTTATGAGTTGCTTTCACCGGGCCATCGATGAGGCTATAATGGGGGTTGCACCGATGACTCATTGTTAGGCCGATAGTGCTAATTTTTATTTTGGGACAAGGAAAGATTTATGGAGCCTCATACTATTATGGTCTCATGCTTACTATTATGCTTTTGATAGATTTTTTCCAAGGCAGTGAACTGTTTGACAAAATGCTCTGGTAGACATGTATGAAAAATGTGGTAGCATAGACAAGGCGGTGAATTGTTTGAAAAAATACCTCAAGGAAATGTGGTCTCATAGAATTCCATGACAAGTAAATGCAATTGGAAGCTGCTCCTAGTTATTATTTTCTCTATATATCTCTAGGCTATGGATATGCCTTTCAATTTCAAAAAAAATAGTTTTTATCTCTTGTACAATTTTTTACTTTTTTTTTTAAATCCGATTTTTTTTCAATTTTTGAATGTATGGGGTTATGTTAGTAGTGATTTCATATTGCGTGCATGGTAATGCAGTGTTTATATTTGTGGCCTTTGTATTTGATTAGCATGAAGCTAATAGTAACATTGTAATGTTTTTTAGTAAATTAGATTGATCATTGCAATTGTTTTTGAAATATTTCTTTTGCAATTATTTTAACACACACATGCAAGTACTATTTAAGTAAGTAATGGTTGTTTTACTATGCAAACAAGGGTAATCATTACCTATGTAATATAATGTGTTATTTTTTTTTCTTTTTTGCAAAAATGTATTGATAAACTCAAAGAAGGGGATAAAGTTAGGGAGTCAACTTGAAGAAAAAATAGATGGATTTTTTCATCTAAAAGAGAAAGAGGGAACCCTCACATGATGACCACTAAAATATTTGTAGAAAATGACATAGTTGAACATGTTTATCATGTACTAGTTAATGTTAGACATCTTTACTCATTGCTTTATGCAGTATTTTGAATGTGTTGTTCAAGGATCTTAATTATCATGGTGTATTTGAAAAAGTTGGAAACTCTTAACTTTGACATTTTTTATTATATTTACATATATACTCCTAGACAAATTTGACATTTTGTAACTTGATATATATATATATTTGCATTAAATTTTTTATTGCACATTACCTTTATTTATCATGATGTTGAATCAATCTTTTAATTATAGCATGTTGTAGCTTGTTCATATATGTAATATTTTTATTTACTTTTATGTTTTAGTTCAAGTTTAATATTATGTTAGTTTTGCATTATAAAATTTATGGTACTTAATAAATTATTCATTCATGACTATATTTACTACTAATTAATGGAAACCAGTAAATAAAAATGACTAAACTAATGACTAAAGTAATGACTAAATTAATTACTGTAACGCCCCGCCGTGCGAACCCCAAAGGAACTAATAATAACAAAACAATTTTTTTTTTTAAAGAATATAATAAACATACTTAAGTATTTTAATATAACAATATACTAAGCTGCATGACTAATTCCATTGGGGTACATGGGGTGACATTACTATTCTAACCCATAACAACGATAATAAGATAACAAAAATTAAACAGTTACATAAATCTATTCATTCCCACTTCATCATTTAAATTATCTATTAAACAATAACCATATTCATAACATATGTACATATGACAACGAAAGATACTATAAAGATATGAAACATTTATATTACCACAAATATAACACAACTTAACACAACTATTACAAATGATCGTTCCTAAATAAATACATGGCTTGAATATACATTACATCCAACTGATAGTAAAATACAATTGACTGAAAATACATCTCAATAACTACATATACAAATTACACCAAGGTCATCCCAACACATGTGGGAGACAATACATCAATGAATACATTACATCTAAAGTATAACATACATCTGGTACAAGAATTACTGGATCATCAACATCCTCCAAAACCCTGCAATAAAAGATATATCTGCAATAGAAAGGGAACCCAACAGTTTGCGAAGCACGTTCCACCCAACCACCCCCGTGCTGAGAGTAGACAAGGAAGGGTCCCCGACCAAGCACGCCTAACAATAACAAAGACTAACTCCAAAAAGACAACTTAACATCAAAGACCACTTAGAAACTCAACAATGACAAATCCAAAGGGCACAACAACAAATCACTTCAGAACATAATCACAAGTCATAATTACAACATCAATGAAACTCATGACATAATATCAAAGACTACTTCCAACAATAACCAAAGACAAATCAATAAATCACTTAACCACTACAGACACAATATCACTTAATATGAGGTTACAATGCTTCCAGAGAACAAAGATCATGGACATCGCACAATAACTGATTAACTATCGACATAGGAAGAGTGTCATGCATAAATTGCCATGAGTTACCCTGGCTCAACCTTCCTAGGCTACCGGACCCCCATCCTGGGTTACCCTGGCTTGCCTCTACCAGCCGCCGGACCCTCACGCAAGACTATGTGTCCCATCTCATCTCGAGCCTTATCATTCACTTGCTTCATGAGAGAGACATTCTTTATCTTATTAGTGTGAAAGATCCCCATTAATTCTTTTAGATTATCAGTTAATTAAACTCTAGGTGAGTTACCCTGGTGCCTCTTTCTGTGCCAGACCCCCACAAAGAGCCAGTCTCCTATCGACAACACAACAAAGTACAATACCACAAAAGGTAACTAGACAACATAACCTCTCTAGTCCAAGGAGGAAACCAAATATGAAAACACACTCCTTCCAAAGGAGGTACAAATTTCATTATCCTTTCCTATTTCCCAGAAGGCACAAATCCCCGTTCATGGAAACCGGGTACAACATCATAGTACAACTCAACACCATTCCCATAGCGATTCACAAATTGAACCTCTACACAAAACATCCCACTCTAGAGAACTTCTCTGGAAGACTTACATAGACCCTTAACCCCATTGCCCGACATGGAGAATGAAAGAAACATGGTAGAAAACCATTCCAGACAACTCAACATCTAATGTTAGGGTTTCCTAAACCTAGTCAAACACAATTTTCAATCTTGCATTTACTCAATCAAATACACCAAATCCATTCCCAACATTGAAGTATTTACAACCCAATCATTTACCTTAAATTCCACAATTAACTTCCCTAATCAAGTGTTCTAATCATCTGAGTAAAATAATCAACCCTCACTCTACGTTTAACAGTTATATTCATTTAGTTAAAATAAACCATTCTTATATTCCTAAGTTCCACCAATATATTCAAACTCAAGACATTTAATAAATAATCAATTAAACTAAATCGCTTAATCTATATTTCAAACATAAAATAAATCAATTAATCAAAATCAACATTTTAAATAAAACGTTGGGCCATACGTCAACTATATTTCCTCTATACAAATGAGATAAGTCATTTAAATGCTCCTTTTTTAAGTATTAAAATATCATTTAATCATATGCCTTTGAAACATTACTTTTATATTTAATGATTTCCTAATTATCTATAAGAATTTGAAAAAGAGAAATTTCTAAATAAAGTAAATGATTTTAAAATCTACTTTTTAAATAATCATTAAATAATCAAGAATTTAAATTTAATACTTTAATCCTATTTGTTCAATCAATTTACTTATAACCTCAACATATTCCTGATTTCCTCAATTAAACTATATTCATATAATTTGTAAAAATAATCATATTAAATTCATAACCCGTACACCCACACAAATATGTATATAATAACACTCATTTTTAAAAATCCTACTTTAAAATCCTACTATAAAATTTAACTATTAATCTATTTTATATATATATATATTAAATAATATATAATATATATATATTAATAAATATATATAGATATAAATACCGAACGCACAAAATTTTTCCAGCGAATTAAAAATTATAAACCAAATGAAACTCGTACTATGGGTGGTGGCCAGGGGCTGTGCCTCCATTGACGAGGTTGCGTACCTCCCAACAGGGAGGCCGCGGCCTCCCCAATGGCCACGCACAGCAGCCAAGGGATGTCGTGCCAGCAGCCACTTGGGCTGCTGGGTACGACAGTCCTTGACTGCTGCTGCTCCATACCCAATGCAGGGGGGTACAGGGATACGGCTTGGCCGTCCCTGCCCCATTCAAAATATATATATTTTTATTTTATTTTTATTTTTTTATTATTGTTTTATTTTTATATTTCGTTTATACAAAAATTTCATATTTTATAAAAGAACACGGATTTACAATTAAATTCAATTCGCTCAGACCCATTTATAGTATAATAATTTTTTTAATTTAATTTAATTTTTTTTATTCTTATATTAAATCTCAATTTCGTACGAAAGTATGGAGAAATATTAACAGAACATAATATCAATTAAATACATATATTATCTAATATTTATATAAACAATTTAACACAATTACAGAAAATTCATAATTATATCCATTCCAATGATTTAGACAAAATAATAATATGTGTGTATATTCAATCTTGTTTAAATATATATATATATACAAGTGTGTATATCAATATATATATATTTACTCAGAGATTCAAACAATCATATGACAACAGATTTTCAATAAAACTAATATAGATCTGACAAATAAAAACAACCTCAACTTAAATGATTTATTTTTCAAAACAATAAATTTCACAATTATATTGAAGAAATTTCGGATAGGTTCTACTAAAGTTTCCTACAGAAGATTTTGAGGGTTTTAATACAAACGAGTTTTCAAATCATAAAACTTCATTCAAACAATTTTCAAAAACATAGCAACTAGATTTGTTTATAGATCTACAAAGAATTAATAATATAAAAGGAGAAAACCTGGAGTCCTTCGTCTGAAGAAGAAACCCTCATGTAGCCTCCTCTCGATCTCCTCATGCCGCTCTCTTCTCCAATCCAACTTTTTTTCAGAACCAGAATATTTTTTTACCAGAAAACCCCAAAATCCAAAACTATCTTTTCTTTTTCAGATCCAGAACAATAGAGCAAAACTTGTGTGTGTGAATCAATCTCCCATAAAAAAAATAATAAATCAAAATAAAGATTAAATAAAGCTCTTCCGCTTTCTTTTCTCAAAAATCCTCTTTTTTATTGGTCCTTTTTCCCAGCTTTTTAAAAGCATAACTTATCCTCAATTTTAATTAAAATAATTTATTTAATTCAGATATTATCTTCACATGAATTTCTAATTAAATATTAATAAAAAGATAATATCTAATTATTCTCAACAATATTAATTTTAATTATAATTATTTACATTTTTAATTAATTAAATCACTTTTAATTTATAATATATTTAATTTTAAACATTTTTCTAACTCTCAATTAAATCAAATAACAATGCAACATTAATTAATTAAACACTAACTAAGAATTAAATAAATACTCAAGAGTCAAACTACATAAAGACAAAGACAAAACTTCAGTCATAACACAATGATTCACAACAGACGACGAACTTGGGACGGGGACACTTCCAAACCTACTCCCTTTTTCAACATTTTATCCATTGGGTTAATTTATTGCTCGCCCTGTTCTGCCGAAGCAGGTGGAATCGAGACTTATTCTTGTAATCCTCCATCCAAATAAACATCAAGTAGCACATGTATATATATAATCAACATCCTATCATGAGAAGGAATTGCAGTGTAGCAGGGCACTCGTGAACGAGTGATGCTACACTGTCCTCTCACCTAGTCTATTCTAACAATTATAATATCAATAACGAGCTAACATTTCTAACCAAATTGATCATAAGATAATATGATATTTAACTACTGCATCATAACTAGAATTATTAAACCATTGCATTATAAAATAATACTAAATTAAATAACATGATCACCCAAGAATCATCACATCGACATATAAAACATTAATGAACAACTATTTGAATAAACAATAATCCAATCAACACACAGAGTATCATAAATCATACTAAAAATGTCATATCAAATGATTATATCCACTAGAGGAATAACAACATCATCAAACTTCAAATCAACCAAGTCAAACAATAATAGTATCACCATAGTATCAACGTATCAAGTTAAAGAATACAAATTAACAAGTCTAAACAGTATGAGGGGTATTACAATTACTAAATATATGACTAAATTAGTGACTAAATATATGACTAAATTAATGATTAAATTAGTGAACTAATTAAAGACTAAATACATGACTAAATATATTAATAAATAAATGACTAAATTAACGACTAGATCAATGACCAAATCGATGACTAAATAAATGACTAAAATAGTTTAGTCATAAATTTAGTGGTGTTATAAATGACTACAAATAAACCACTTAAATAGTCACATGACAAATTAATGACTAAATAAATGACTAAATCAATGACCAAATCAATGACCAAACTAATGACTATAATCAATGACTAAATAAATGACTAAAATTGTTTAGTCATAAATTTAGTGGTGTTATAAATGACTACAAATAAACCACTAATAGTCACGTGATTAAAGTTAGTCATTTATATGCAATTTTTAGTAGTTTATTTAGTCATATATTGTTGTTTGTGTACTAGTGTCTTCTATGTATAGACCTTATACTTGGGTTGGCATTCAGACACATCCTTTCTTTTCCTTGATCTTGTTGTTGGAGGACATTTAGGTTTCTCCTCTACTACAGCATTTTTTGCCACACTATTGGTCTCACTTTCAAGATCATCCTTGAGCTCACCATATGTCAACACAACTCCTTGCAGTTTGAGCTGGGTGAATTGGGAATTTATCCATTGCCTAGTCCTATTTTCCACTGACCTCATTACAATATCAAGGTCATTAACCTCTACTTGATCCCAATCTATCAATGGAAGTGGTAAGTCAGCCACAACATCAAATCTCTCATCAAACATGGTGTCATCCTTTTCCACAATTTGATCAAGTACTGGAAATAGGTTTATTGACTGCACAAATTGGGTTGTCATCCATATGTAGTGCCTCATTCACACCTCCTTATCATCCTTGTAGTTGGCCCATAAATCTTCAATGTGAGGGAGATGAGCATACTATTTTCCAACCTGCTTCTTTAGTTTCCCATATGGGTCCATTCTTTTTCAGACTGTGTGGAGGTCTAGATGGTATTCAACTATCTCCTTTTCAAAATATTCTACACACTAGGCAGTAGGAACTACATACATTCCTTGCCTGAAGTTGAGGGTATATGGGATCCTTGCTCGATGTTTATCACTTGGTTAGTATGGGTGTTTTGTAGTTGTTTGGAGACCTCCAATATGATCATCTAATCATTTGGGTACTGAGGCAGCTTATATGGTCTCTCAGAGAAGTCTTTTGTTCTGATATACGTGAACTTCAAGAACTATATGAATAGGTACTTGAATCTCTGGATGAATGTTTGGGCACTATGTGAGACTCTTCTCTAAAATTCTCCCCCAAGGACTCTGATGATAAGCCCTATGAAGGCATCATTTACACTGACATTCTCTCTTGAAGTTCTTGTACTACAATAGTGGGTAGCGATCATACACCTTAAGTTCTTCTCTCCCTTGATTTAGGTTCTCTTCAACAAAGAGGCCCTTATATGGGAATTCCTCCACTAGTACGTATATTAGGTAGGATGTCATGTACAATTGAGATGTTTTCTTTACAACCATGAGCTACTTGTGCATGTTGTCACTAATGATCTTGGCCTAGCAGAACTTTGCTTTTCCATGGATGATTTCCTCAATAAAATATAACATCCATTCTTGGAAGAAGGCAACAGTAGGGATGCCCATTACTTTACTCAGTAGGGTGACCAAATCATGGTTCTCCTCATAGAGGTTGCTCCTAAAAAATCTCTTGTGGAATCTTGACATCACTATCCCTCTTTTCCTTCTACCAATGTTGGTTGATTAGCTTCCTACACCATAGAGGGTTTGCTTTCCACATGTTGTTGGCATATCTTGTCTTTGTTTCCTCGGGGTTGAATGTAGGGATATGGAATGTTTGGCCTATGGACTAGATAGATAAATCTACCAACACTCTACCATCATGAGCTATGCTTTTTCTACCACTACCATGGAAAAACTATCTACATACCATCACTAATTCTAGAGCTACAAGTGCAGGTGGGAAGCTTCAACTTCTTTGGCGAGTCCACTTTTTTGGATCTTCAGAGCATTCTTAGTTGTAGGGTTGATCATGACCCTTTTTTTGAATTCATCAATATCCACATGTCCTAGGTTGGTTTCTGACATAGAATCCCAAGTAGAGGTGACTTAGGAGGTGTTTTGCACCCCGTGGAATTGGTACTTCATTTGATCCTTCTCTTCTTTCCCTCTTGGTGGTTTGGTAGGTTTCTTCCTTTCTCTTTTTCTGTAGAATTCCCTAATGTACCCATAAAAGATTCCATAAATCTTGCATGCAAAGAGAGAGTAAGTACATTCACATGAATATCAGGGAAGCGTTAGTGAAATCCTACAATACAAGGGTTACATCCAACAATTCATCATTAGGAGATCATAAAATCCATTAATGTTCATTGTTCAAGGCTCATTTTGGTCAATTACAATAATGTGATCCTAGGGATGTGGGTTTCCCTAGGTTGGAGGGAGTCAGGAGCTATTAGAAGTAGAATGACACGGGGGTCACGATGGCCCATAGATGGCCACCCGTACTCCAAGTTCTGCATTGGGATTTTAGGGTCTAAGATCTTCAACAAGACATATGCAATGTTGTGAAATCATTTATTAGGTCTTTGGAGGCATTCAAATGGTTACTTCACTTGTGCAGGTCCAAGGAGTGTAGAAGCCAGAGGCACCATAGATTTTTGGAGCTCTGCCTTCGAGAAACGATAGTCATGAGGCAGAAACCCGCAAGAGGAATCCTTCAACAGGGGCCCCAAAGTTGGTTTGGATAGCTTGGCTTGACTCCCTCTAGTTTTTTGATTTTGAAGTTTGCGGGTTGGGACTAGTAGAAATCCATTAGGTGAAGGCCGCTTAGGGATGATAGTGATGGAACAATGACTTGTAGGAGGCAAACCGCACTGGTGGGCCCACCAATCATCTTGGTTTTAGATGTTCTACCAAAATGAACCTAGACGATGGAGGGGAATTCAGACTCCACAATGCGAGAAGGCGACATTCCTTTACTACTTTAGGATCTAGCTATGATGTGGGGTCATCTACAAAAGAACCCCCGCAAGGTCTAGCCTGCATGAAGGGGTTTAGACTTAGTATTTTTAGTTTGTGAACCTAAACAGTGAGGAGGACCACGTAGTTTGTGGTGCAAGTGGAGGCATGGACCTAGCCACTTATGGGAGGTGTTAATACATTGGTGAAGGGTGGACAAAAAACTGCATGAAATGGCTCGCAAAGGAAGACATTGCTTAGGTTTTCTCGTAAAATCATGAATGGTTAGCGGGACAGCAAGCTCCATGATGTGAGGAGCTGGTTGAGGTTAGTTGTTCAGAAATGGCTGTGAGATGAGGGCCACCTACATGCAGTGGCCCACAAAAGTAGACCCACAAGGGACTTCAAGCTTTGAGTTTTCACTTAATCTTTCCACAATTCAGATTTTTCAAGGGCAACGATGAGATGGTGTCCACCCACATGTATAATTCCACAAGGGCAGACCCACAAGGTTTTCATTCCCACATTTTCTATTTGAAGTTTAAACATTTTAGGAAATGGCGTTGAGGATATGGGCCACAAGGGAACAACAGTAGCAGGCCCAAGTTCCATAAGGCCCAAAATGGAAAATTTTGAACACTTTTTTAGAGGATTTTCAAGATGTGTTCATGTGGAAATTGATGGTCAATTGGCCAACAAAGGGGTCCAAGGGTTTTCCTTCAAGATTCTTAATTAATTTAGAACACCTAACTCAAAAGGATGCTTTCTAGGTAAATGGCAGTGAACATCTTGGGAAGCGCAATGAATCTCAACGAGGATTGAACTTCAATCAGCTGGGATGTGATGTGGGTGTGATGTCTATGATGGATATTTGGTCTTTGACAAATTCTAACTTTGGTCGGTGAAAATAATAGGTCAAAGGGCCTATTTATAGAAAAACTACATTGATGATCTAGATTCAATGTGCTTATGGTGCCCGATGGGGTAGTTGGGCATGGAATTCACAATAGTGGTGATGGGAATGGTGGAACCTACAAGGTGAAAGGAACCTTGGGGATTGCAATTTGATGGATGATAGAAAGAGGGTGGTGGAGGATCATGTGGGACCCGCCATGTGGGTGGGCATCCTAGGTTTGACGTCGATGAAATGGTAGGTGGAAGGTAGTGGGGTGCATGGGGAAACCTACAAGGGTGGACCTACAACAACTGAAGGATGCTAGTTTTGAAAACTAAGGGAAACCTACCATGGAAATCCCGGGTATGTGCAGGATCATGGTGCACCAAAAAGTGGCAATATTATGGGTATTTGTAGGGTATGTGGCTGACGACTTTTTTTTCACCCAAAATTAATGAAAAAAAAGGGTTTTTAGAGGAGATTCTCAGCTTTCCAAAAATATAAATTATGATTTAATTTGAATTTAATAAATAATTATTATTCATTTTCTATTAGAATTAACTAAAGTCCTAATCGATAGGCTAATTGAAAACATCTATAACTTTCAAACGGTATCATATTTTTGAATCTGAAACATGTGTCACATTCTATGCTTCACATACTATAGGATTAAAAAAATAAAAATAAATTTCATGAAGTTTTGACCAAGTTAAGGTGGTCGCACGAAGTTTTTATATTTTCTAAAAGTTGTAATAAAAATTCATAATTAATTATTTACTTGGAAAAAATTACAAAAAAATATGCATCCGGACATGAGTCCTCTACTTATATATAAAATCTTACAAAAATATTATCATTTTATTATGGTTAGGGTGGGACAGACACCTACATCTTATTGTTTCCCTGAAATTTAAGTACTCTGCATTGAAATTTCAAATTTTCACCAAATAGATTTTATTTATTTTTAAATAAACCTAGTATTTTAGAAACTACATTTAATTTTCTACAAATTCTATTCTTACATATTTTTGAAATAATATAGATAACTTATTCAAATATTTACATCAAGTTTCCTAACACTGATTTTTCTGAATTTTTTGCCACTTAAGGGCCTGTTTTTTGCATGATGATCCTGCACATACCCTCCCACAAAAGGTCAAGGACTTAGAAATTTCTTAGGTGGTGATTTTTTTTCAACTAAGGATGATGACTTTAGGGTCCCTTGACCACTTGATGCTCAAAATTTAGGGCCACAAAAAATGAGGTGAAGGAAAAAAGTGACTAGGCAAAGGAAAAAAGAGAGGGTCCCCATTCCAAATGAGGTGTGTGTGCTATAGGCACAATAGGAATGTAATTCAGGATTTTCATAAATGGGGCATGTTAATTCTATGAATGATGAAGAATTTGAAGATAAGCATATGTGTGTTCAATATGCTAATCCTAGACATTGTGCTAGAAATGATGAAGATGTTGATGAATGTGCCTATGTCCCTACTGCTCATGATTATTTGTGTGAAGCTGAGATGGAAATATCAGCTATACATGAAGAGGATGATGAGGTGCACATTGATGAAAGGAGTTCATTATTGAATGATAAAGTTATACATTATGACAAACACATGCATCTAGGATCAACATTACTACCCATTGATAGTGTGAAACAATTTGATGGACTTTTAGATTGTGTTGACATTGCAAAACATTTTCATCTATGCACGTAGAGTAGCCAAATGATGCAAATGACAGTGGGTGTGATGTTAGTCAATATGAAATTGAATATGGGTCTTTCTTTGATGATCTTTCTCATCTTCACACTATGCAAATGGACATGTTTTTTTTTAATGAGGAGTGCATTAGTGTAAAATAGAGTGAAGGTTCTAGCTCCATTGCTAATGAAAAAAATTCAGGTAACAGTGAGTCTCTAGCACATAGGTCAATATTCCTATCAACTAATAGTGCACATGAAATAATTTTTGCTAACCTTGTTAATCTTGAAGTGATGGCATTCCAAATGATTCAGACACTGAACATGTTATGAAAAAACAATGTGAAATTTTTGGATTAGGCTTAAATTTTGAATTATCTAAATCTTTATTTGAGACATTCCATATGGAATTGCATAGTGGCCTGAAGAATGAATTTAACATCACATGTGAACCTTAGATAGAAAACATTTCTTATGCATTTGAGATTGATTTTTTTTTAATACCTTGATTTGAATGTAGATGAAGATAGTGTGGGAGTTGATAAATCTAATTTTTAGAACCTTGAAGCATGTAACAATGTACTTGGGTTGTGTTGTTGGGATCTGATAATAAAATGACTTTTGATGCAATCCAATTGAAAGAGTTACAAATTAGTGAACATTCTTTGTTCATCACAGAAGAGGATTGCATTTTTTTTAGCCATGATATCTCCTCTGAGCATGATCATTATGAGGGGATTAGTGAATGTGATAAGACCGTTTGTGGTCTTGATCACTATCCTCAAATGTTGCCACTTGACACAAAATCAGAAAATGAAGAGAGTGGAAGTGATATGGTTTATGCGATTTGGTTTCCATGTGATAACAAAGCTAAACAAGGAGAAAGTTTCCACTTGTTCAAAGGAATCTTGACACTTGTGTTCGAAGACATGTTGTCACTCATGTTGTTGTGGTCTGATAGAGTAAAGTATGAGTTGAGGGAAATTAGATCCTTTAACAAATTGGTGTTTGACAGAGATAAGAATTGACTTCCCTTTTTCATTTGGTGGCCTAGGGTCACCAAGTGAAGTTGGAAAAGAGGATGAATAAAGGAGCAGTTTTAGAACGTCCAATGGACTCAACATTTGGTCTACTCCCTAGAAATTTGGGTTCTTGTTATTCCCATAGGTAGCATACATCCCCAGTTAGAGCCACTAGTGGCACCTTCAAATTTTTCAAATTTGAAGTGCCTATGTTGAAAATTTTTCCTTTGCACACTCAAAAATGCCCTTGAGAAATATGCCTAAGTGACCTACTCTAGAAGGTCATAATTCAGAGCTAGTTAATTTTCATGCCAAACCCCTTGGTGATGAAATTCAATTGACATATGTGAACATTCATATCAGTTTTCAACTTCCCATGATGATTTTTGATAGTGTTTTGAAAAGCAAAGCCAGAGGGTTCTCGCACTATTTTGTTGTTTGCAAACTCTGTCCTATGAAGTGGCCTCCTGTTCGAGCTGATATTTCACAACTGGATGATTTAAGAGACAAAATTATTGTTGATCTCCATTCTCCCGACATTCATATTCTCCATGGTCCGGTTTCAGAGCCTCATGACCAAGTTTTCTATTTTTTTGAGATCAAAAGCAAATGTAGTTTGTTCTAATTTTACATCTTCATTTCTAACATGTTTCAAGGTGGTCAACTTTGACCCCTAATATCTCATGATGAATAATGATTGAAGAAAATTTCTCTTGCACACATACTCAATGGACCTAAATGAGCTTGTGTTTCCATTAGCAACTCCTCAGAAGGTGATTTCTTATTTTTTCAATGTGGTGACTTTATGAGCCCTTATTGGTTTTGAACAGGTGCAGTTGTAGAAATATCTAACTAAGCAACTTTGGTGTTGAATATCTTGCACCTCGTGACATGTTTTTCTAAGCCATTTGTTGGGCTATATTCTTAGGTCGAACATATACATTCCTATGGATTTTTTATGGCTCGAGGTGGTTGTTTGAAGAATTTTATAGGGTGATTCCAAAGCTCACTAGGCAAATTTTGACCACTATGCAAATATGCTAGAAGGAAAATTCTAACGACAACCCATTTCAATTTTTCATGCCAAGAGATTTAAAAATTGTATCATATCAATTGAGCATGAAATTTTTTTCAAAATGATTTTTTTTGGCTAGGCCCACATGGGGACCCAACATGCTTTACACTATTATGGAGATTTCATACTGAACAAGAGTTAGAGGAAAAACATACTTAAAAAGGACTACAAATATAAATGGAAATGTGCATCGAATGTAGATAGGTGCAGTGATATATGAATTGGAATTTCAACATCTAGATTTTACATTCCAACCTAAACTATAATGATGTTGATTCAAGGATTGTTTTATTTCTATTGCTTGGTTGCAGCAACATAAGGGGAAGCCATTTATGCTCATTGAAAGGGGTCAACTTGATGCTACAAAAGAAATTTCTACCAAGGTACAAAAACTATTTAAGGGAACATCCTTATTCAGATGCTTGATTTCAATGCTAATCAAGAACATGTTCACATTGCCCTAGATAGTATGAACTGGCAGTGAAAATATATCAAAATTGGTTGAAGAGATTGTTTCAGTTCTAAACAACATTTTGCATAACTTGGATAGGATTCATTCTTCATATATAAGAATTTCTTTGAACAAGAAGCAACAAGAATTAAATTGTAGCATTTAGTAAATACCAATTCAAACCAAATATGGCCTTATGGATAATGAAATAGTGATCCATTGAATAATGAAATGGGATAAAGTATTCTAATTTTATTCCTTGATGAGAGCATCCTTAATGTTGACAACCACCCTTCCATATTCCAGGCTAAAATTTCAAGAGAGTTGCATCTGAGAATCAGTACTTTAAGATTCTTTATTGTATGCACAATCCCAAGTCTCAAACTCAGTTTTGGATCTCCTACATGCATTTCCACTCAGCATCAAGCCATTTGCATGAATCTGTAGTATCTACAAAGGAACTAGAGGGTGACTTATCAATACCCTTATGGGCTTGAACATAGGATATTTGTTTACACCAATTCAATCAATTCTGAATTTCTAAACTGCATTGTAAAATTGGAGCTAGGGTATGAAGTGAGTGGTTATGAAGGATGGATTTGTAATTTCCTAGGTTACTTTATACTTCTTTGGGTATGCTATGTTGGTTAACTATTTGTTGAGGTGACTTCAAGACTTGTAGTACTATGCAATCCAATTAGTCACATGATATTGAGAGGTGTTGGCACAAATAATTTGAAATGATTATGTTTTGAGGAACATCCTACTATGGCACACCTTCATATATACATTTTTTTGATGAGAGGGTAATGAATCTGAAGAAAGAGGCAATACATTTTGATATTATTTGGAATCTTTATGGTGAAGTGCTTACGTAGGGTACAAAACATGTTAAATGTTGTGCATAGGACAATCATCACGACAATGAGCTATGGAAACTATGGAGATCACTAGTGAAGGTAGGTTATCAAGATGAAGACTCATAAAGAAGTTCTTTGAGTCATTTATCAATTTCGTCCCATTTAGGGTTTTCAAAATAAAAACTGGATAATAAGATATATGCAATTTGAAGTTTTGAGCATCTTAGTGGGTTGATTCAATATTGCAAAGGATATTTACATAGGCAAGGAGATACTACTTGAAACACATTTTTAGATACCTGATATAAAAGGCTTGAATGCATCATGGTGCAAGAATTGTTTGAGGAAATTATATTTTAGGTTGTCACTTTTAAAGATGGAAGAAGGTCAATCTGATATTGCAAAGGAAATATCTTTATGCAGAAGGTTCAAGGTTGTTGTGAAATGTAGCGATTATGTTTGAGGAGATTTTACATTTGTAATATTTTAAACCCTAAACTCCCATCGCCCATCACTAAAGGTTTGCATTTTCTTTGCATTTCAGAAATCAACGATGGCGTATGTGATTCCCATCATCCATCATGGGAATTAATTTCTCATTTCTCTTGGTTTTGGTGATGTGATGTGTTGAGGGGAAAGAGTGTGGTGGGCCCAAGGAAAATTCCCAAGACAAAACATTTAAAAAATTAAACATTGCACGATCAATTTTAAGTGATTTTCACCATTTACCAAGGTAAAAATTTTAAAAATATTTTCCCAATAAAGTGATGTGGGGTTTTTTATTCTTCAAATCAAAAGTATTTTAAAAGTGCAAGCTAAGATCACGAGTAAAGTTTTCTTTTCTGGATGAATTTTTTAAGGGCTTTCACTTTTTGTAAAGTGAAATCAAAAGACTTATGGGAAAATGTTTTAAATAAAATATTTAAAACATTATGATCACATGGAAATTTGAAGTAAAATCATTTGTAATAAAGTTAAATAATATTCATTGCTGGGAGGTGAAAATATGAAATGTGTAGCAAAACAAAGGCTTTGAGTGAAAATTAAAGGGCATGGATTAAAATGGAGAAAAGGGTTAAATGGTTTCATTTTTGAGGAAGAATATTTTATTTGTTGAAGGTGATTTTCTATAGCAAAAAGGAGCAGAATGAAAGGGGTTTTCATGGGAGCAGATGTTTTCTCAATAGCAAGGGTAAAGTGGTGAATATTTTTACAATCAGGGGAAATTTTGTATTGAAGAAACAAAGAGTGAATGAAGGAAAAATGCAAGGGAAGTGGTTTGTTATTGCAAATGAGGAGAGATGAGAAATTCTTTTCCCCAATTTCTTATTGTTGATTAATGGAAGATGATGCTGCCATATGTCAACTGCAAGGGGATCTTTGGGATATTTCTTCTTGTTGTTGTTCTCTTCTTTTCTCATTTGAAGAGGCTTCCATTTTCTAAAAAATTCTTCAAGGCAGGAAAAAGCTTTGGTAAATTGTAATGTTGGGGTGAATTACTAATTGTTACTCATTAATTTGAAGTGTTTCTATGTTATGAATTGAGATTCATGAATATATTTTATTATGTGAATGTATCCATGGTTGAGATGTAATACTCTTTTGAATTCAATAATGAAAGATTATTTGATTTATTTCATGCAAATTTGTTGCATTTGAGTTGCAGTTGTTATTTCCTTCTATTCTAAGAATAGTGTAATTTATTTCACTAATGTTAGCTACATTTCTTATTGTCTTTTGGTTAAAGAGTAGTGTAATTTCTTCAACAAATTTAACAAGAGTGTTATGATTCTAGGTGAATTTTTAAGAATGGTCATTTAATAAAACTTTAGTGGTCATCTTATCATAATGTGATAACATTTTCAAAGATCTTCAAAAAAAATTTAACACTACAAGGTAAAATGTTGGTTATATGACTCTATAGCCTTTCTCTTGACACTTTTCAAGCCTTGTGCATCTTTTATTTTTAGTCTAGTCCCATATCTTAGAATCAAAAACCAATTTAATTCTATTTTTCGAGTTATCTATACCTACCATGCTCTCCATGCTAGTTGATGAAAATTGCCCAATATCTTAGCCAATGTTGAGTGATTTTTCATGTTCCTTGGCATATTCTTGTGAGAGAATCATCTGTTAAGAAATTCTCTATTAATTAGGCATCTAAATTTTTAGGTGTTGCTAAAGGGTCACCCCCTTAGGTTCTACAAATCCTAAAGTGCAAGGGAAATGTGTTCCAATCTCATTTCCTATTAGTTGGCTAAATCCATCTTTGAGTCTGAGCATAAGAAATTGGATATTCTTTAGGACTAATTTGATATGTTGATTTGGAACACCAACAATACACAAGCTATCACATCCACTTTCCACCAATGTGTTAAATTCCCTTATCAAAACCAAGAAATCATGATCCATGGAAACCTTGAACTATTCTATTATTGCAAAAATATAGAGGCCAAGTATTACAAGATTCCCCAAGTTCTAAAAAATGATGAGGGACCCACATCCCCATATATCAACCCACCCACTTTAGCCTCCACTTCTAACACAAAAGCACCTAACATTTAGAACATCCAATATGTCAAGGCTATAATCCAAGATAATGGGTGTGAGGACTATAAAATGAAAAAGAGTTTCTTTGTGATAGGAGAGTTACCTCAATCTCCTAGATCTCATGGAAAACCACAACCAATTAACACAACATCTTAGACCTTCAAAATAGAAGCCACCACCTTAAAAAATTTGGGAGATTTAAGAAAAGAGGTGGTAGAAAAGAAATATGTATCAAGTCTGTTATATCAAGATGAAAAACCCGTACCAAATCTTCCCATGGAGGAAATCAACAAAGGTCTTCAATGGATGGAGCTATAATCAATTAATGTTTGGCTAGAAATATAACAAAAATGAGAAACTTGGGAAAAATGATAATGACTTTTTTGAACCCATCATTCCTGAGAACCGCCCTAAAAATTTGGGCCTTGGATGTACCCCTACAAAGCTAACCATACTTGGAAAAGTTGCTTCTATTAAAATGGTCAAAGATTCCCTATCGGTACCCATATCACTTTGTAGTCCCTTTGAGGATGCCCTCTCCCACTTAACCATGCTATTTGAGGATTCCTCTCTCTTTATTATAACCACCATATCATTCAAGTCAAGTAACCTAGCCATTGAACTAAAGCTCATTTACCCCCAACACATAGACTGTGACCAATGAGGACCACTGATCTTAGATATGTTAGAAAATGATGAGGCTCTCTCAGAATTCATGGGACTAAGGGATGCTCTACCATATGGAGATCATAAAGTAGGATTCAACATTGAGTTGGAGATGCATGCATACTATAGGGAAATGATCGAATATCTTAGTCACAAAATAGATAATCTAAGAGCAACATCTAGATCTCTAAGTGAAAACTACACTATGGCACTTTTCTATCCAAAAATAGTAAAAATAAAGGATGTATCCAATGGTGAAAAACTATCTGAGGCACCAAACAATGAGGGATTCAATCTTCCACTTAGTGCCATCCATCAGAAAAAATTAGTAGTATTGGCATAAAAATGTAACCCAGTGAATTTGGGAACTGAAGAAACCCCACACATCACTTTCTATGTTGAGTCACTTTTGATTGAGGAACAAGAAAATATAGTTGCATTCCTAAAAGAAAGGAAAGTGTAAGTTGCATGGAAATATGTGAACATGCCAAGCCTCGATCTAGAGGTAGTGGTCCATCATCTAGTATTCTATCCAGAAGCAAAACTAGTGAAACAAAAAAGTATCCACAGATCACCTTATTGGTCAAACTTGAGCTATAGAAACTCCTTGAAACTAGCTTCATATGACCCATTGATTATCCAAAATGGGTTTCCAACCTTGTACCTATTTCCAATCCCGCTGGGGGAATCTTAATCTACACCAACTTTAGGGACCTAAACAAAGCACTCCCTAAGGATGATTTCCCTCTTCCTAACATAGTCATGATTGTAGATTTAATGACATGGAATGAAATGCTATCATTGATGGACAAGTTTTCAAGATACAAATAGATTATGATTGCAAAGGATGAGCAACATAAGATAGTCTTCACCTCTCTATGAGGAACCTACCATTGGAACAAGATGCCATTTGGGTTAAAGAATGCTCGAGAAACATATCAAAGGGCTATGACCATGATTTTTCATGACATGATCCTAAAATATATAGAGGACTATGTGGTTGACATACTATCCAAATCAAGAAAATTTCAAGACCACATATCAACACTTGGCTCAATATTTAACAGACTAGAAAAATATAAGGTATGACTCAATTCTAAGAAATGTGTCTTTGGCATGCAATCACGAAAGATGCTAGGTTATATTGTATCAATTATGGGAATCAAGATAGACCCTACAAAATTAAAAGAAATCCTTGATATGGAAGCACCACTAACACTGAAATAATTGAGGAATTTGTAGGGAAGGCTTCAATCAATCTATAGATTCATAGCACAATTAGTAGGTAAAGCCATCCCATATTCTCATCTACTCCACAAGGGGGTATCATACAAATGGGATGAGAAATTTGATCATACATTCAATCAAATCAAAGAATACTTGATGACACCGCTAGTTCTCATGCCACCAATCTAAAACAAACTATCGATTCTCTACATATCATCTATGGTGACAACACTTGGGGATCTCCTAGCTCAACGTGATGAAATAAGGATGGAAAGAGTTATTTATTATATTAGTAGAACCTTGGTGGGACACGAGCTAAACTACATGTTCATTGAGAAGGCTTGCCTTGCAATAGTGTTCTCCTCACAAAAATTCAAGCACTACATGTTGGATCATCAGATAAAGCTCATCACCAAGATTGACCCCCTAAAGTATCTACTTTCTATTGCAACACTCATAGGATGAATGGCTAAGTGGTTCATCATATTAATAGATTATGACATTGAATATGTCAAATGGAAAGCCATCAAGGGACAGGTAATTATAGATCAATTGGATGAAGCACCTATATATTTAGAGAACTCATTGGTATCAAAGTTTCTAGATGATTCCATTTTCAACCTCAGTGTAGCAAATCATTGGAAGGAATATTTTGAGGGATCATACATGCATGGGTCAGGAGCCTATTCATCACACCACAAGGGGAATTTATCCTAAAATCATACAGGTCATCCTTTTATTGCACTAATAACATTGTAGAGTATGAGGCTCTTTTCATATGACTTTGGATTGTAGTACAATGGAAAATCATGGCACTCAAGGGCTATGAGGAATAACAACTAATTATAAACTAGGTCAATGATGAATATCGAACTAAAGATGACAAAATTACCCCATACAAGAAGTTGGTGGAGGATCTCAAGGAGTTCTTCATTGACATAACATTTGAGTAGATACTGACGATAAACAATAGAGCAGCTGATGTTATGGCTAAAATTGGATCATTTTTAAATATCCCATGGAACATCCATAAACATGAACTCCTTGTAGAGCAGCTTCTCGTACCATCTTTCGAGGTACTAGACTCTGAGTTCATGTGTGAAATCATTAGTCTCAGTGATCCTTGGTAACATGAAATATTCACCTACTTGAAAATAGAAGTCCTCCCCACTGACATCACCCCAAACCTTAAGATAACCTTCATTAAATCCTCCTATTTTGTTATTTTAGGTGACACCCTTTACTATAGGAGTATCAAAGGAACCCTATTGTGATGACTTAACCTCAAGGAAGTTTTGATTGCCTTAAAAAAGGTACGATGACATTTTTTGTTTGCACTCTAGTGGTATGACCTTGTCCAATAAATTATTGAGGATGGGGTACTATTGGCCTACTATGGAGAAATAATCCCATGATTATGTTTGAAAGTGTATGCTATTCCAATAGCATGGAGACCTCATTCATGTTCCAGCTTAGAAGATCTAGCTGATTATAACACCTGGGCCTTTTTCCCAAGAGGGGCTCAATGTCATTGACAAAATGACACCCACCTTGTCTAATGGACACAACTTCATTACCACTACCACAAAATACTTCACAAAGTGTGTGGAAGCCATACCCATGCCCTATATCATAGGGAATCAAATCTATAAATTCATCTTGAACCACCTCATTTGTTGTTATGGTGTTCCACAAACCCTTATCTCATATATTGGAAAACCTTTCAAAAAATAGGATGTTTGTGAGCTATTCCATAAATTCAATATCCAAAATTGCTTCTCCACCCCGTATTACCCTATGGTAATGGCCAAGCTGAGGCTTCTAACAAGACCGTCATAAATATCCTCAAGAAAATAGTCAATGAGGTTGGTCATGACTAGCACCTATAGTTGAACCCTTTTGTATGGGCCTATAGAATGAGTATCTACACACCAACAAGTGCAACCCCCTTCTCCCTAGTTTATAGATTAGAAGCCATCTTGCCCATTGAGATTGAGCTTCCATCCTTGAGGATATCATTGCATAATCTCATTACTAATGAGGAATATTGGGTGTCACAATTGAATGAGCTAGAATTACTAGATGAGTGATGAATGGATGCTTTGAACCATCTATAGGTGTACCAAAACCATCTCAAATGAAACTATAATAAGAAGATCAAGAGTCAGACCTTCCAAGTCAAAGAGCTCCTTTTGAAAGAAAATAAGAAGAATGTACCAAATCCAGACAAGGGAAAATTCAAACCCAACTAGTTGGGACCCTTCATCATCACGGTAAGTTACAAAACAAGAGCATATCAATTATCGAAACTAGAAGGGCAGCCTCTATAGGAGCCCATCAATAGCTACCATCTCAAAAAATAATATTCCTAAGATTGCAAGGAATAAATCCAAAAATACAAAAAATATCAAAAAATATCAAAATAAAAAAAATATATAAAAGAGGATTGAAAATAGTAAAGAAAAAAAATAAATCATCCTTTAGTGAAAACAAATTTGGTGGCTCTTTGGGAAAGTACCTTGGTGAAAACCTAGAAATCAAGTGCCTTGTGTAAATAAGAACTTTCCATCCACCATGGATTCTTCAGCTTTTTCTACATCACCTTCCATTACTTTCCATCGCCCATCACATTCCATATTTCTTTCATCACCCATCCACGTTTGTATCTTAGCTTGATCCCGCATCGGTATCATGTTCCATCTTAGTACTACTTGGTACATTCCTAAGGTCAAATTGTCTTGCCTATATTGGGGTAGTCTATTGCATCACACTAGAGGCATGTCCCTATTTCCACATTGGATCAGATTTTTGTATATCCTTGAAATCCTCAAAACATCAGAAAATCCAAAAACATTCAAAAACCCAAAAAATCCAAAAACAACTAAAACATGTCAAAATTCCAAAAATAGGTTGAAAAAAGAAAAAATTCAAAAAAGTAGTTGTCATGTTGAACTATGAGGCTTATGTGTGTATAACATAGGCAAGGCTAATCTTTGATCAGCCCCTGAGGCCCCTAGGATAGATCCTTTAGGTGTCCACCATAATAAACTAACAATCCATTTGTTCATATCGCATCAATAAATGAGTATGTGTCAGTCGAACTATGTGGTCTCTACATGTATAACATAGGAAAGGATAATCATTGATCAGCCTCCAAGGCCCCTAAGATAGGTCCTTAGGTTAGGTTCTTATTCAAAAATATTAGAAAACATAAAAAACATTGGAAATTTTGAAAATAAAAACATTTTTAAAACATCTCAAAAAGCTCAAAACAACCTCAAAACATTTCAAAAACCTAAAATCAATCATCTCATTTCATATTCACCCACAATAAACATCCACTCACAATAAATTAGTTGTCACATTCAACCTTTGGAAAAATAATCAAAATCAAGTATAACAAATTTAAAAGTGTAAAATCAAACATCAAGGTCTTAAGTTTAGGTCAATAGGTAAAAAAGTTGGTCAACTCTTGGTATCAATAGCCTATAATCCTATTAGTCTTAACATAATCTGATCATCATTTCCTATGATGCATCCTTCCTACATCAAACATCAACATCAGGCATCATCATAATTTAGTCTTTGCTAGAGGTATGAAGATTATTAGTTTGTTTGTTTACTTGATCCTTTCTTATGATTTATCTTATTGCACCTATTCCCAGGACATCTCGATGATGTCTATCTAAAGGATTTAGATAGATGACCTCTTGATGATGTCTATTTAGAGATAAATGAATGGGGCATTGATCATTATATTTTATTTTTTTGTGCTTGTTGGATATTCTTTTAGTATAACCTTGGTGATACTCACTTTGTTAGGCATGTAGGAAGGTTGTTTTGGATGTCTTGTTTACTATTACATTGGGAGGTTTTTCCTTTCTCTATTTTGGTCTGAGGTGTTTGAAATGTCTAAAGTACATCCTACTAAGGTTTCATATGCTAGGTGTGAACAAAGACCCTCTTATCTATTTGTTGAGTCAAAGTACATCACACTAGATACCACACAATCTTGGTTGTCTGGACCTTGATGCATTGTATCTATGTTTGTTATCAAACATAAGGAAATTTGTGTCATTTATATCCCCAATCCTTGGATAAACAAAACATCATCACCATTCATCATCATATCTAAAAAAGTGTTGATGACTCGTAGACTTGTTGGACTTTTGAATCTTCTCAGAATCAAGGGTTGATCCCTCTCATTCTTCTATCCTCTTTCACACTAACATGGTATCATGTCATCCAAAAACCATCTTCATCTTGCATAATAATACATATTATCATAATAGGAAACACCATTCATCTCACATGCATTACATCATCATTTAAGGTGTTTAGGATAATATAGATTTGTTATTCTAAGCATCTTAAAACCATGTCATTTGTAACATCATAATAATATAGATTTGTTCATCTAACCTTCTCATTTCACCATCTTGAAACTCTTTGTCACAAGATCAATCTAAAATTAAAAAATATCCTTGATCTCTTGAAGGGGCAATGTACCATTGTAATTCATTCTGTGAGGGAAACAGTGGGGTATTGATGCAAAGTAGGGTAGGAAAACACAAACTAACTCAATGAAACCCTTGATAAAGTCTTAACACCATAAATACAATTATTTCCTTCACAAATTGTCACCTTTCCTTGTAGCACAACAAACAAGGTTTTATAAGCATAATTTCTAAACCCCATCTCATACCTAGAAACAAATTATAGCTCTAGGTACGCTTTTTTAAGTTTCAAAACATATCAAAAATTTAACAAGGGTTTTTTTGTAACATCACCTTCAAAAATCTACTACTATGCTAGGACAAAGGCCTAATTAGGCTTGTAAAATAAGGAAACTATTGGTTCTACACACTCCCAACCTCCATTTTTCAAATCAACACCTTAGACATGTCAGATTAGGTCTACGCATACTATTCCAACCCTTACAAATCACTTTCCAAGAGTTTTCTATCGAACCCTTCCATCTATGCAACATTTTTCACCTAAAAACAAGAGGTTTTCACCCTAGGGAATCACCTATTCTTTATCAAACCTCCTCCATTTCTCCTTCAAACAACATAAACTAAAATTACAACCTATGTAACCCCATTCCACCAATTTTCAAGCAATTTCATTGGTGGAATTGGTCCCAAATCATTTTTGCTGCTCTCAAAACCCTAAACCTAGTTTTTCAAGGAAGTTTTTAGAAAATCTAATGTAAAATCCTCAAAAATTAATGAAATATTATGATACAAAAAAAAATGAGGCTAATTCAATTCTCCATCAATTTCAATGCTTAAAATATCATCCATAGGCCATACAAGGACAGACTACGATTTGTAGCAACAAATTTCCCTTCAAAAATGTAGAAGAATGAGCTTTATTATTCAAATTTTCAAATTTTATACCATCCAAATCTTTCTCAATGTTCACAAGAGAATTATAAAGCATTGCAACAAAAAAAAATTGACTACAACTACCTATTAACTCCCAAACCATTCAACTTCCATTTTAGATCCAAAATGCAAAATTGCTTTGCAACTTTTCAAATTTTTATGCAACTTTACAAATTTGACCAAATGGACTCCAAACCACCTAAGACAACTTAAAAGAAACCTAAAAAAATAGGAAATGGTCTTATAGACCTTATTAAAAACCAAAAACATGACCTCTCATAACAAAACTAATATTTGCAACCTTTAAGAGCCATGGTGCCCTGCACCATACTCCCCTAGAAAAAGGAACTCAAGTCCCCTTAAGGACTATGTAGCAACAAAAAATCATGTTCTATGTTGTGGTTTTGTTGCTAATATTTGGTTTTCATTGATTTCAAAACTATTAGCATTAGTGCATTTGAAGCTATATATGTCAAGTATATTGAGAAAATTGTAATAAATGAGTTGCAGGTTGTCAGTGGTGAAGTGATGTTTTGTCTATCGGTGAGTTTTGTACATTGTGGATCAGAGGCTATGGACTAAAGGGTTTTTTGTTGAGTGTTTCTAGTTTATCCATGTTGAGTTTCAAAGATCTACGTGAAGATTTGATTGAGTTATGAAGATTTCCATTTTGACAGTTTTTATGTTTCTTTAGTTGGTGTTTTTGATTGAAGATTATGTGATTCCAGTTAGTTCAGCTATAGTGGATGCTTCTCTAATGTTTCATAATGTTTGTGGATGCTTCTAGATTGTTCTCTATCTTTTTTGCATGTCTGTATTGATAGTTGTGCTCGTGGATGGTGATTTTCTCTCGCGTGTTCATGTTTTTCTTGTTCTTGGCCGAAAGGGTGTTGAAGTGTGTTGTGGATGTTTGAGGAGAAATTAATTGAAGTGTTTTTGTGTTGGAAATGTTGATTTGGGTCTTCACTATGTTGTGGCCAACCTCAGTTGATTCACATTGAAAATTATCTCTTGTTTTGGGCTGACAGTTTGTATTCATTTTATTATTTCTTTGTGGCCAACTTGTAGTAAATGTAATTTCATGTTGTAGATATATAAGAGTGATTGTTTATTCAAATTGAAGTGTGCAAGGGTGTGCTTCTATGTGTGTGTGAATATTGTTCAAATCATTTGAAGGCATAGTAGAGTGTGAAGAAAAATGAAGAAGAGTGAAGGAGTGTTTATGTGCTTAACCGAAACTATAATAAGGCATTAGTAAATGCTATTTTCTCAGTTCAAAATATGAATGGTTGTAATCCAAATATTTTTGTAAGACAGTGTGTCTTGCTTTATAATTGACCAGTGAGCTCTAGGCAGTGTGCATGAATGCATGTGCATTCTCCATTATTCTTCTTATACTTTAACAGGGTATAATCTTGTGGATTGACCTCCACCATGGTTTTTCCCCTAGTAGGGTTTCCACATAAAAATATTGGTGTTATGTTTGTTTCTGATGTGTTGTTGATTCATGATTTCATTGATATTGATCAGATTTGAGAATAAGGATTAATAAGTTTAATAAGTTTTAAATTCGGTGACAACTGATTCACCCCCCTCTCAGTTATTTTCCCTTGTCTTTCCAACAATTGGTATCAGATCAGTTTCCTTGGAATAATTTTAATAGCTTGAGGTGATCTAGGATGGAGAAATACAAGAAGGATAGTTTGATATTTGATGGAACAAATTATTCTTTGAGGAAGACTTGAATGGAGTGCCATCTGTGATGCATTGGTGAACCCTACTAGAGCATTACAAGTAATAAGCATATTATTCCACCTAATGGTACTTATGCTAAGTATAATATTTAGGCTAAGGAACCATTGTTGAGTGTTTTAACTGATACTGAGATGACAAATGTTATGGATCTAAAGAGTGCTTCTAAGATCTGGAAAATGTTGGAAACTTTGTATGAAGGTGATGCTAATGTGAAGATTGCTAAGTTACAGAGTCTGAAAGGGAAATATGAAATGTTGAGAATGGGTGATGATGAAAATGTTACTACTTTCATGCAAAGAGTGAATGAACTTATGTGTGGTATCAGATGTGTTGGTGGAAAGTTGGACAAATCAGAGATTATTGCTAAAGTGCTTAGATTCTTTCCTGCTAATTATAAAGTCAAAGCTAGTGCTATTGAAGAACTCCAGACTATAATAAATGTAACTAGAGATATGTTGGTTGGTAAGCTAACTACTTTTGAGTTGAGTGAATTTGGTGATGCCCTTCCTAATATTGAATCTGCATTTAAGGCTACTACTTCCAGAAGAGATAGACAAAGATATGATCTGGGTGAGAGTTCATCTAGAAAGACATTCAAGTATGAGGATGAAATTAGACAGATTGAAGAAGAAGAAAGAGAGCTAGAAGAGCTGGAAGCACTTATTGTCAAAAGAGTACTGAGAGGAAAATATAAGTATGAAGGAAAATTTCCTCATAAATATTTTTCTTGCAATATAAGATAGGTCATTTTGCATCAAGGTGTCTGGAAAGAGATTCTAAGCCAAGACATAACACGCATAAATTTCAAAAGAAGCGTTACTATGCTCCTGATGAAGGTGTGATAGATGATGAATCTAATAAAGGTGAAGAAAAATGGGTATTTATTTCTATCAAGGAAAATAATCATGTATCTATTGAATCTACTAGTACAAATGTGGAGAAGGCTCTAGCTGCTTGAGTTGAAGAGAAAGATGAATGGGTGATTGATAGTGGATGTTCACATCATATGACAAGAGATAAAAGTAAGTTTGTGAGCTTGGAAAAGTATGATGGTGGTGTTGTGATATTTGGTTATAACATAACTGGTGTGATCCGTGGTAGAGGATGCATTTCTCTTGATGGTAAGAATAATACTAATGATGTCCTATATGTGGAAGGCTTGAAACATAATCTTTTAAGTGTCAAATAGATGGTTGATAAGGGTTAAAATCTTCAGTTCAAGGATGGAAAGTGCAGAATATTGGGATGTTCTGGAAATGTGATTGCATCAGGTACAAAAATAAGAGGTAACATCTTTCATCTAAATGCTACTAGTAAAATTTGTTTGATTTCTCAAGTTGATGAAAGTTGGTTTTCGCATAGGATAATGTGTCATGTTAACTTTGATAACATTCTCTAGATAAGTTCTACTAAGGCTGTGAGAGATCTACCTAAGTTGGTAAAACCTACTAATGTCATTTGCAAGGAATGTCAGTTGGGAAAGAAAACTATAATTTCATTTCGGAGAAAACAACATTGTTCAAATGAATTGTTGGAGCTTGTGCATACTAATTTGTGTGGTCCCTCTAGAATCAAAATTTTACAAGGTTAAAGTATTTCATGTTGCTTATTGATTATTATTCAAGAATAATGTGGGCTACTTTCTTAAGGGAGAAACTTGAAGTGCTAGAAAAGTTCAAGATATTTAAGGCTATGGTTGAGATAGAGACTAGTCTAAAGATTAAATGTATGAGATCAGATAGAGATGGTGAATTCACTTCTGGTGAGTTTAATTATTTTTGTGAAGAGCATGGAATAAAGAGACAATTATCTACACCACAAACCCCTTAGAAAAATGGAATTGTGGAAAGGAAGAACAAAACAATTCAAGATGTTGTTAGAACCTATTGGATGCTATAATTGTGTTGTTGATATGTGATTTTCATTGATTTCAACACTATTAGCATTTGATGTATTGAATGTTGTATATGTCGAGGATATTGATAAAATTGTTAAAGAAAGTATTACAAGGTCCCAGTGGAACTATGAAGGTCATGAAGGTGTCTTGTTCTGTACGTTGAAGATCAACTATTGTGTACTAAAGGGTTTCTTGTTGAGTGTATCTAGTCCATCCTCCAAAAATTTTAGAGGTCTGCATAAAGATTTGTTCGAGTTATGAAGATCTGTGTTCTGACAGTGTTTATGTGGTCTCTAATAGTTTTCTTGATTAAAGTTGGTATAATTCTGGTAATTCTAGTTGCTACAAATGTTTCTTTGTTATTTTTGGGTGCTTGTGGATGTTTCTAGATCATGCTCTATCTTTGTTGCACATTTGCATTGATCAGTGTGCTAGTGGTTGAAGATTTTTCTTGATATGTTCAGGTTTTCATGTTGTTGGCTGACATGATGGTTGTGGCATGTTGCAGATCCTTGAAGATTTAATTTTGAATGGTTGGCACACTCAAGGATATTGTTTTGGGTCATATCATTGTATTGGATGATGGTGCTTGATCCACATTGAAAATTTATTTGTAAATTGGGGCCGACATTGAAAATATGTTTTATATTTTTGGGCAACTAATTTTTTGATGTAGTTTCATGTTGTGGATATATATGAGTGATTGTTTGAGTGAAGTTAGTGTGTGCATAAGAGAGAATGTATGCCAAAGAAAGTACAAATGTGTGAATAGTGTCCAAATTATTCAATTGCAGACTAGAGTGAGAAGAATTTTGAGTCAAGTGTGAAGAAGATTTTTTGTGCTTAACTAGAACTATAATCAGGCTTGTGAATAAGCTATTTTCTCAATTCATATTATGTAGATCTAATCCATATTGTTGCATGTATTGTTGGGTAGTGAGCCCTCTTGTATTTGAGCAGTGAGCTCTAGGCACTGTGCCTGAATGCATGTGCATTACCATTATTTTTCATTATACTTTTAACATGGTATAATATTATAGATTAACATCCACTGTGGTTTTTCCCCTAACAGGGTTTCCATGTAAAAATCTTCGTGTTCTCTATGTTTTTGATGTGTTGATTGTTTATGGTTTATTTTTCATTCATCAGATATGAGATTAAGTTAAGTTTGAAAAAGTTTAAATATTATGTGACAACTAATTCACCCTTCCTCTTAGTTGTATGTCCTTGTTTTTCACAAAATTGGTATCAGATATGGTTCCTTTGAAGAAATTTAAAATCTTTAGGTGACCTGAGATGGCATCATACAAGAAAGACAATCCTAGATTTGATGGAACAAACTACTCATTGTGGAAAGCTAGGATGGAGTGTCATTTTAAGTGTATTGGTGAACCCTTTTGGAAGATTATAAAGAATAGATATATTATTCCTCAGAATGGTCCTTCCACTATTGATGAGATTAAAGAAGTTGAGAATAATGTTCGAGCCATGAAAGCTTTTTTGAATTCTCTAACAGATTCAAAAATGACAAATGTGTTAGGTTTGAAGATAGCTCATGAGATGTGGATGAAGCTAGAAACTTTGTATGAAGGAGATATACATGTGAAGATGGATGAGCTACAAAGTTTGAAAGGCAAGTATGAAAATCTGAAGATGGGTGAAGATGAAAATATTTCTTCTTCTATGCAGTGTAAATGAACTAGTGATGGGTATTAGATGTGTTGGTGGTATAATGGATGAGGAGGAAATTTTGGCTAAGGTGCTCAAATCATTGCCTCCCTCCTACAAAGCAAAGGCTCATGCTATTGAAGAAACTAGATCATTGATGAATGTGACAAGGGATACACTGACTAGTAAACTTGTTGCCTTTGAGTTGAGCAGATTTTGTGATTATGTTCCTAAGACTAAAGCTACATTCAAGGCTACTATATCCAGAAGAAACAAGAAAAGATATGATCTGGGAGAGAGTTCTAGAAAGACATTCAAGTATGAGGAATAAATGAAATATCTTGAAGATGAAGAAAGAGAAGTAGAAGAGTTGGAAGCACTGATTGTGAACAAAGAAGGTAGAGGACAAGGTAAGTATAAAGGAAATTTTCCTATCAAATGTTTTTCTTACAGTAAAATAGGTCATTTTGCATCAAGGTGTCCTGAAAGAGTCCCTATATCTAATCATTACAATTCTAGATTCCAAAAGAAATGTTACTTTACTGAAGGAGTGACTAATGATGAGTCTGATAAAGATAATGGAAATGAGGATGATTGGGTTCTCATTTCTATCAAGGAAAATGGTCCTATGGCTACTGAATCTGCTAAAGTTGAGAAAGCTCTTGCAACCCAAATTGAAGAATAGGATGAGTGGGTCATTGACAACAGATGCTCACATCATATGACTAGTGAAAAAAGAAAATTTGTAAGTCTAGAGAAGTATGACAGTGGGGTTGTAATATTTGGTGATAACAATGCTTGTGTGATTTGTGGCAAAGGATCTATTTGTCTTGGTGGTAAGCATAACACTAATGATGTTCTTTATGTTGAAGGCTTGAAACAAAACTTGTTAAGTGTTGGACAGCTGGTGGAAAAAGGGTTATGATCTTCAATTCAAAGATGGAAGATGCAAAATATTTGGAAGCTCTGGAAATGTAATTGCTTAAGGTAAATAGACAAAAGGTAATATTTTTCACCTAAATGTTGCTAGTGAAAGTTGTTTAATTACTCAAATAGATGAAAATTGGTTATGGCATAGAAGGTTTTTCATGTGAATTTTGATAACATTGTCAAAATAAGTTCCACTCAAGCACAAAGACATCTACCTAAGCTAGTGAAGCCTGCTAGCACAATTTGCAAGGAGTGTCAAATGGGAAAAAAAGTTAGAGTTTCTTTTCGGAGAAAACAACATCATTCAAATGGATTACTGGAGATTTTGCATACTGATCTATGTGGTCCTTCTAGAGTTAGAAGTCTCCATGGTGAAAGGTACTTTATGTTTCTTATTGATGATTATTCTAGAATGATATGGGTTTCTTTCTTAAGAGAAAAATGTGAAGCATTAGAAAAGTTCAAAAGTTTCAAAGCTATGGTGAAAAAATGAGAAAGGTCTAAAAATAAAATGCTTAAGGTCAGATAGAGGTGGTGAATTCACCTCCAGGGAGTTTAATTCTTTAGTGAAGAGAATGGAATCAGAAGATAGTTATATGCTCCCCAAACCCCTCAATAGAATGGAGTTGCAGAAAGGAAGAACAGAACATTTATGGATGCTACTAGGACAACGATGATTGAAGGAAATGTGCCTCACATCTACTAGAGTGAAGCTGTAAGCAATGTTGTGTACACATTAAACCGGGTAAATGTAAATGGTAATTATGGTAGGACTCCTTTTGAACTATAGTTTGGTTATAAGCCTACTATTAAATACTTCAAGATCTTTGGAAGCAAGTGTTACATCAAGAGAGATGACGATATAGGAAATTTTGATGCAAGAAGTGATGAAGGAATATTTCTAGGCTACTCTACTAAAAGCAAGGCCTACCGGTGCCATAACAAAAGACTGAGAAAATTGGTTGAGAGTGCAAATGTCAAAGTTGATTAAGATTCTGCTACATCATCCAGATATTATGGATATGATTCAAATGAAGACAATACAAGCAAAGGGAAGAATGTTCAGACATAGAATCAACTTCAAATTGTGTCATATGTTCTGGTAATACAACTTCAATTTGTTCTAGTAAATTAAGGTAGTCAAGAAGCAGAGACAAGTGCAAGTGTAGAAGAAAGAACAAAAGAATCAAAAGTTCAAGAGAATCCTAAAACTTTGAGGTATGTAAAGCTAAATCATTCTGAAAATAAAACTATAGGAGACAACAATAAAGGTGTGCAAACTAGAAGAAAGATTGTAGAAGAGTATTGCCTGATTTCCAAGATTGAACCTAAAGATGTCAAAGAAGCTTGCAATGATGAACACTGGATGGAAGCTATGAAGGAAGAATTAATGCAGATTGAAAAGAATAATACATGGGTACTTGTTCCTAGACCTAAAGATAAAAATGTAATTGGTACTAAATGGGTCTTTCGGAATAAGCTGAATGAACAAGGTGAAGTGGTCTAGAATAAAGCAAGACTCGTATGTAAAGGGTATTCATAAATGAAAGGTATTGATTTTGAAGAAACCTTTGCCCCTGTTGCCAGAATTGCAATTGTAATGCTATTTCTTGCTTATGCTGCATATAAAAGCTATAAAGTCTATCAAATGGATGTGAAGTCAACTTTTCTAAATGTTGAGTTAGAGGAAGAAGTATATATTGAACAACTAGATGGATTTCAACTGACTGACAAGGAAGACATGGTTTTTAAATTGAAGAAAGCTCTATATGGACTCAAGAAATCCCCCAGAGCCTGGTATGCTAGATTGGAAAAATATTTACTAAAGCTTGGATTCAATAAAGGTACTACTAATAGTAACTTGTATTTCAAATTGGATCGTGGCAAAGAGTTAATTATTGAGGTCTTTGTTGATGACATTATTTTTGGAGGAGATGATAATCTATGTATGAAGTTTGCTGATGAAATGGAGAATGAATTTGAGATGAGTATGATTGGAGAGATGAAGTTCTTTCTAGGAAGTTCATTCCAAATATGTGAAAGAACCATTGAAGAAGTTTGGTATGGATGACTCAAAACTTGTTGGTACCCCCATGGTAACTAGATGCAAATTAACATAGAATAATGATTCTACTAAGGAAAATTAAACAAGGTATAGGTCAATGATTTGTGGATTTCTCTATTTAACTCAAACTAGACCAAACATTCTAAATGTTATATGTATGGTTGCTAGATTTCAGGGTGATCCAAAAGAGTCTCATGTAACTGTTGTTAAGAGAATCTTCAAGTATCTGAAAGGAATATTTGATTTTGGACTTTGGTATCCTAAGGATGATGATCTTAATTTGAATGCATATACTGATGTAGATTGGGAAGGAGATGTAGATGACAGGAAGAGTACTAGTGGTGGTGCCTTCTTCCTAGGGAAGAAACTAATGTATTGGTTAAGCAAAAAGTAGAATTCCATTTCTCTATCTACTGTTGAGGTAGAGTATATTGTTGCTACAAACAACTATGCTCAAGTGATGTGGATGAAACAAATGTTGAAAGATATCAAAGTAGTATATGATGAACCTATTGCAATATACTGTGACAACTCAAATGCAATAAACATATCAAAGAATCTAGTGCTACACTCTAAGACCAATCATATATCAATCAAGTTTCACTTCTTGAGGGAAAAAGTGAGTGAGAGAGAAGTCAGACTGGAGTATGTGCCTACCAAAGAGTAGATTGCAGATATTTTCACTAAGGTGTTGTTGAAGGATAATTTTAAGTATCTCAGAGGGATGCTAGGGGTGATTACTCCTCCTGATATAAACTAAAGATGCATTTTCTTGCATCAATCTGTGTGCTTTATAGATATTTCCTAATCCAAATTGATTTTTTTGTGGGTGCTACTTAGGGGGAGTAGTCAGATGTATAGATATGTGGTTCAGAGCTTTGATATGGAAATATAATGCTTATCTTTTCCATTGACTTCAAAGGGGGAGAAGAGTCATGTGAAAAATTGTTGCTTACCTGGAGTGAAGAGTCATGTGGGGAGAAGATCATGTAGAAGAAGTTAAGGAAGAAGAGTTAGAATCTAAGGAGGAGTAAGTGTTGATTGAGAATTGGGTTGATGGTGTTTTTCACATCATGTGTTGCCATCAATGCCAAAGGGGGAGATTGTTGGATGTTGTAATTGTGTTGTTGATATATCGTTGTCATTGATGTCAAAACTATTAGAATTTGATGTATTGAAGGTTGTATATGTTGAGGATATTGAGAAAATTGTTAAAGAAAGTATTACAGGTTCCCTGTGGAACTGTGAAGGTCATGAAAGTTTCTTGTTTTGTATATTAAAGATCAACTACTGTGGATGAAAGGGTTTATTGTTGAGTGTGTCTAGTCCATCCTCCAAAATTTTTAGAGATTTGTCCATGTAAATATTTGTTCAAGTTATAAAGATCTGTGTTA
Organism: Sequoia sempervirens; assembly: GCA_007258455.2. Taxonomy (NCBI): domain Eukaryota; kingdom Viridiplantae; phylum Streptophyta; class Pinopsida; order Cupressales; family Cupressaceae; genus Sequoia; species Sequoia sempervirens. The sequence continues at coordinate 49,980,057 of VDFB02000002.1, forward strand.
TGACAGTGTTTTTGTGGTATATATGAATGTTCTTAATTAAATTTGGTATAATTATGGTAATTCTAGTTGCTATGGATATTTCTCTATTGTTTCTTGGTGCTTGTGGATGTTTCTAGATCATGCTCTATCTTTGTTGTATGTCTATGTTGATTGGTGTGCTAGTGGTTAAATATTTTTCTTGGTATGTTTGAGCTTTCATGTTCTTGGCTGACATGATGGTTGTGGCGTGTTGCGGATCCTTGAAGAATTAATTTTAAATGTTAGGCATGCTCGAGGATATTTTTTTGGGTCATATCATGGTATTGGTCGATGGTGCTTGATCCACATTGAAAATTTATTTGTAAATTGGGGCCGACATTGAAAATATGTTTTATATTTCTGGCCGACTAAGTTGATGTAATTTCATGCTGCGAATATATAAGAGTGATTGTTTGAGAGAAGTTAGTGTGTGGATAAGACCGAATGTATGCCAGAGGAAGTGTAGATGTGAAAATAGTGTCCAAATCATTTGATTTCAAAGCATAGTGAGAAGAAGTTTGAGCGAAGTGTGAAGAAGGTTTTTGGTGCTTAACTAGAACTGTAATTAGACTTATGAAGAAGTTATTTCCTCAGTTCATATTTTGTGGATCTAATCAATATTGTTGCATATTGTTGGGTAGTGATCCATCTTGTATTTGAACAACGAGCTCTAGGAATTGTGCCTGAATGCATGTGCATTCCCATTATTTCTCATTATACTTTTAATATGGAATAATATTGTGGACTAACATCCATAGTGGTTTTTCCCCTAACAGGGTTTCCACGTAAAAATCTCAGTGTTCTTTGTGTTTCTAATGTGTTGATTATTTATGGTTTATTGTTCATTCATCAGATCTAAGATTATGTTAAGTTTGAAAAAGTTTAAATATTTTGTGACAACTAATTCACCCCCCCTCTCAATTGTTTGTCCTTCTTTTGCCAACAGAACCATGATATTAGAAGGAAATGTCCCTCATATCTATTGGAGAGAAGTTGTGAGTACTACTGTGTATATCCTCAACCAGGTACAAATCAAAGGTGATATTGGTAAGACCCCTTTTGAGCTATGGACTGGTCATAAGCCTATTGTTGGATATTCCAAAATCTTTGGGAGTAGATGCTATATCAGAAGATATGAAGATAAAGGAAAGTTTTATGCTAGGAGTGATGAATGAATATTTTTGGGTTATTCTACTAAAAGTAAGGCCTATCAGTGTTACAATAAGAGATTGAAGAAAATGGTTGAAAGTGAAAATGTTAAGGTTTATGAAGATATTGCTAGACCATCCAAAACCTATGGATATGATTTTGGTGATCAGAATAATAGTACAAACAAAGGTCATACTTCAAATCAAGTGCAAACCATTCTGGTGAATCAAGAAGATCAAGAGGAAGAAGAAACTAGTGAAGTTGCATAAGAGAGGACACAAGATCCTGAAGTTCAAAAAAATTCTAAGAAGACTCTGAGGTATGTAAGATTGAATCATTCAGAAGATCAAATTATTGGTGATAAGAGTAAAGGTGTCCACACTAGGAGAAAAATTACAGAAGAATATTACTTTTTTTCAAACACTGAGTCTACTAGTGTGAATCAACCATGCAAAGATGAACATTGGGTTGAAGAAATGAAAGAAGAGCTATAGAAAATTGAAAAAAATGATACATGGATTCTTGTTCATAGACCTAAGGATAAAAATGTAATTGGAACTAAATGGGTCTTTAGAAACAAATTGAATGAGCAAGGTGAAGTGGTTAGAAACAAAGCATGACTAGTATGAAAAGGATATTCATAGATGGAAGGAATTGGTTTTGGAGAGAATTTTTCCCTTGTTGCTATAATTGAAGCTGTGAGACTGTTTCTTGCTTATGCTTCTTACAAATATTACAAGGTTTATCATATGGATGTCAAGTCTACTTTTCTAAATGGTGAATTGGAAGAAGAGGTGTATATTGAGCAACCTGATGGATTTTAGTTGACTAATAAGGGAGATATGGTTTTTAAATTGAAGAAATCACTATATGGACTTAAGCAAGCCCCTGGAGCATGGTATACTAGATTGGACAAGTATTTGTTGAAGCTTGGATTTAAAAAAGGTACTACTGATAGTAATTTGTATTTCAAGAATGATGATAAATATTTGATTGTGGAAGTTTTTGTTGATGATATCATTTTTGGAGGAGATGGTTTGTGCATGAATTTTTCTAATTAGATGAAGAGTGATTTTCAAATGTTAATGATTGGTGAGATGAAATTATTTTTGGGATTGCAAATTACTCAGTTAGATAAAGGTATTTTTATATCTCAGTCCAAGTATATGAAGAAATTGTTGAAGAAGTTTGGTATGGAAGATTCAAAGATATTTGGTATACCCATGGTGACTAGATGCAAGTTGACAATAGTAGATGATTCTCTGAAGGAAAATCAGACTAGATATAGATCAATGATTGGTGGATTGCTTTATTTGACTCAAACTAGACCTAATATCATGAATGTTGTATGTATTGTTGCTAGATTTCAAGTTGATCCTAAGGAATCTCATGTGACTATTGTCAAGAGAATTTTTTGATACTTGAAGGGAACAGTTGACTTTGGTCTATGGTATGCTAAATATGATGATCTTACCTTGAGTTCCTTTACTAAAGTTGATTGGGTAAGAGATGTGGGTGAGAAAAGTACTAGTGGTGGTGAATTTTTCTTGGGTAAGAAGCTAATCTCATGGTTAAGTAAAAAGTAGAATTCCATTTCTTTATCTACTACAGAGGTTGAATACATTTTTGTTGCTAACAATTGTACTCAAGTATTATGGATGAAGTAGATGCTAAAAGATATCAAAGTTGTGTATAATGAGCCTATTGCTATATTCCGTGATAATTCAAGTTCCATTATTATTTTTAATAATTTAGTGTTGCATTAAAAAACCAAGCATATATCTATCAAGTTTCATGTTTTTGAGAGAAAAGGTAAGTGAAAAGGAAGTCAGATTGGAGTATGTGCCTACTAAGGAGTAGATTGCAGAGATCTTTACAAAGTCATTGCCTAAGAATACTTTTCAGTATCTCAGAGGTAAATTAGGGGTGATTACCCCTCCTAATTATAACTAAGGATGCATTGAATTGCATTAGTCAATGCATTTCAAAGTTGTATCTTGTTTTAGATTGATGTTGTGGTGGCTACTTCTCAAGGGGAGTAGCCTGATGGTTCAAAAATTTAGATATGTCGCTCAAAGTTTAGAGATCTTTGTCATTTATGTCAAAGGGGGAGAAGAGTAATGTGAAAAATAGTGATTATCTAGGGAAAAGAGCCTTGTGGGGAGAAGATCATGTGAAATAGTTGAGGAGAGAAAGAGTCAGAACCTAAGGGGGAGTAAGTGTTAAGAGATAGTTGCATTGATGGTGTTTTTCACATCATGTGTTACCATCAATGCCAAAGGGGGAGATTGTTCCAGGATGTTGTGGTTTTGTTGTTTATATGTGGTTGTCATTTATGTCAACACTATTAGAATTAGTGCATTTGAAGTTGTATATGTCAAGGACATTGAGAGAATTATAATAAATGAGTTGTAGGTTGTCAGTGGTGAAGTGATGTTCTATCTATTGGTGAGTTTTGTATGTTTTTGATCATAGGTTGTGGACTAAAGGGTTTTTTGCTAAGTGTATCTAGTTTATCCACATTGAGTTTTAGAGATACACATGAAGATTTGATCTAGTTATGAAGATTTACATTTTGATAGTTTTTTTGTTGCTTCAGTTGGTGTTTCTAATTGAGATTATGTGATTCCAATTACTTAAGTTTTTGTAGATGCTTCTTTGATTTTTTGTAATGTTTGTGGATGCTTCTAGACCATGCTCTATATTTTTTGCATGTTTGCATTGATCATTGTGCTCATGGATGGTGATTTTATCTTATGTGTTCATGTTTTCCTTGTTCTTGGCTGGTAGGGTGTTGAAGCATGTTGTGGATCTTCAAGGAGAAATTAATTAAAGTTTTTTTGTGTTGGAAATGTTGATTTGGGTCTTCACTATGTTGTGGCTAACCTTGGTTGATTCACATTGAAAATTATCTATTGTTTTGGGCTAACAGTTTGTATTCATTTTATTATTTCTTTGTGGCCAACTTGTAGCGAATGTAATTTCATTTTGTAGATATATAACAGTGATTGTTTATTCAAATTGAAGTGTGAAAAGGTGTGCTTTTTTGTGTGTATGAATATTGTTCAAATCATTCAAAGGTAGAGTAGAGTGTGGAGAAAGGTGAAGAAGAGTGAAGAAGTGTTCATGTGCTTAACTGGAACTATAATCAGGCATTAACAGATGCTACTTTCTTAGTTCAAAATCCATATGGTTGTAATCTAAATATTTCTGTAATATAGTGTATCTTCCTTTGTAATTGAGCATTGAGCTCTAAGCAATGTGCCTAAATGCATGTGCATTCCCCATTTATTCTTCTTATACTTTTAACAGGGTATAATATTTTGGATAAAAATTTACCTCCACCGTGGTTTTTCCCCTAATAGGGTTTCCACATAAAAATATTGGTGTTATTTGTGTTTCTAATGTGTTGTTGATTCATGCTTTCATTGATATTGATCAGATTTGAGAATAAGGATTAATAAGTTTCATAAGTTTGAAATTTGGTGACAATTAATTCACCCCCCCTTCTTAGTTGTCTTCCCTTGTGTTTCAAACAAATCTATGTGTGTTCATGTTATTCTCTGACCTCAAAGTTCTTTCCCCATTAATAAATCCCTTCCACTAAATCAAATACTAAAAATGAGCATTGTCTTTTGGATTTGACTAGTTCTCCACATGAGAATGTTGCTCTTCCCTTGATGAATAATTTGTGGTTCCTCCCTTATTTGGAAATGTTTTCAAATCTTACTCTTGACCTACTACCATGTCTTTTCCACTCTTGCAATGATATTCTCTCTTCTTCACTCCCATTGTGTGCTTGAAATTTCTCTTTTTCACTTGCAACTTATCTCTAATCCCTTCAGTCTTCCTTTTCAACTCTTCCATCTAATTCTCTACCCATATATCTATTGCTTTATTAGGTTCATAAACCTATTATTTGATAGAAAATGAATGAACACTATCCTTGTCTAAATAAAATAAAATAAACGCCCTTTCCATCATCATATCAACATGCTTCTCAAACCAAACTTCCATTCCCAAAATCAATTCATCCTTGACCTTCAACAAAACAATTTTTGACATCAACTCAACATCATTTCCCTCCAAAATTTGATTACTCTTCATGTATTTTTCCTTCACATCTCCAAGTCTAGGAGTGGCTATAAGGTTCCTATCCTCCTTTTCCTCTACCTTTACAAAAAAAATTCTACCAACCATCATCACATTAGCTTGCATAGTTTTCACTTTATCATCTTCTTTCAAGGGTGTCAAGGTATAAGATATCCCATCCTTTTCTATCTAATATTTATTTCTTCTCCCATCATACAAAGCATTCCTATCAAATTGCTAAGGCCTCCCAAGCAGTAAATGACACACATCCATAGGTAACACATCACAAAAAATATTATCTTTTTACCCTACTATATTGGAATCAACCCAAGCTTGCTCATTAACTGAAACATACTGACCTTCATTCAACCAAGAAACTTTATAAGGAGTATCATGAGGTATCCTAGGAAAATGAAGTTTCTCAACCATCTCATTAGAAACAATGTTATACGTGTTTCCTGAATCTATCACAACCTTGCAAACCTTATCCATGCACTTACAAGTGGTTTTGAATAGTGTCCTTTGTTATGGATCCTCCTTTGATGTTTTGATGAGTGTTCTTTTTACGATTAATGATTCTCCAACTTCAGGAGCAACATGTTATGATGGATAATGTACACTCTCAGTATCTTCCTCTTACACCAATTGATTCCTTCTTTCACCTCCATGTGAACTAGAGGATTTTCCTTCATTGCACTATAGTGCTTAGTGTCCAAATTTGTTGCATTGATAGCACCTTCCTATGAATCTACTAGAGTCTCTTCCTTGACCTCCAAATCTTCTTCTAAAGCCTAATCTACAACCTCTAAATCCACCTCTTGCATCAACAACTTGTTCTTTGTCCTTGCTTGTGTCTTCTTGACTTTCATATGATTGTCTTGGAGTAGAAAATGTCCCTCTTCCTCTATTATTGTTTCCTCTTCCCCTAGTTTGTTTGTCTTTCCTTCTCTTTACCTTTTATTCAACCCTTTATTGCCATTTGATAACATTCCTCAATTGTCCTTGGATTTTCCAAAGTTAACTCATCTTGAATGTTGAATCTCAATCCACTAAGGTATCTAGCCACCTTCTCCACTTCATCCTCCATGTGACTATCCCTTATACTCAACTTATAAAATTCTCCAGTATAAGATTTGACATCCATTTGTTTTTGTTTCAAGCCTTGAATTTTATTAAACATTTGAATAGCATAATCAGATAGTAATAACTTACCTTTAATTTAACCACCATTCTATCCAAAGAAACAATATTTCACTTACCTTTCTTCCTCCTTTTAGATTGCTCATAATCCCACTATAATAAAGCATGACCCTTCAACCTTATTTTTGCAATCTTCACCCTTTGTTCTTTAGGAACACCTTCACACTTGAAGTAATTGTCAAGTGCTACAATCTAATATAAGAGATCTTCATCATCAAAATTACCTCCATACTTGGGAAATTCAATCTTCACCTTGTTTCTATCTTCCTTGATTTCTCTCAACAACTTAGTCATCCATTGATCATCAGGATCCAATTCCTCTTCCTTTTCCTCTTCAGTCTCCTCTTCTTCCTCTTCGAAGTTACTCTCATCACCCATGATCATTCCTCTTTTCTGACTTTTTTCTAGAATAGCAAGCCTCTCCTTCAACTCTCTCATCTCTCTAGCATACTTTTCCTTCAACTCATTCACTTCTCTAGCAATGGTTTTCCCTTTTGCAGGCATTTTGTTCACTTTTGCTTCACACTTTCCTTCTTGTTTCACACTTTCTCTCCCTTCTTCAAATCAAATCTATGCTTTGATACTAATTTGATGTAGAGTAGGGTAAGAAAAAACAAAATAACTCAATAAAACACTTGATAAATTCCTAACATCATAAACACAATGATTTCCTTCACAAATTGTCACCTTTTCTTGTAGCACCAAAAACAAGGTTTTTCAAGCATAATTTCCAAACGCCATCGCATACCTAGAAAAAAATTACATTTCTAGATACCCTTTTTAAAATTTCAAAACATATCCAAAATTTAACTAGGGTTGTTTTGTAACATAACCTTCAAAAATCTACTGCTACGCTAGGACAAAGGCCTAATTAGGCTTGTATGATAAGGCAACTATTGGTTTTAGACACTCTCAACCTCCATTATTCAAATCAACACCTTATCCATGTCAAATTAGGTCTGCACATACTATTCCAACTCTTACAAATCACTTTCCAAGAGTTTTCTATTGAACCCTACCATCTTTGCAACTTTTTTCACCCAAAAATAAGAGGTTTTCACCCTAGGGCATCACATATTATTCATCAAACCTCCTCCCTTGCTCTTGAAAACACTATAAACTAAAATTACAACTTATATAACCCCATTCCACTAATTTTCAATCATTTTCATCAGTGAAATGGGTCACAAATCATTTTTGTTGCTCTCAAAACCCCAAACCTAGGTTTTCAAGGTAGTTTTCAAAAAATCTATTGTAAAATCCTCAAAATTTAATCAAATCTTATGATACAAAAACCAAAATGAGGATAATTCAATTCTCAATCAATTTAAATTCTCAAAAAATCATTCACAAGCCATACAAGGCCGTACTATGGTCTGCAATAGCAAATTTCCCTTTAAAAATGTAGAAGAATAAGCTTTGTTATTCAAATTTTCAAATTTTACACCATCTAACTCTTTCTCAATGTTCAGAAGATTATTTTAAAGTATTAAAACCAAAAATAAATAAACTACAACTACCTATTAACTCCCAAACTATTCAACTTTCCTTTTAGACCCAAAATAAAAAATTGCTTTGCAACTTTTCAACTTTTTGTGCAACTTTACATATTTGACCAAATGGACTCCAAACCACCTAAGACAACTTAAAAATAACCTAAAAATTTAGCAAATGGTTTTATAGACCATATTAAAGACCATAAACATGACCTGAAATCACAAAACTAATATTTGCAACCTTTAAGAGCCATGGTGCCCTGCACTAGGTATCTAGAAAAAATTAGGAAATTTTTAATTTTTTATCTCAGCGATGTTATGCTTTGAACCAATGCAATGGGTACATTGTTTCAAAGAGGGTAAAAATGTAGACACTCAAATTAAGAAATTCTTCTATTATCAAATAAAGAAATTTATTAGATTAATTAACTAATCTTCATAATATTTAATTAAATAAATCAAATTATTTAATTAAGTCCCCTAAAGTCCTCTCATCTGATTTAATAAATTATTATTTTAAATCAAATGTCACAATCCCCTAAATCCCTTCAAGTTGATTAATTTTGGATTAATTAACTCCTAATCATCATTACCCATTCTCTAGCTTTTGACTAAACCTTGGTCAAACTAAACCCCTGATTAACCAAGCAACTTGCACATGAAAATAATCTTTTAATTATCTAATTACCCTATTTTCCCTCACAAAGGCATATTCTTTGGTAGTATTCCTTCAATAACTCCACTTATTTGACTTTCTTACCCAAATATTAATGCCTCTTACATATACATTAATCTCTCTTACATCTTCACCCACATTTTCTTACATCTCTAACCACATTCATTTACTTCTTGTTACAACCTTTCAAATCCTCAAAAATTTTGATTAACTCAGACTCTTACCCTTTACACACTCAAAATGTGCTCCACCCTCATCCAATTGAATTTTGACAAGTTTTTCATTCCTATTGGCTCCCTTTTTATCCCATATTCACCAATTTCTGTCAATCTTCAACCCTTGGTTCCTATAAATAGAGGCTTCCTCTACACAATATGGATCCACAACTTGAAGCATTCTTATTATAGGCATTTCTACTCATAGAATTAACCATTTTCATCACATTTGAAGCTTGTTTCATCATCTTAGGTACTTGGAATCACTAAATCATTGGAGCTTATGAAAGGGATTGGGAGAGGGATTCTTTCCACATCAAAGGAGCACCAATCTCCCTTTGGGATGAAGGTTTAGCTATTTTATGCTCTTATTTTCATGTTGTCTTCTTGATTTAGCTAAGAATCTCATAGGGAATACTATATTTATGTTTCTAACATGATTAACTATTGTTTGATGGTCTTGTGTTAGCCAATTACAGGTTTGGTGTTCACAAACATTTAAGTTCACACTTCCTCAAATTAAAATATGACTTGAAAACACGAAGCATCACATGAACATAATCTAAAATATTCCAAAAAAACCATAAAATCCAAAAAATTCCTTTGAAACAATTTTCACCTAAGAATGTACACACCCAATACACTCAAACAAACTTCCATAGTTTGTTACTCAAGAAGCCAAATTTTCAAGCACCAAACCATAAAAAAGAAATAGTTTACATAGATATGATAATTATCTACACTCTTCTAGAAACACAAGAATAAAAACCAAATTGTGCAGAAATGTTCAGAAAAACCATATCTCGTAGACACCACTACAATATATAGGTCACACACTGATGAACACAAATCCCTCTATATGACAATCCAAACCAAGAAATTCTAGATATAGAATATTTTAACACCTCTAACCAACATATCTGAGCCACATAAGAAGATCTTCAACATAGAAGAAATGTGAAGAAAAACCAAAACACCACTTTGTACACCAAAATACCTCTACAACACATTGTTTCCTCTTTTATTTGAATTTTATCAAAATCACTTAGAAACTAAACACTAGAGACACATACTCATCATCTTCAACACTTCCTCATCATCACTAAACCAATAACATTCAAAAACAAAAACTTATCAAACAAACACAAGAGGTTGACACCAGTAGCACTTACTAATGACAACATAAATAAAGTAATCAAAGAATCATGAGTTGACACTAATGACAACACAAACATAAGACTATAACAATCTCCTGTGAACTTGTTGACATCAACGACAACACCAGTTACTCATAATTGCAATATATTTTAGAATCCATTTCTAATTTTTCCTTTTATCACCTCATCTAAACCTTGATATAGAAATAAATTTAGATAAGGAAAATTTCCTAAAGAGTACCTTTCATCATTTTACCCTTACATTTTAAGAAAAATCTAAAGAAAGTCAAGATGAATTATTAGGGTATTTAGAAAAAAGTAAAATTTAAATGAAAGAAATAGTTTCAACATTAAAGGGATCCATGTAAGAACCCAATGATGCATCTATTTCTTCATCATTGGATGTAATTATGAATAATTATAACTTAGTGTTAAGTCTATCAATACAAAGAAAAAATAGTTTATTTGGTCTAACAACATATTCAATGGATGGTGATTGGTGTTTGAAATAAATCTAAGGCTAAGGTACATTTACCTTACTAGCTCAAATAACTTTTTATCCAATAACCCTATGTTTATGTATTATTGATATTATGTTTGTTATATTTTTTATGTATCTACCTTGTGTCTTTTGTACTTTTTATTGTATCTATAATGTGTTTGCATCATGATGTGTATTTTTACATTATGTTATATTTTGTGTCCTGATCATGTATGCATTGTGTTTTTCATGTCACATTGAACCTCATAATTGTGTGTTTCTTTATTTTTACCATGTTGTTCCATGAGATTTTGAGGCTAGGGGCTAGTGTATCCCTTATATTTCTTGTCTTCCTATATTCTAGATGTTTATATAATTGAACCCTTATTGTCTTATCATTAATTTAGTGTGATTATGAGAATAACTTCATACTCTCACTAAAGTGGGAACTAAATGTAGCATCATAAATTATTAGACTTGAAATTTTCACACTAGGTTTAGCTCCCCCTCATCTACCTTGACTGAATTGTGCATTTATAAATTTTTTATTTTATAATAATATTTGGAACTTTAATGGTTGAATTTGGATTAAGGAAATAATGTTTCTTTACCATTTACTAAGGCCCAAAAATAGTTTTTTTCTATGACTCCCAATGCCCTTGTCCATCCTATTTTAGCCCCAATTAAAATATGTCAATGTTGGCAATATAACATTTAGAAGAACAAAGTTATTTGTTTGTTATTATTATTTAATTTGTGAATAATTAAATAATTATATATAAATACAAAAAAAATTCATAATTTGAAAGCTTAGAAATTTAGAGAAGGGAAATCAATCAAGAAAGTGGGAATCCTTAGAGGAATCTAGAGCATAATTAGTATAGCAACATTATTTTAGTCAAGCATCATGTCACCAATGTATTATATTTTCATGTGATTATGTTTGTGTTCCATATCTATTTTTTTTGTGATTATTAACACTTGCAGTACTTCAAATCAAGCATCCAATTCTCCTTGAATGTGATGTGTACAATGACTTTTATTTATCAAGGTGTGATAATAGTCATAGTATGAGTTAAATACCCTAGGCCCAAATGAATTTAGACTATATTTAATCCCATAATCTATGATCCCAATGAGATATTTGAAAACTCCAAAACTAAAAAACTATTAAAATAAACATGATAGCATAAAAGAAACCTATTCTAAGACTTCAAATTTTATCCCATTATGAGAGGTGTGTCTCATTGATGTGGAATGGTGACCCTTTCCCAATCCCTTAGATAATATGACTTGTTCCAATGGATTTTATTGATGAAAACCGATAAAACTAGTAAAACATTAATGAAACATGGATGCAAAACTAGTTTAACATGATTAAAGTGAGTGCTAAATGCTAAGATTCTTGATGGAGATGGATGGAAACTATGTTAAATGGAAATGAAGTTAAAATATGGAAGCAATGGATGCAAACTAAGCTAAAATGGAAGCCTTTAATGGATGCTTAAGCTAATATCCAAATGAAGATTAAGCTAAAATTATAACAAATGCTAAATTTGGATGCATGTGAGTGTGAATTTCAATAGCATAACTTCACTCTGAAAAGGTGGATCCATTTGTTTCCAAATAGTGAAGTATTTATAGGAGATCAAATCAAGAATCAATGGATGAGATTGATTTGATCAATCAATAGTCAATAACAAGTTAAGGGTGAAACATGTTACCCATTTTTTCTATTCGCTTAAGCAAGTTGGGCTTAAATAATTACAAATGAAAAGATGGGTACATTTTTCTACTATATTACATTTCAAGTGCATAAAGAAATCAGAAGACTATTCTACCATATTACAATATGCAATTGCATATAATAGAGGAAAAATTGCACAAATCTTTTTAGAAAAATAGTCTTTATTGATAATATAAATGTGAATTGTCTCATAGAATCCATGAGACTTGCTCTTTTAATATACATGAATGAAAAGAGTATACATTTATAGATATCAAAACAAAAGCATGCACATATAGGGAAAGAAGACCGGTCATTTCCTGAACAATTGGTTATAGCTGGGTTGCATCGCATTGTCTTTAGTCTTGCACTTGTCCCACTTCCAGCCTTTGCTTCCTTGCTACTCCTAGTTTCCTGCATCTGAGAGAAAGAATGATAGATAATATGCTTTTGGATTTAGTTGTGTATATATTTTTCATGACGTTTCAAATCACACTCAGTGATCCATCATCAGGAAGAGGAAGAATGAAAAATAGGAGTGCAGATCAGCCTTCCTCTTCCTCTTCCTGGTGATGGATCTGCACTCCTATTTATCATTCTTCCTCTTCCTGATGATGGATCACTGAGTGTGATTCAAAACATCATGAAAAAAATATACACAGCTAAATCCAAAAGCATATTATCTATCTTCAATGGACTGTGGAAAACTCATACCAATGAGAAAGAATGATGTTATAGCAATGAAAGGTCTAGAGTCGTCATATGCAAATACCTCTATAAACATATAAACTAATCAGCCATGTGCATTAAAAGAAAACATTAATACTGACATCCAAGAAAACAAGGAGAATTATCAAATAGCTGCCATATGCACATATTTTTCTAACTTCTTTGCTTCATTTGTAGGTATAGAAAAGGTAATGATGAGTTTTTGATTCATTTAATCTCAGCGTGTGGGTTAAAATGTGGCTCCCACAAGGGTTGATCCCAACATCTTTCCTTGTTGTACTTTAAAGAGGATTTGAAAGATACTCATTAGATAATTCATCTCTTTATGGTTCACTCAAACAAGTGCATATCATTTCTGATAGTGAAATATTTGTCATTGTCATAAGTGGCATGTACTTGTTCAAGAAAATCATGAAGAATGTAAATGATCTTTGGTGATTAGAAGCATATTTCAAAAATGCATTGGTGTCCTTAATCTAGGAAAGTACAAAATATGTGTACTTAATAGCCTCTCTGTTCTAGACCAACAAAAGTCTTTAACTGGCACTATAAGTTACCTACTACTATCATATATAATATAATGAATGGAGGAAAGAGATAACTTTTCCTTTGTGGAGCATCTATGTTATACATTGCTATAATAATGGTAGTTACCATTCATCTATCAAAAAACAAGAATGAGGATTAAGAATATAGTATTCATAAAAGCAATGGATGCTAAAGCTTGATTAAAAAAAATAGTGAATTGGTAAAAGGAACTCTTTGGTCCTCATGAAATTGAAATCATGAAAAATGGTTTGCTACATGGTTATAAGATTGATGGTGATCTTAACATACATGATATAGAAGTTGTACAACACAGAACAAAGAGAAGTTTAGAAGCCAATACAATAATCTAATGCTAATAAGAGCTTGTATTTTTGGATCAAAATTGCTTTCTATCTTGCATGGTATGGATAGTAAGATCTTAAATAATAGTCTTGTGCATATTGAAGGAAACAATCAAGTTTATCATTCACAAAGTACAGTGAAGGACTGAAAGCCCTAATGAATTAATAGAGAAATAACCTTGTCTTCTATTTATAGCTATCAAGCTTATGTCATGATAAATATTGAATGAATCAAGAGTAGCTTATTGCTATGGAAGCATGAGTGAAAAATGTGAAGAACCTCAAGATTATGCATGTACTAAACAATCAAATAGAGTAAATAAAAGTCATGAATCCCTCTTTTTGCAGATTGTAAAGATGAAAGACAATGGTAAGAGGGGAGTGAATTAAGCTACATATCTATATGAAAAAACAACAAAACAAAAAATGAGATACAATGCATTAACTTGGGTATTTTGAACCAATCACAGTTGCTAGAGGTACTGAATAAAGACAAAATTAAAATGCAAAGCCAGCCATGTTTTTCACTCAAAATATAAGGATCAACCTTATACTAATGTAAGTATGGTGAACACAATGACCATTCTACAAATACGACTCATTTACAATTTTGGAAAGTGATCAAAACATAAATAGGCTAATCCATACATTCACAAAGAAATGAAACAAAAATCATATAAGAACAAAAATAGTGGGGCGTGTGCATTATGAACATAATCACATTTTTTCTTAATATGAACTAAGTTCTAGAAAATGATGGCTATTATAGGTAATGACATCATGTTCAATGAGACCATAACATGTTGTGAGCTACAAAATCAAAATGCATGAATTTTATTAAGGCAATTGTGAGAAGAAACATTTGTTGGGTACATGGCCGCAACCTTAAGCTTTTGCTTCTTAATATATATCAAGGCCCATTTTGGCATCTTCTAGAAATATTTAGGGCTATAGAAAAGGATTAAGCCACAACTATGATAAATAGAATGTAAGTTAAAAGAAATGGCCGCGGGTTTTTGTTTACCTAGATGCAATTTGTGACCCCTATGGAACAAAATACGATCATCAGTCATAAGAGAAAAGTTAGCCATTTGGGGTTTTCAAAGAGGATAAGCATTTTCTTCATACAAAATTTATGAAATAATGAGGTTTAAAGGAGGAGTTTATTTTTTCCACATCTCATACAAAACCACTTGGGGTTTTTGTTTTTCAAGCCCAAAAAACTCATCTCAAGGGTCGGTCATTCAAGAAAATGGTGTCTTTACACCTATGGTGAGGAATGTGGTCACAATCTATTTTGGCTTATGCTTTGTTTTTTCTATAAAAAATTCAAATGTTCTTCAAGATAGAAAGAAGAAACAACAATGGAATTGTGAAGACCCATATAGAATATGAATTTCTTTCTATTATGGCCCTATTTGGAGCTACTTGTTCTTCAAGAAAATGAGTTTTAAAAGACAAGAGTTTCAAAATTGCTTACCCAGTTGGTGCCTTTATTTCTCCAAAATATCTATCAAAGGATGCTTTTACAAGGCTTGAAATGAGGATGTTGTGGTGGCCAAACAATAAATGAAGCACAAAGCAATGAAACAAGCAAAACAGAAATGAGTAAAAGCTTCAAGAGGTTGCAGCCTAAGAGGCCAAAAAGATTATTTAAACAATGAAACATTTCCCTCTTTTTTCTTTAAAATCCACTTACCATTCTTCTGTTGGATCATTATCATGTAGAAAGATCTTTGCGCTCAGAAATCCACTATGGGAGCCTTCAACATTGCTCTGCTAAATCTCATGGTGGTGTTGCCAAGCCCTGAAATTTTGGTTTCTTTAGATTTGAAAAGGGCTTGGGAAAAATGAAAAGCTTTTTCCTTAGTTTTGTGAGTTATGGTTTTAACCCTAATGGAGGCCAATGACTTAAGGTGAATTTTTAGCTTTATGTTAATATTTACAAATCAAAACTAATATATTCCCATGAGATGATAACTTTGAAAACCTCTTAAAATGTTATTTTTCACTATCTTTTAGAACTTATGTTCTCCCTTCTATTACCTCATAGGTCAAATTATTATTTTTTTGCATTTGTTCCAATATTGTAAATTTTTTGACTAGTGATATTGTTATAAATCACATAGTCAAAATGTTAATTTAAATGCAAAAAATGATGTTAATTATTGTCATGTAAATGCCTTGATGAGGTATTGTTGGGAAGTTATGCTTTTGTAACCATCTAGGGGAAGTTATTTGTAATTTGAAAAACATGTGCCCATGTATGTAGGAGCATTTATTCATCTTGTTGGAGGATTTGCAGGAATCTAGGGGTGGCTTTGCATGCCTAAGTGCTTGGCATGGTCAAAACAACTTTTCCCATACTTTGGAACTCATTTTGGAGGGAATCTAGTGGCTCAATTTTAGGATTTTTTTGAGGGATCTGACCCAAGTCAGTTGATAGTTCCTATTTTGATGAAACTACTTGGGGTTGTGGATATATTCTCATTTTTTACTAATTTTGGAGTTAGTTCATATTATGTAGCTTTTGTACTTGTGTGAGTAAAATATGTGTAAATGAATAACCAACACAATCAATAAGACATTATATCAATAGATTTAAAGAACGATTAATCTAATAAAAGAAAGAAATCTATTGGGTATGTGCAAGACCATGATGGGCCAAAAAGTGGCAATATTATGGGTATTTGTAGGGTATGTGGCTGATGACCTTTTTTTAACCCAAAATTGATGAAATGAAGAGGGTTTTTAGAGGAGATTCTCAGCTTTCCACCAATATAAATTATGCTTTAATTTGAATTTAATAAATAATTGTTATTCATTTTCTATTAGAATTATGACTAAAGTCCCGATCGATAGGCTAATTGAAAAACATCTATAACTTTCAAATGATATCACATTTTTTGAATCTGAAACATGCGTCACATTCTATGCTTCATGTAATACCCCTCATACTGTTTAGACTTATTATTTTTTGTGTGTTGCTTGGAGACTATGATGATACTGTATTGTTTGATGTGGTTAGTCAGATACTATGAGGATACTGTTATTGTTTGAGATGGTTAGTTAGATGCTAAACGATGATGTTATTTCATTATGGACATGATTACTTTATATGACATTAGGGTTGATTATATCAGTTGATTTTCTGAATTATGATTTAATGCAGTGATTTAATTTAATATGTTATGAGATAATTGTTAGTTAGAAATGTAATTCATTGATTATGTTACAATTGTTAGAATAGGTGTGATGAAGGACAATATAGCATCACTCGTTCGCGAGTGTCTTGTTATGTTGCGATTCCTTCTCACAATGCAGTATTATGATTCAAAGCTTTGATATATATGTATATATGCACATGTACACAACTTCGTTTGTATGCAGGACTGCAGGTACAAGTCTCGATTCCACCTACTTCGGCAGGACAGGGCGAGCACCAAATAACCCAACGGATAAATGTTAATACAGAGGTGACGATGAAGTCCTCCCGTTCCATGATGTCAGGTCGTCTCATTTGTTTGGTATAGTTATTTTTGTGTAATTGTCGTCATTGTGTGTGTCGTGTTATGTGTGTTGTCTTATTTTATTTATGATGGCAGTTATAGTTATAATTTATCTTAATGATTGAAATGAATTATTTATTTTAATGTTGGTACGTTATTTGTTGTGGTGTAATCGATTTTGATGATGGAAGTAATTAGTTGTTTTAATGTTAGATTTAAATTATATTTGAATATTTAAATGATTTAATTATTTTGAAAATCACATATTACAATTAAATGGTGATTATATATATATTAAATGTGTTTTAATTATCTTAATTAATTATCTGGTGGAGGATAATTATTAAAATAATTTATTTATAATAAATATGTAATGTGAGGTGCAAGAAAGTTGCAAAACAGGAATTAAAGCAATAAAATAAATAAAAGAATAAAAAAGATAGTGTGAGCCAATAGGAATTGAGAGTTGGGAAAAAGCTAGCTTTAAAGAATTGATTTTCTTTTAATTTTGGATTTTTGGAGAGTTTTGGAAGAAAAGGTGCAATATATTTTATTTAATTAGGAATTTTTGAGAAGTTCGAAGACACACACAGAAGATCAGAAAGTTGAAGTTGCTCAAGTTATTGTGAGGTATTTTGAATCTGAGGAGATTAGTTTTGAATCTTTTGCTATTATCTGAGGAGAGCTTTAGGAAGGAAAACTGTCTTCAATCTGTTTCTGGTATTGTCTTGGGGAGTTCGTTCTAGACTAAGGATTGGAATCAAGTTCGAGGGCATCAGAGTCAAGCAGGCATCTTCAGATTTGCATCGAACTCCAGGTTCCTCTCGTAGCCTTCTTCCCGTACCCTTTCTTTTGATCTGGTTGCTTCTGAAAAGAAAAATAAACTTTATTAAAAATGATTCTTGTGAATATAGAAAACTTTTGATTTACGAAACCAGGAAAAACAAATTAGATTATTAGGAGAAAGAGAAATAAAACCTTAGAATAGATAAATTTAGGGAATACTAAAAACTACTGAAAAATACTCTTTCATTTTGGTATCAAATAATGTTGGGTTGGAAAATAGACATTTTAATCTTGAATTGAATTTCCTTCTTTGTCCACACCTGGGCAGAGCGGCCTTTGTAGTTTTGTTTTATATATATATATATATATATATATATATATATATATATATATATATTTATATTTATATTTATTTATTTATTTGATTATATTTATATATGGTATATATGAATTTATTTATTATTAAATGGTGAATATTTAATTTGTCAAATTTAATAATTATAATTATTTTATTTAATTTATTAAATATAATAATTATAATTTAGGTTATTAAAAATATATATATGATTATAAATTATTTTATGTAATATTGTTTATTAGGTTTAAAAATATATATATATATATATACATATAATTTTGGTATATATATTTGAAATGTTAAATAATATTTTATATGGGTTTTTGTATATTTAAATAGGGCATTATTTTATTAATGGTTTTGGTTGAACAAATCTTTTTTTTTACAAGAATTAGCTTTTGGTTGTGATTGTGAACTCTTTTGAGATAATCGTATTTAGTTATGTATTTGGGTTTGGAATCAACTTATGGTGCCACCTTGCAAAATGTAATGTGAGTTTTATTTTTATGTGTTCTTGTCGTTTAGTGATGTCTATGTGGGAACCTGTTGTTGAGTTTGTAACCTTGTTCCAGAGGCTTGTTGTTTTAGAGTGTTATTCTCCTCTTGTATATGCTTTTGAGCGTTATTGGTTTTATGTTGGAAGGGTTGAACGGTTTGGTAAGACTTTTGACTTTGAGTAATTGCGAGAGGGTTAATGCCTCATGTGTTTAGATTGTTTTATGCTTTATTAATGTTAGTTCAACCCTTGCCTGTTTTGGAGTTATGTTAAGGGTCATAGGGAGAGTGGCTCTTCGTGGGCGCCGGTGCCTCGGGTAAGAGGAAGTGCCAGGGGAACCCATGTAAGAGTAGTTAAACAAGTGATAACCTAAAAATAGAATTTAGGGGGATGGGTAGTAAAACATACAAGATAAAGAAAACTAGATTCCTCGTCTATGCATTAGGGCTACCGTAGACTAGTGATAGACTGAGTAGGCCATAGTCGGCAAAGTCGTAGTCTCGTCTTCATGAGAGACCAACGGCTCCGCATTAGCTACCCTATGGTACTGGCGCCTTAGTAGGAGGAAGGGCCAGGTGATCCATAGATGGGTGTTGGCGCCTCGGTTAGGAGGAAGTGCCAGGGGATCCCATGAGAGCTATGCGATGACACTCTCCACTAGACATCCTTGTTGTTATTGTTTCTTGTTGCCTTTGGATATTGTTATTTTTATGTTTTTTCTAATTATAGGGCTAGGGAATCCATAGGTGGGTGCCGACGCCTCAGTTGGAGGAAGAGCTAGGGGATCCCATGAGAGTTATGTGATGACCCTCCCTACTTGAATCCCTTCTGACTTGTTCTTGTTGCCTATTGGAATGGTGTATTGAATGGTTGATTCAGAGTTATTATGGAATGATGTTCTTTATATTGGTTCTGATTGATTTGGAAATGTATTTTGGGTGTTGGTTCGGTTCTTCTAGATGCTATCTCTTTATGATGTTTCTTTGAATTCTTGTGGTTCTGTTACATGATTGTTAATTGATAGTATGTCATGTTATTGCGATGAGTCTCTTGGTTCCTACTTGTTATGTGATTTGAGTACGTCGATGGTTGTGCATTGCATACTTGAGTTGTATTTGTTTTGTATCATGTTGTTGTTGAGTCGGTTGACATTCATGGTCGGGTTCACTTCCTCGTCACCTCTGAGCACGGGGGGTGAGTTACTTGTAATTCACATGGTTGGGTGGAACGTGCTCCGCACCCGTTGGGTTCCCCATCATCGTCTTGTCTTCTCAGCATTCCGCAGTGGAGTTGTACCAGTGATCAGTTGTACTTCATATTTCATTATTCTTGTATCTTTCCCCATGTTGGGAAACTCAATGTAATTCAATTATCAGAAAATTGTAATGTAACATTAAAGCAATGATGTAATAGTTAGGCTCTTTTGTAACTCTATTAAGAGATATATTATGGATGTAATTATGCGATGTTGTTATGCTCACATCATGGTTATGGGATGTATCATTGTTATGGTTATTATAAAGTTAATGGTTATGTTGTAATCTTTATGTTTATTTGTGTTTAGTGTTGCGATGTAACCTCGTGTGTCCCAGAGAACCAAGTGTATTGATGCTATGTGTTATGCTATGTGGTTATGGTTAATGTTATTGCATGTTTAATTTAATTGTTTTAAAAAAAAATATTCTCATTGTGTGTGTTCTCTGGGGTTTGCACGGTGGGCATTACAGCTTGGTATCAGAGCCAAGGTTGCAAACGCTAGGGTCTTTGGGTAGTGTAGTCCATTAGGTTACCGTTTGTGCAACTCTTGAGCTCATGTTGTACTTTATCTTGTGGCACAGATCTATGCCTCAAGGTAGAGGACGTGGCCGTGCAAGAGGCCGTGGTGCCAGACATGGAGCAAACCGGTGAAACCCCTCAGTTCCTAGCTCCCATGGTTCTGAGCATGAGGAACATCAGAGTCATCACAACATTTCATTAGGTGGCTAGAATCTGGCACAGCCTGGTCTAGACGGTCAGTTATAACATATACTTGGAGAGATCCTTGACCGATTAGGACCCAGGCCAGATGAGGTGCACCAGGTGGAGAGGGAGAGAGAGAGGTCTCCGAGGCACAGGGATACAGATGTGGTTCCAGATGCAGTCATAGCAGGCCATATGAGAGATCTGATGAGGGAACACCCTCCTACTTTTGATGGTTCTGGAGGAGGTCTAGAGGCTGAGACCTGGTTAATTGACTTAGACCGTTGTTTTTCCATGCACCGCTACGGTAGCAATACCAAGGCACGGTGCACAGTTATGCACTTGCGAGGCTTCGCATCTACTTGGTGGTGCCTTGAGGAATAGAAACTACATCTTGATCTCAGTATGGTTACTTGGGAGTTGTTCCTTGACAGGTTCAGGGCTCGTTTCCTCTTAGATCACTGGAGGCAATGCAGGGCTGACGAGT
Organism: Sequoia sempervirens; assembly: GCA_007258455.2. NCBI lineage: Eukaryota > Viridiplantae > Streptophyta > Pinopsida > Cupressales > Cupressaceae > Sequoia > Sequoia sempervirens. The sequence continues at coordinate 50,001,481 of VDFB02000002.1, forward strand.
TTCACAATCTCAAGCAGTTGTCTATGTCAGTGGAGCAGTATGAGAGGCGCTTCTATGAGTTGAAGCAGTATGCAGGGATTAGCCACGATGAGGGCATGTTAGTGCAGCATTTTGTTCGAGGCTTAAATGCCCACATCAGTGGTGGTGTACAAGTCTTCGAGCCGAAGATGATGGAAATGGCAGTTGAGAAGGCTCACTTAGTGGAGGAGAATTTGGCCATGGCTTTGGGTGGTCACATTGGAGTGCAGATTGGTAGTGAATCTACACCTGGTATTAGCACTCATGGAGGTCAGTCTCAGGGAGCAGGAGCTTCTAGGAACATCAACCCACCTTCTAAAGGGGGTCAGCAACGTCAGCAGCAACAGTATCAACAACAACCCTCGCAGCCGAAGCATGAAAACTTTCAATCTCAGCAAGGTGGCCATTCGCAGTTTCGTAGGGATCGGAACAGGATCAGGCACCAAATTCGACATGAACGTTTTGCACAGCCTGCACCTAGTTTTCAGTCAGCGCCGAGTCGAGGAAGCTTTCAACAATCCAATGCTCCATCTGAGGGCAGAGGATTTGGTCGAGGTACTGGGTGCTACTCATGTGGGCAACAAGGGCATATCGCTAGATTGTGTCCACAGAAGAGCACTTCTGGTTTTAATCAGAGACCTGCCACTTCTGAGCCGATGGTGGGAGATGCGGGTAGGTCTCATCGAGTGTTTTCTGTTGTCGACAATCGTCAGGCTGGGTACTAGGATGCAGGTGCAAAGGCTTCTGGTAGAGGACGAGGCTCTGGCATCAGAGCTCGCGAGTGAGCTCGAAAGGGTTCGATGGTGTCCTAAATGTTGTGATCTTGGCGTCATGAGAGGATGTCTCCCTTATTTGAGAGTCTTAATTTTTTCTTTTTATTCTGTTATTTAATGGCTTCCAGGAGTAAGCCATATCCTAGAGGGGGAGGATGTAATACCCCTCATACTGTTTAGACTTATTATTTTTTGTGTGTTGCTTGGAGACTATGATGATACTGTATTGTTTGATGTGGTTAGTCAGATACTATGAGGATACTGTTATTATTTGAGATGGTTAGTTAGATGCTAGACGATGATGTTATTTCATTATGGACATGATTACTTTATATGACATTAGGGTTGATTATATCAGTTGATTTTCTGAATTATGATTTAATGCAGTGATTTAATTTAATATGTTATGAGATAATTGTTAGTTAGAAATGTAATTCATTGATTATGTTACAATTGTTAGAATAGGTGTGACGAAGGACAATATAGCATCACTCATTTGCGAGTGTCTTGTTATGTTGCCATTCCTTCTCACAATGCATTATTTTGATTCAATGCTTTGATATATATGTATATATGCACATGTACACAACTTCGTTTGTCTGCAGGACTGCAGGTACAAGTCTTGATTCCACCTGCTTTGGCAGGACAGGGCGAGCACCAAATAACCCAACGGATAAATGTTGATACAGAGGTGACGATGAAGTCCTCCCATTCCATGATGTCAGGTCGTCTCATTTGTTTGGTATAGTTGTTTTTGTGTAATTGTCGTCATTGTGTGTGTCATGTTATGTGTGTTGTCTTATTTTATTTATGATGGCAGTTATAGTTATAATTTATCTTAATGATTGAAATGAATTATTTATTTTAATGTTGGTACGTTATTTGTTGTGGTGTAATCAATTTTGATGATGGAAGTAATTAGTTGTTTTAATGTTAGATTTAAATTATATTCGAATATTTAAATGATTTAATTATTTTGAAAGTCACATATTACAATTAAATGGTGATTATATATATATTAAATGTGTTTTAATTATCTTAATTAATTATCTGGTGGAGGATAATTATTAAAATAATTTATTTATAATAAATATGTAATGTGAGGTGCAAGAAAGTTGCAAAACAGGAATTAAAGAAATAAAATAAATAAAAGAATAAAAAAGACAGTGTGAGCCAATAGGAATTGAGAGTTGGGAAAAAGCTAGCTTTAAAGAATTGATTTTCTTTTAATTTTGGATTTTTGGAGAGTTTTGGAAGAAAGGGGCAATATATTTTATTTAATTAGGAATTTTTGAGAAGTTCGGAGACACACACAGAAGATCAGAAAGTTGAAGTTGCTCAAGTTATTGTGAGGTATTTTGAATATGAGGAGATTAGTTTTGAATCTTTTGCTATTATCTGAGGAGAGCTTTAGGAAGGAAAACTGTCTTCAATCTGTTGCTAGTATTGTCTTGGGGAGCTCGTTCTGGACTAAGGATTGGAATCAAGTTCGAGGGCATCAGAGTCAAGCAGGCATCTTCAGATTTGCATCGGACTCCAGGTTCCTCTCGTAGCCTTCTTCCCGTACCCTTTCTTTTGATCTGGTTGCTTCTGAAAAGAAAAATAAACTTTATTAAAAATGATTCTTGTGAATATAGAAAACTTTTGATTTACGAAACCAGGAAAAAAAAATTAGATTATTAGGAGAAAGAGAAATAAAACCTTAGAACAAATAAATTTAGGGAATACTGAAAACTACTGAAAAATACTCTTTCATTTTGGTATCAAATAATGTTGGGTTGGAAAATAGACATTTTAATCTTGAATTGAATTTCCTTCTTTGTCTTGAAAATATGCATAGCTGTTCTTCAAAAAAGAAAAGTATTCTGAAGATTATAAAATATATCATTTATGTATTTATATATATATCTTCTATAAATATATATATATATATCTTCTATAAATATAAATATATATATATATATATATATATATATATATTTACATAATTTATTTCTATTCTGTCTGCTGTCCTCTGTGCCTGTGACTAAAATACTGATTCCTCTGTAATTTGTGAATAGTTTTATTCTATTAAAATATATATATATATATATATATATATATATATATATATATATATATATATATATATATATATACGTACAAATTTGTATATATATATAAATACATATGCATTTATATATTAATAAAATTTTGTGCGTATAGTTATAGATCCAGAATATTTTTGTTTAAAATTGTTTTGTTTTCTGAGCCGAATAGGCATCCATTTTTCTGTGCCAATGAAGGATGGAAATTTGATTTTTAAATAAATTAAAAGAGTAGTAAGGGCGAAAGTAAATTTTATTGTTTTACAAAAAAATATATATAAGCGAATTTTTTTAACAAGGGAAATGATGTTATTGGGAAGGGGGTGGGTCGGCCTGAGCCGTACCCGTCCCCAATCCCTTTCTGTCTGTGCACGGCAGCCCAAAGGACTGCCGCAGCAGTCCTAAGGACTGCTGGGCGCAGTCCAAAGGACTGCCGGGACTGCTGTCCACGCAGTCCCTTGGGACTGCTGTCCGCCCGCGTACCCTGTACGCCTGGGCAGAGCGGCCTTTGTAGTTTTGTTTTTTTTTTTTTATATATATATATATTTATTTATTTATATTTATATTTATTTATTTATTTGATTATATTTATATATGGTATATATGAATTTATTTATTATTAAATGGTGAATATTTAATTTGTCAAATTTAATAATTATAATTATTTTATTTAATTTATTAAATATAATAATTATAATTTAGGTTATTAAAAATATATATATGATTATAAATTATTTTATGTAATATTGTTTATTAGGTTTAAATATATATATATATATACACATAATTTTGGTATATATATTTGAAATGTTAAATAATATTTTATATGGGTTTTTGTATATTTAAATAGGGCATTATTTTATTAATGGTTTTGGTTGAACAAATCTTTTTTTTTACAAGAATTAGCTTTTGGTTGTGATTGTGAACTCTTTTGAGATAATCGTATTTAGTTATGTATTTGGGTTTGGAATCAACTTATGGTGCCACCTTGCAAAATGTAATGTGAGTTTTATTTTTATGTGTTCTTGTCGTTTAGTGATGTCTATGTGGGAACCTGTTGTTGAGTTTGTAACCTTGCTCCAGAGGCTTGTTGTTTTAGAGTGTTATTCTCCTCTTGTATATGCTTTTGAGCATTATTGGTTTTATGTTGGAAGGGTTGAACGGTTTGGTAAGACTTTTGACTTTGAGTAATCACGAGAGGGTTAATGCCTCATGTGTTTAGATTGTTTTATGCTTTATTAATGTTAGTTCAACCCTTGCCTATTGTGGAGTTATGTTAAGGGTCATAGGGAGAGTGGCTCTTCGTGGGCGCCGGCGCCTCGGGTAAGAGGAAGTGCCAGGGGAACCCACGTAAGAGTAGTTAAACATGTGATAACCTAAAAATAGAATTTAGGGGGATGGGTAGTAAAACATACAAGATAAAGAAAACTGGATTCCTCGTCTATGCATTAGGGCTACCGTAGACTAGTGATAGACTGAGTAGGCCGTGGTCGGCAAAGTCGTAGTCTCATATTCATGAGAGACCATCGGCTCTGCATTAGCTACCCTATGGTGCCGACGCCTTAGTAGGAGGAAGGGCCAGGTGATCCATAGATGGGTGTCAGCGCCTCGGTTAGGAGGAAGTGCCAGGGGATCCCATGAGAGCTATGCGATGACACTCTCCACTAGACATCCTTGTTGTTATTGTTTCTTGTTGCCTCTGGATATTGTTATTTTTATGTTGTTCTAATTATAGGGCTAGGGAATCCATAGGTGGGTGCCGGTGCCTTAGTTGGAGGAAGAGCCAGGGGATCCCATGAGAGTTATGTGATGACCCTCCCTACTTGACTCTCGTCTGACTTGTTCTTGTTGCCTATTGGAATGGTGTATTGAATGGTTGATTCAGAGTTATTATGGAATCGTGTTCTTTATATTGGTTCTGATTGATTTGGAAATGTATTTTGGGTGTTGGTTCGGTTCTTCTGGATGCTATCTCTTTATGATGTTTCTTTGAATTCTTGTGGTTCTGTTACATGATTGTTAATTGATAGTACGTCATGTTATTGCGATGAGTCTCTTGGTTCCTACTTGTTATATGATTTGAGTACGTCGATGGTTGTGCATTGCATACTTGAGTTGTATTTGTTTTGTATCATGTTGCTATTGAGTCGGTTGACATTCATGGTCGGGTTCACTTCCTCGTCACCTCTGAGCACGAGGGGGTGAGTTACTTGTAATTCACATGGTTGGGTGGAACGTGCTCCGCACCCATTGGGTTCCCCATCATCGTCTTGTCTTCTTAGCATTCCACAGTGGAGTTGTACCAGTGATCAGTTGTACTTCATATTTCATTATTCTTTTATCTTTCCCCATGTTGGGAAACTCAATGTAATTCAATTATCATAAAATTGTAATGTAACATTAAAGCAATGATGTAATAGTTAGGCTCTTTTGTAACTCTATTAAGAGATTTATCATGGATGTAATTATGCAATGTTGTTATGCTCGCATCATGGTTATGGATGTATCATTGTTATGGTTATTATAAAGTTAATGGTTATGTTGTAATCTTTATGTTTATTTGTGTTTAGTGTTGCGATGTAACCTCGCGTGTCCCAGAGAACCAAGTGTATTGATGCTATGTGTTATGCTATGTGGTTATGGTTAATGTTATTGCATGTTTAATTTAATTGTTTTAAAAAAAAATTATTCGCATTGTGTGTGTTCTCTGGGGTTTGCACGGCGGGCATTACACTTCACATACTATAGGATTAAAAAAATAAATAATAAATTTCATGAAGTTTTGACCAAGTTAAGGTGGTCAGACATGCGAGTTTTTATATTTTTTAAAAGTTGTAATAAAAAAATCATAATTAATTATTTACTTGGAAAAAAATTACAAAAAAGTATGCATCACATCCAGACATGAGTCCTCTACTTATATATAAAATCTTATAAAAAAATATTATCATTTTATTATGGTTAGGGTGGTCAGACAGACACCTACTTCTTATTTTAAATCCCTCAATACGGATTCTATTCTTACATATTTTTGAAATAATATAGATAACTTATTCAAATTTTTAGGTCAAGTTGCCTAGCACTGATTTTTCTAAATTTTTTGCCACTTAAGGGCCTGTTTTTTCCATGATGATCTTGCACATACCCTATTGAAAGCATCATATTGCTCTCCATCTCCAAAGATTTATTAAATCATGGGGCTCTCATATTTTGATTGCACTCTGACTATTAAAATTTTAATCTAGAGAGTGAGAATGACAAACTATATGATTGTTAAATGATATACAAGCTATATGATGTAAAAGCTATGATGTTGATGGCTGATAAATGAAAGCTATATGCTATAATATGATAATGGAAGCTATATTAAGATGCAATATATAATGAAAGACATGATTATAAACTAAATGACTAAAATGATTCTAAATTTCTAAATTCCAAATTGCTCAAAAGTTGTAAATGTATTTTTGCAAAGTAAGTTTGCACAAAATTGGGATCCTTTTCCTATAGACAAAGGTTGTATTTATAGATTCCCGACAACATATTTGTGAAGGGGTAGAAAAGAAAAGGTTTGGATTTTATCTGAAGGATTGAATGGTGAAATATGAAGAAGCCTAAGATGATTATGGAGATTGTTCCTCCCCACAAAAACACTCAGCCAAAAGATAGGAAGAATCAATGGAAGAATATGAAGAAGATTTCCTACAAATTTGTCTCCAAATTTTTCTATGAAGGTTGTGTTGAATTTGATTAGATATCAAATATCTAATTTGGTAGGTGGATATGATTAGTTGTAGAAATATGTTTTCATTGAATATTTGATTTATTCCAATTTTAGCAAAAGAAGACATTTAATTTAATAAAGCAAGCTATAGTAAGTTGCTTATTAAATAAATATGATGGAAGAAATAGATAATTAAATAAATCAATTGTTTATGAACTTTTTTGTTTAATTTATATACAATGATGTGATTAAAATTGGAGAATTTAATAATTAAATAAAACAAAGTATTAAATTTGCTTATTTAATTTAGATGAAATAATAGAAGAATTAGAAGTGAACTATATAAATAAATATTTCTATTTATTTAATAGTAGATGAAAATAGAAGGGTTAATTTTTGAAAAAGAGGGGTAAAATTTTTATTCAATCAAAACGTAAATACAAAGCAAAAGCAAGAGGCCCACCAAGGCAAGACCACCACAAGAAACACCAAAAACACCCTTACAAATTCATGTCCTCCACTAATAACCTCTCCAGGATCTCAAGGTAATGAGAGGGTAAGACCTCCCTTCCACTAATATCCCAACCATCCACATTCTCAGAAGCCCACTTTGCCAAACAATCAGCCACTTTGTTCCATTCTCTAGGGATATGACAGAAGGAAACAAAATCCAAGGAATTGCTTAGCCTCATAATCTATCTGACCACAGAGGCTAATTGCCAACTAACATCACCCAACCTCTGATTGTTCAACATATCCACCACAATCTGAGAGTCAGACTCACAAATGATCCTCCTCCAGCCTAAAGAGCATCCACATTCAATAGCAATCAAAATAGCAAGAGCCTCCACCAGATTATTAGAGTGCTGACCTTTGTAAATAGAGAAGAAAAACACAGCACCACCATCATTACCTCTCCCAATACCTCCAACACCAGCATGACCAGGGTTCCCATGAGAAGAACCATCAGTATTAATTTTAAGGACCCCCACTGGGGGAGGTGACCAACTCCCATCGCGACAAACACGTTGCCTGACATGACGGGGTCTTCTTCCTGCAATGCCTCCCCTTCTACTGTCCTCCAGGTTCAAATTCCGCAAGATAGCAAGATCACCAGGATCAATATTTTCAGACATATCACATTTAGTAGAAATAGTCTCCTGAAGCCTGCTAATTATCTTCTTCCACAGCTGAAAACTCCCCAAATTGGAGCCACCAAAGACTCTGCGGTTCCTCTCCAACCAAAGGTTCCAGAGGATAAAAATAGGCCCAACAGACCAGGCCACCTGCAAGAAAGGAGTCTTCGCTGGAGGCCTGCCCAAACTCTCCCAAAATTCAATTAGGGAAGAAGCATGTATACAACCATGCTGCCAAGCCTCCCACCATCTATGCCAAATATCTCTAGAAAAAGGGAAAAGAAAGAACAAGTGTGAGGTACATTCCTCACTGTGTGAACATAGGAAGCAGATAGAAGGACCCTGGAAACCTCGCTTGCGGAGGTTTTCCCAAGTGAGGCACTTCTTCTGAGCAACCAACCATAAGAAGAAATTGCATTTGGGCCAAGAAAAGTTGTCCCAAACCTTCTTCCACCAGTGCACCTCTGCGGGACCATATAATTTTTTGTCAAGCATAGCATAGCCTTGGGCCACAGTAAATTTACCATTTGGACTAGGACTCCAAGCCAACACGTCCCTCTCATTAAGGGAGCTGCAGAGCCTACCCTCCAAAATTCTAGTAAGGGTAGCACGATCCTCCTCAGAACCCCCCAAGGGCCACTCTTGCGGGTCCTTCCAACAAGCCACCACCACCTGACCAATACGCTTGACAGTTTTAAAATGCTCCACCTTTATCCAACCAGCCTCAGAGAAAATATGGCAAAGAGGCTGCAGCTGAGGGAAGCTATAAAGAATAGGAGGGTGGCCATCCCAAGAGTCCTGCCAAAACAAAGCATCAGAACCTCTACCACAGATCCAGAAGAGACCCTCCTTAATCAACTGGGCTCCCTTCTTAAGGGTCTCCCAGATACCAGAACCTTTACCCAACAAAACAAGCTGCGGCACATCAAGGCTATCAACACCAGGAAGATACTTGTGGGAAAGAATATTGGCCCAATCCTGATCCTGATGGTTGCACCACCTCCAGTAAAGCTTGGCAGCCAAGGCCGTGATAGCAAGAGCCATAGACCTAAGACCAAGGCCCCCGGCATGCTTCAGCCTGCAAACCGACTCCCACTTGACTAAACTCCACTTTGAAGAAAGAAGGCTACCAGACCAAAGAAATTTTCGAGACAGAGCATCAAATTCTCGCACAAAGGTGGAAGGGGGAACTTGCACACAACACCTATAAATGGGGAGAGCCTGCATCACAGTCTTAAGAAGAACCACTCTCCCAGCAAAAGATAACCATCTGTACGTCCAATGACTGACCTTACTTCGGAATTTATCCAAGATCCCCTGCCAGTAATCTCTACGCTGAGAGCCCAGAGCCAAAGGGATCCCCAGGTACGTCAGGGGAAGAGAACCAATCTGAAACCAAAGGATCCTAGCAATCCTGCTCTGAATGAGCCGAGGGGTATTAAAGAAATAAATGGAGGATTTGTCATCATTGATACTCTGACCTGAAGCCTTCAAATAGATGTCTAAGGCTCTCCGAAAGTTCACTGCCTCACTAATTCTCACCAAGCCCATCAACCCAGTATCATCCACAAACTGAAGGTGGGAGTAGGGAGGAAGATGATTGTTCTAGCTCCAACCTTGGATAAAACCCTGCCTCACCTGAGACTTAATAAATCTTCCAAGGCCCTCCGCCATGAGAATGAATAAATACGGAGATAGAGGGTCCCCTTGCCGGAGACCCCGAGATGCACTAAACAAGGCAGAAGGTTCCCCATTAATGAGAACAGAGAAGGAGGACGAGGTCACACAACTAAGAACCCACTTAACCCACTCCTCATTAAAGCCAAAAGTCAAGAGGATTTTTTGCAAGAACTCCCAGCTCACCCGATCATACGCTTTTGCCATGTCAAGTTTAATGAACATTGCCCTCTCCTTAGACTGAGCCATAGAATGAATAGCTTCCATTGCTATCACTACACCATCCAAAATTTGTCTTCCTTCAACAAAACCACCCTGCTCATTGGAGATCAGAGTACCGAGGAGTGGTTTGAGTCTCTCCGCAATCAATTTAGTGATGATCTTGTACACAACATTACATAACGCAATAGGCCTGAAATGAACCAACTGATTAGCCCCCTCCTTCTTAGGTATGAGAGCCAAGAAAGTAGAATTCATGGACTTGAGCATCTGTTTGTTCCTATGTGATTCCTGAACCACCTCGAGGAGATCAAACTTTATTATTTCCCAAAACTCCTGAAAGAATTCAATCGGAAACCCATCCGGGCCAGGAGCCTTACCTTTTTTCATATTAAACACCACTTTCTCCAGCTCAGGTAACAAAATAGGACATAAGAGAGATCCATTCATCTCAGCAGAGACCAGGTGGGGAATACACTCCAAGATGGTCCTCTCCTCAGCCCCAGCTGCAAGAGCCTCCCTAGAAAAGAGATTTGAAAAATAATTGACAGCTTCCCTGGAAATATCAGCATTGGAGGAGAGATGAGCCCCTTCAGGTGAAACCAGAGAGGAGATAGAACAACTTTTCCTCCGAGCCTTAACCGAATTATGAAAGAAAGCAGTGTTCCTATCCCCCTCCTGAAGCCAATCAACACGAGATTTCTGCTTCCAGAAGATCTCCTCCTGAATCTCCCACTCTTCTAATCCCCTGAGAGCCAAGGACTTAGCTCTACTCAGATCCGAGGTCAACCCTTGGTCCCGAATCTAACGGGTGATGATATCCAACTTGGCCTGAGCAGCCAACTTCTGAGCATGAAGATTCCCAAAACATTGTTTATTCCATCTCTTAAGTCTGTACTTCACATGTTGAAGCCTCTTGCTGAAAGTAAACATGTGTGTCCCATGGGCAGGCCTCCCCTCATACCACCAATCCACCATAAGATCATGCAGAGACTGATCTCTTAGCCACATTAACTGAAATTTGAAGGAAGGATTTTTGGTGACTCCATAAGCAGTGACAGAGAGCTTGATAGGCCAGTGATCAGAGCCCCTCCAATCAAGAATTTCTGAACTGGTGATCAACCTACTGTTCATCCAATAGCATGAAACCAGAAATCTATCAAGCCTTTCTGAGATGGCCTCAACACCACATCTCCTATTATTCCATGTAAAGATGCCATTGGTTGGCTTCACATCAATGAGATTCAAGGAGCTAATCATATCCCTGAGAAGACCTGCAGAAGGGTCTAGCCTGGCTAACCCCCCTTGTTTTTCGTCCAAGCTAGTAACAGCATTAAAATCACCAGCCACAATCCATGGGAGAAAGGGGTCTAAGGCTCGAATGAAACTGATGTGAGCCCAGAGATTTGACTTACCAGAGAAATCAGTAGGAGCATAAATATTAGAAAAAAGACACCTCTCTCCAGTCTCCAAGCTAGAGGCAACCAGAGAGATAGAAGACCGACTAGAGCTCCACCATATGGGGAAAACTTTCCTCGGGTTCCAGAAGCAAGCCACCCCCCCTGAACTGTTCAAAGCACCCACCCCCTGCCAATTACCCTGGGGCCAGATACGCGGAGCACACTTATCCAAACCGTCCACTGTAAGCTTAGTTTCTTGAATAAAGACCACATCAGGAGACTGAGATTCAATTAATCTACGAACAACCTTTTGTCTAGGGATGCTGTTCAACCCCCTTACATTCCATGATAAAACAATCATTTATCGGGGTGGGAGAAATGGGAATCAATGGGTTTCACAGACCCAAACTCAACCAAAGTATCACCCATAATCTTGACCTTCTCTTGATCAGTCTTCCTTCCACTCCTTGACGGTTTATCAAGCAGCCCCTTTTTAAAGGATTTCTGTTGCAAACCTAAACCAGGAGAGGCTTTGTTACCCTTCACAAAATCTGAGGCCCCCTTAGGAGTAGGAGGATTAGGAGACACCACCACAGAATCCTTCATAGCCTGTGACCCCTGAAGGTCCCTGATATCCTGACCCTGGGTAGGCACATCCTTCACCAAACGAACAACCTGATGGTCCTCTGGAGATAAAAACTGCTCCTCTTTCTCAGCAGCTTCCTCCTGAGTCTCATGCAAACCCTTAGCCCCAGAAGAGAGCTCAACTGGAATACCTTCCTCTTGAACCAGTTCCTCAAGCACATCAAACCTATTAAAAGTGCCATCATTTTGTCTATCCATCCAGGTTCTCTTTTTTCCTTTACCTTTGTTACGGGACTTAACCTGAGTAAACCCCTCATTATCCACAGGTTCATTGGACAGAGGAGCCTTCCCCTTGACCCCCGAAGGAGGTCCAGAGGATGCCAAGGGGGAGGGTTTAAATCTAGGGCATTTGCGATGTAAATGACCGTATTCATGACAAATTCTGCATCTAAAGGGAAGGGTCTCGTAATCAAGTTGTTGGATCCAAGACGATGATCCCAAGCGAATTTCCATAGAATCTGGTAATGGGTTATTTAAATCAACTTCTACACAAATACAAGCAAAGGAAATTACCTTACGGTCTTGAGTTTGTGTAGCCGATCCCACTGGTTTTCCAAGAAGCAATGAAATTGAGTGAAGAATATCTTCCTTCCAGAATTCCAAAGGAAGCCTCGGTAATCGGACCCACACAGGAACCCGCGAGGGGATCTCTTCGGCAGAGTTGAAGCCCATGTGCCAAGGCTTAATGAAGAGCCCCACCTGGTTAAAGAAATAGGGGCCCCCTTCAAAATCCCTATTCCTGTCCGACATGCTTGAAAAGATAACTAGAAAGTAATTATTAGCAGCCAAGATAATCTCCATATCACCTTCTGGGTTCCAAACACGATGCGCCCAAGAATCCAAGACAGGTAAAGACAGACGAAGACCCAAAAATTTGCAAATGAGGGCGTGATTACACCAATATTCAACATCCTCTACAACTTTTTCAGGTTGAATGACCAAAACTGGTCGATCCTCGGATCTCTCCAAACATCCGTTTATTTTTTTAACTCAAAATACCCCTTTAGAAGAGGAGACCCCATCTCCAGACTGGGGTTTACCCAGTGGATCCTTACCACTGACATGCATCGAAGAAGATGGCTCTACAATCTCCAAATCGCCAGAAGAAATCTCAGATATAAAAAAACCTTGATTTTCCATGGATCGCAAAGCACCACCCCGCTAAAAAGGAGAGAGATGGGGGCCGAGACCCACAGTCTCAAACCGCAGACCACACCCGCCAGGGACAGCCGTTAACAGCAAAAAATGCAGAAGGAAATACTGCCTACGAGCAAGATAAAGGCCGAGATCCCCACTCAACCTGCGCACCCCTGAAGAATATCAAAAACCCCACCCCTCGAGATCTCACCACCAGCTTGGACGCCGCGCACAGCCAGAACACAGAACAAAGGAGCTAGGGCACGCGGTCCCTAGCTCTCGCCCAAACACCTCGCAGAGCCATCTTCTCACTCAGATCTTTCGATAGGAATATCAAAATAGAAGGGTTAATTAATCAAATAATTATTATTTAATTAATTAGATTATCCAGACCATTTTTAGGTGTATACATTTTTCCCCTGTTTGAAGTGATGTGTTTACGCATTACTTCAAAGAAAATTTTGTTGCTACTGCCAATACTAACGAAAAAAATAATTTCGGTATGCCCCAGATGTTGATTTTGAAGTGATGATGAATATATGCCCCCTCGAGAGATAAGTCAATGAATTTTTTTATTTTCTATATTTTTTTTGAATTTTTTGAAAGTTTTCAAAAAAATTATGATTTTTGTGATGATTTAATGATTCGATAAAGTTTTGATGACACAACAATTTATCTCTTGATAAATAATGTGATAAAAATTCACCTGTGATGAATTATTGAATTAAATTCCCTTGGTAAATAAATTAAAAAAGTCCCACCAAAATACCTCCTTTATTAACTTATTAAAAATCTAAAAGGGTTGATTTTGAACTCATTTTTTCATTTGAGTTTTGAAAATTTGGAGTGAGAGCAAATTTGACTAAAATGTCAATCCCCTACCACAGTCACCATTTTGAGCATGTGCGTCGACACAACTTCCCGACCACCTATAGACCTCCAGTATGTGCCCGTGAACCTCCTCATAATTTGTACTTTTTGAATTTCATGTGTTTTATTATTTTTGAATCATTTTAAATTCTTTTAGCTCATACATTGGCTGATGTAGTGCATCCAAACGTTGTTTTAGCGCATCCACTAGTTTAGCGCATAGGGAAACTATTATAGCACATAGACAAGATGAAATATTGCATAGATAGTTTAGCACATAGGTCAAATAATTTAGCGCATCCATAGGCTAAAGTAGCATATTGATTGATTCAATGCATTCACCCACTGAAATGGTGCATCAACTTCCCGAAATGGTGCAACTGTTGAGTTAGCACATTGACCGCCTGTTTTAGTGCATTGAGAAGTTTTAATGGTGCATTGAATTTTTTGGCACATCAAAACCCTGTTTTAGCACGTATAAGTTAGAATGACGAATTTTATCATTTTTTTCCTTGATTTTGATGATTTTCAATCATGTTAGCCATTTAGTTGATGTTGATTGATGATCCCGATAGATTAGATGATGGTCAACCTCATGATAGGCGAGGTTTGATGATTGATTCATAATAATTAACCTCATAATAGGTAAGGAATAAATATAGTTTGATTGATAAACCTCATGATAGGTGAGGTTAATTTGATTACTTGACCTCATGATAGGCAAGGTATAATTTTAGATTGATGATTGACCTCATGATAGGTGAGGTACAATGATAGTTGCTCACGATATTTTTGTAAAGTCTCAACAGGGCTGATTAGATTTGATAGGTTGATTGATGTTTCAAGAATTGACAAAGATTTTTCACTTTTAGTATTTCATGATGATAAGAGTCATTGATGAACTTACAGATTTGAGAGTGGTGTCCTAGGACATTTGATTTGATACCACAACTAGTGCAGCCTAAGACAATAGTTATCACATGTTGTGGGTTGTCCTCTCTTCTAGATATGCCCCAGATTAGGACTAAGCGGGGTCTCCTAATAGCCCTAGCAGAGAGATGGCATAGCGAGTACAATACCTTTCACCTTCTTATCGATGAGATGATAGTGACTCTTGAGGACATATGACATATTTTAAGGATACCTGTTGTTGGGGAGCTTTTAGTTTATGATTCTTCAAAGTAGGGGGGACTAATGCTCTACGCTGAGTTTTTCAGGATGATACAATTTGTGGATATGAGATCCCATGGTGAGAGATGGTGGATTCCTATGTTTCCATGCCATCAGTACTTGTTGGTTTCATTAGAGGGTTCCTTTGTCTTGATCATAGGTCAAAGGGACTTTCTATTGGGTGGGGCCGCATTTTGGAGAGCATGATCATCCATGGTACCAGATATGCATGGGGTATGTGTATGCTCGCTCATCTTTACCAAGATTTTCATTAGGTGGTCTACCTCTGAGGTCATAGTTTTTCTTTTGAGGTTACATTACTTCAGGTGTGGGTGAGGGAGCACATAGTTGTCACACATCTAGTGATGGTTAGACAATGACCTACCATGAGGTTATATGTTCACATATATGCAGGTCATCTTACTCATCCTAGACTGGGTAAGTTGGAGCATTGGGGGAGAGTCTTGGATGATGTAGAGGTAATTATATGGTGACCCTATCTGTATTTTGAGCATTGGGATGATGATGATACAGAGATGGCATACCTCTGTCAGTCTATGTTTATGATTGGTAGGACTCATTTTGTTATAGAGATATTTTTATTCAGGAGCATGCTCAAACAATATGGCATCATATAGGGTATTCCCTAGGGTGTTTCTCATTACACCTAGCATTAGATAGATTCCACTGATTGGGGAACCAACCTATCATATGATACTACAATTTAGGAGTACCAAGGTCTACAACCTTTTCTGTGTGAGATTTTTCCTAAGATTATTGAGGCTCGATTACTATGGATTATGCAAAGTACCTTGCTTTACACCCTTTTCCATGCATATTTGTTCTAGATGAGATAGTACCACTACTCGGTGAGGAGGAGGTTGTTGTTGCACATGGTCACCAATGGAGGAGAGAGGAGGGTGGTGAGGAGGATGTGGAGAGAAATGGTGACGAGGAGAGTAGTAGTGATGAGGAGGGAGATGGATATGGTGGAGATGGGGGTGGAGGTAGTTGAGGAGATGGTGGTGGAGGAGGTGGATTAGGTGGATTAGGTGGTTTAGGCAGAGTGGGTCTAGCATTGGATGCCAGAGACTTCATGGTGCCTTGTAAGAGGTGATCACTGATAGCTCCCATAGAGTAGCATGTTCAGATTGAGATACCCTCCCAACATTAGCAGACTCATATTGCGAGTTTACAGGTGCAGGTACAAACATTATAGGGTCAGTTGATTTAGGCCTAGTGTTTATTAGTGTAGACTCAGACATAGATGCAATCTTAGGCATAGGCTCATGCCCAGATTCTTTCATAGGTACAAGCACAGTTGGTAGTTGTGTAGGCACCGATGGCCTCTTTGACATCTAAGAGAGAAACAACTAGATAGGAAAAAGAGTAGGCACATTTGATAGCTGACAGATTGCAAAGAGTAGCCAATGGTACCTCTGTGGCTGATTATATGAGAGAGGTTCTCCATGTGTAGAGAGGCCAAGTATTATAGGGGTTGATACCATGATGCAATTCCCTCCAAGCAAAGAGTCAGTTATGCTTAGTCTCGATCAGGAAAGAGCCATTCTAGGACTATGAGTAGACAACATCTTTCGAGAGACTCAGGAGATTCGGGGATGTCCGGTGGGGGAGGTACTGGTCCAAAGATGTCGACACATCTGGGGCTAGTAGCACATAGCCCCATGATTAGATTCTCTGATATATTTTGAGACATGATGTATACTCTAATTTTTTGATTCACAACCATTTTTGATGTTGTATCTCTTTACATTTCAAACATCATTATATACTTGACATTATGATTTTTTCAATTTATATGATATGTGGCAGATTGATTGATCTATATGTGTTCTATATGGTTCTATGATGGATGCATTTAATTTCTTGTTCTATATGCCATGTGATGATATATATGAGGATGTTATGGATGCAATTTATGATCATGATGATAGGCTTATGATTTATGATGTTTTATTTAAGATGTTACATGTGATTATGCTTATAATAAGGATATATGGATGCATGATCCCTGTACTATTTATATCGATAGATGGATGTATGATAATGTATATACCTAAATGATATGAAAATACATCTATATGTATAATTTTGGATATGATGTTTCTATGATATATGGCATAATGTTGTAAATTGAATATAATGCACTATATTTTTGTAATTTCAAATGTGATTATATGATGTAATGAATGGATGAATGTTGTTTGAATGATGATAATGTTAATGAAAATGCAATTATGTAGATGATTTGTTTTTTATATTTTTCTTATGCAAATTTAGATGATGTGATGATCTAATGCACAAATGAAAAATGTATACATGATGGAATATATGAATGATTTAATACAATAATAATGCTTTCTAATACATGTAATGGAAATGATTATGCTTACATGATAACATGATGTCTTTTTTAATGTCACGTATACTCAATACATTAATTAGAAAAGATACCATCATTTTTTAATCCTTCACTAGATTTTGTAACCAAATACTCTACAGATGCAAAAATAACATGAATGCAATCTAATTTTACCATGAAAATATATATGCAAGCATTTTCACCTTAACATTCTATTTATCATCATTAAGCCTTTAAAATGTTGAAAGTGAGTATAAGCATCAATGGCATAATTTAGACCAATGATCACCTGGGTACTACTTTCATGATTTTTGATATTGCAAGTGAACACAATCATCTAGGTATAATTAAACCGAGATGTTCTGAGCATTTCTTGCATAAACAAAAAAGAATCAATCATTTTATTATGTGAATTCTGAATGTCATCAATGATACTTTGTAGAGCATGTCTCACAACAATTCACACAAACATAATGATCAATTTATAGACAATAGACAAATAAAATACCATTCTCCTTCCTATCTTCTCTAGTTCAACACATCATCGAGTTTCTCCAAAGAAATGATAACAAAAATCAAAGTACAACATTTGAACATTCAAGCTGATTTTGATTGATTTGATTTTAGTTGTTTGATATGGATGGTTGATTTTCTGAAATGTTTTGATCTTTGATGTATGTTCAATGTTGAGTTTCCCAATGATCATTGTGTTTCTTGTGTTGTCATACTGTTGTTTTTCTATTTGCTTAAGCTCAATTTTTTATTGCCCCTAGTGAGTTAAGGATTTTTCCACTAAGCTAGGGTGAGACATGACCACATTGCCAGGATATGTACATGGGGTCCTCCTTTCAAAATGATAAATGGAATGATGACGAAAGTGAATGATCAAGACATGTCTCAAATAGATGGAAAAACTAGTTTAAATCACAAGTAGCACCCATTTCTAGGTTTTCACTACGTGTTTTTATTGCACTTTTTCACACTTTATGATTTTTTTTGCATTATTCTCTTTTTCATCATTTTTTAATGTTTCTCTTTTATGATTTTTTTTGTATTTTTGTATTTCTCTTTTTTGAATTTTTTTTTTTTTGTCACCATGATGTCTGTTTACCAAGTTTTAATCAAGGCGCCCATTTTCCTATTCACTAGATGATTCAGGTATATAATTTCCTGAGATGGATATTGTTGATAGGTTCATTGAACAAAATTCCTTCAAGTGTAGACAGTTGTTAAGCTCGAGATTCATAGACTGATATGATAACAAAGGGACCTAGACAGTTAGGTTCAAACTTCCCTTTCTTTTCTCTGTCTTGTTGATTATGAAGGTTTTCCTTTAGGACCAAGTCACCAACCTAAAATTTTATAGGTTTTACCCTGTGATTGTAGCTTATGTAAATTCTCTATTGATATGCCTTCAAATTGTTCACATCTTTTTGATGATGTTCATCCAATAGTTCCAACTCTTGATGTTTAGACACTCTATAATCCTCATCTAAAATAATTCCCTTTAGTGACTCATGGAGTGATGGTATCTCAACCTCAATAGGTAATATGGCCTCTGATCCATAGACCAAGGCATATGGTGTGGATCTTGTAGGTGTTTTGATGCTAGTTTGGTTTTCCCAGAAAGCAGGATTTAATTGAGTGTGCCAATCACATCCAACATTGTTGATAGTCTTTTTCAAGATTTTCAAAATAGTATTGTTTGAGGCCTTTTCTTGGCCATTTCCTTGATGATAGTATGGTGTTGAAAAAATTGTTGGATATGAAACCTCTCACACAGTTCCTGAACATCTTGATTCTTACAAGGCCAACCATTGTCTGTGACAATGGACTAAGGAATTCCATACCTATAGATGAGTTAATTCAGTATGAAAGAAGAAATCTATTTTCTAGTGATTGTTGTCATGAAGGGAACAACTTCTATCCACTTTTTAAAGTACCTTTTTGTTGTGATTATAAATTTGTGTCCATTGGATGAAGATAGACTAATCTTTCCTACCAAGTCTAGTCCCCACTAACAAAAAGGCCATGTTGAAGTGAACGGTTGGAATTCTTGCACCGGTGCATGGATTAGATTACCATGTATTTTACATTTTTCTCACTTCTTAACAAACTAAAAAGACTCCTCCATGTTTGGCTAGTAATACCCCAAATGGAGGAGTTTCTTCGCTAGGGTTAGTTCGCTTGAAGGAAATCCACAAGTACCTTCACGAACATCATGTAAAGCTATCTCAGACTTGTTATCTTTTAGACACTAAAGAAGAGTGTGATCTAGACCTTTATGGTAGAGTATGTCAACAATTAAGGTATGTCATGCGATTTGGAGAATGAAGTTGCATTTCTAGTTTCTGGAAAGATCGAGAGGAAGTATATTGTCTTTTAGGTAAGCATAGGTCTATCCATAAATTAAGGATTCAATGTCAACTAAATGGAATATGGCTTGATATTTTGGATTATCATAAGCAAGGTTAGACACTTGTTCCACCATAAAATCATAACGACCTTTATTTTCTGGCAACTATAAGAGAGAAGCAATTGTCACCATAGCATCTGTTGCTTTATTTTTTGCCCTCAAAATCTGTTCAAACTTGATATCCACAAAGTACTTTTTGAGATCATCCACCATTTTCTTATACGGCATGAAATTCTCATCTTTTGTCTGATATTGATTATTTACCTGATAAATGAGTAGTTGTGAATCTCCATATACTTGTAGCTTTGTGATCTTCCATTCAACTACCACTTTGATGCCAATAATTAATGCCTCATATTCCGCTATGTTATTTGTACATGGAGACATGAGTCTATAGGACTTTGGGATGGTATTTCCTTGAGGTGTAATAAATAGAATTCCCGCACCTGACCCACATTGTGTGTAGGACCCATCAAAATAAAGCCTCCATTGTTGTGTTGTCATTGTAAGAATGTCTGCATCAAAAAACTCAATGTTCATTAGATGATCATCTAGGAATGGAGCTTTAGCTAACTAATTGGCTATCACTTGACCCTTGATGGCTTTTCTATCCACATACTGGATATCAAATTCACTCAAGATCATGACCCACTTGGCTAGTCTTCCTGTTAAGGCAACCTTGTTGAGTAAATACTTTAATGGATCAATATTTTCTATGAGTTTGACTGTGTGGAGTAACATATCATGTCGTAATTGTTGAGTAGAAAATACCACCTCCAAACAATTTTTTTCGATGAAAGTGTAATTTATCTCATAACCATTCAAAGTCCTCTTGATATAATAGATAGCTTATTCCCTTGCCTCAAGATCTTCCTATGCTAATAGAGCTCCTAAAGAAATGTCAGTTGTTGCCATGCATAGTAATAATGGTCTCTCTTCTATAGGAGGCATCAATATGGGGGTTTGCATTAGATATTGCTTTATTTTATTGAAAGTTTTTTCACATCCTTGATCCTATTTCAAAGAGACATTTTGATGTAGCAAATGATTGAAGGGATGACTTTTGTCTACTAATTGGAAGATAAACCTCCTGATTGATTGTAGTCTGCCTTGTAGAGATTGTAGTTCACTGATATTCTTTGGTGGTGGCATTTCCATTATTTCCTTGACCTTGGTGGGATCCACTTCGATGCTCTTTTTTGAAACTATGTATCCTAGAAGCTTTGCTGATGTAACACCGAATACACATTTCTTAGGATTTATTCTGACATTGAACTTCTCTAGTCTGGTAAAGATTTTTCCTTGGATCTCTAGATGTCCTTCTCTGGTATATGACTTTACTAATATATCATCCATGTAATCTTCCATAAAAGTATATATCACATCATGAAAAA
This sequence comes from Sequoia sempervirens, assembly GCA_007258455.2. Classification (NCBI taxonomy): domain Eukaryota; kingdom Viridiplantae; phylum Streptophyta; class Pinopsida; order Cupressales; family Cupressaceae; genus Sequoia; species Sequoia sempervirens. The sequence goes on from VDFB02000002.1 coordinate 50,022,530, forward strand.
TGGTGATCATTGCACACTGATATGTGGCACCTACATTTTTCAACCCAAAGGGCATGACATTCTAGCAGAATGTTCCCCATGGACATGTGAATGTTGTTTTCTCATGATCCTTTGGTGCTATTTTGATTTGGTTATACCCTGAGAAGTCATCCATTAGTGATAACATGGCATGTCTTGTAGTTAAGTCGACAATAATATCAATGTTTGGTAAAGGAAAATCATCCTTTGGACATTCCTTGTTGAGATCTCTAAGGTCACTACATATTCTAATACTATTATCTAGTTTAGAAATAGGTACAATATTAGAAATCCACTCAGTGTAATCAATAGATTTGATAAATCCTACATCTAACAACTTTTTTAGCTTGACCTTTACCATCAAGGTGATATGCGGATGCATTTTCCTTAGTTTTTTTTTCATAGGTTTTATCCCAAATGGTAGAGATAAATGATGCATTAGAATATCTACATCTAAACCTAGCATATCAGAGTAAGACCAAGCAAAGTTAATGTGTCTTTCTTCAAAGAACTTGGTGAATTTTGGCTTTTCTTGTTCAGTCATAGATGCTGCCAAATGTAGAGTCTTTTCTTTTTATATTGTGCCAATATTGATAGATTGTGTAGGCTCCACCAATAATAATGATCTTTCATGATAGTTTTTTGGAAGGGTGTCAAATATCCCATCTTTTGGTGCCTCAAAGAGGTTTTCATCATCAAATGCATTCTTTATTTTTACTTTTTCGAGATCTAATGCTACCATTAAATGGTTTTTATCATTCGATCCATTATTCTTGTTTTCAACTTTGCAATTAAAATATTTGACACCCTCCTAACCCAAAGCATTGTTATGAGAATTATGATTAGAACTTGTTTCAGGTTCATCATAATAAGGGAAATTAATGATAGCATCATCATTCACAAAAATAGGAATATTGATAGGTTAAGTTGGTTCTCAGTCGATATGTTTAGGATGAATTAAGGGTAAAATTTCATCAGATTCGCTAAGGTCAATGGTAGTAAGCGTTCAAATAGTAATGTTGTAAAAAAATTTGATGGTTATGTCAAGGTCTATGATATCACTCTCCTCCAAATCATCTATCTCACTCAATAACTTTCCATCCTCACTTGATTCATCAATATTTTGTGATCCAAATACAAGGGGTCTAGTCTTTGAGCTTTTTCCCTCCTCACATGTGGGTGCATGTTGTTTTATGACATCAATTGGTATGTACTTGTATGATGCTTCAGGTAAAGAATCCCACTCATACTCATTGGAATCTATTTTAGAACTATCCTGCATTTGAAGGATTCTTTCAACAACTCTATGAGTGTTTTCTTCTTTTGTTTCCCCTGTATAACCCAGTCCTGTCTTATCCTTTGGCTGAAGCATACGAGGTTGGATGGGTTCTACAATGACTTGTTTTATTTTTCCAATAAGTCCTTGTCCTTCATACCCCATTTTCTCTAATATTATTTTTCCCTTTCCATATTGATCTGTCTTTATGCTAATACTTGTTGATGTAGATGCTTCCTCATCTTTGTAGAGCCAATTGAGGATGGCCTTATCCTCAGATTCATCCTCTAAAGTACCTACCTTTACAAATCTATCATTTAAAACCATAGTAGGTTGTGATGATGGTTGTGTTGATGTTGATGGCTTCCCATATGATTTTGGAGATGGAAACAACTATGAAAAACATGAAGATTGTTCAATGGAATACTCTTCACTGCCTTTGTCTTTTAACTAGATATTTTCTTTGAATTTTTCTGATAGAGAATCCAGTTGAGCTTCATTCTTTGATGGAGTGGAGCCAACAACACTTGTCTCTTTTGACTAGTCCTTTTTCTCAACCCATTTAGATACAACATTTAGTTTCCTTTCACCGTTGGATGAACTAGAAGTGTTTTCTTACCTATTATGGGGCACAAAAGTGTCTTGAGTTGTTTTAAGTGTGCTACAATATTGGCGATTGTTGTAGTTAGCTAAAATAGTGATTTCTCATCCATTGATAGGAAACTTTAAACACTGATGACAAGTTGAAGGTATTGCTTGCATTTCATGAATCTAGGGACATCCCAAGAGTATATTATAAGTTAGCTCTTTGTCTAATACTTGAAAAACTACATTCTTCACAATTTGCCCCACTTGAATAGGCAATACAATCAATCCCTTGGAGGATCTCTCTTCTTCGTCATAGGATTTTATTGTGATTTTCCTTCTAGCATCAATAGCATTATTAAAATATCCTAGTGCATGGATCAATTTTAAAATGCAAATGTTTAAACCAGCTCCACCATCTATTAAGACACATTTTACTCAGTGTTTGTGGATTAAAACTTCAATATGAAGGGTGTCATTATGTGGATGAGTAAGTGATACATCATCTTGTTTGTAAAATGATAGGTAGTGAGGCATAGTTAAGTGCCCCACCATAGCTTGTAATTGACAAACATCTAGATTATTGGGTACTTTTGTGGCCACAAGAGCTTATTCCAAAACCTCCTTATGAGATGGTGAGATTTTAAGGAGTTCCAAAATTCATATTTGTGTTGGTATTTTCTATAGTTGATCGACTATGTTGTACTGATTTGAAGGAGTATCAATGGTTTTAAATGAAAATCCTTTCAATATTACCTTGGATTTCCCCCTTGTTGTCATGTTGACTTGTTGATGATCTTGGTTTTCCCTAATTTTTATGACATTGATCTAATTGTTAGATGTATCCATGTTCGAGATCAGATTTATTGGTATGATGTCATTGATTTCAACATTATTAGTTTGATTATTAGTGACTCCATTTTTCTCAACCACAAAAATACAATGAATAGAGCTATCATAAATGTAATTTACATTTTTACCTTTACTATTTGTAGAAGAAGATTCTCCCTTTTCATAATTTGGTAAAGGATTTTTAAATGCACTATGATCATTTTTCGTTTGATTTCCTTCTACAAATAATTTCCTATTGTCAATAAAATATTGTACTAGATGTTTTAACTACATACAATCATTAATTTTATGCCCTTTTTTATATGAAAGTTACAAAAATCTGCATCATTCCACCAAGATGGCTTGAGTATTGGTTCCCAATTTCTTGCTTCAAGTAATGTGATTAGTACATGTGTAAGAAGTTCTCTCATTGTTGATTCTAGTGTTTGTCCCAATGGTGTGAATCTTCTTCAATTTGATGGTTTCTGATATGATTGTGGTTTAGATTCTCCATTGTTCAGATTGTTGTTTTGATTGACATTTTGATTGATGTTTTGGTCATTTTTTTTATTGGTCTTCTTAGTTGTTTCCGTCAAGTTAAATTCTAATTTCACATTTTGTGTTTCATTTGCAGCATCATTGTTACCAATATTTCTATTCTTTTTCCAAAACTTGGGTTTACCATTGTTGTTGTAGTGATTCAAGGAGTTTTTATTGTTTGATCCTTCATTGTAATGTTTTATTACCCCTCTCTTGACCAAAGCTTCTTCAATCTTGAGCCCGTTTTCAATTACTTTCTCAAATGTAGGGGGCCATTGTAGTTCAAGCCTATAGCTCATGTCATTAGTTAGGTTGTCAATGAATAGTTCCATCTTTTCCTCTTCAAGTATGGAACAAGGATACCTAGCAAACAACCTTCACCATCATTGTAGAAATTAAAGGAATGCTTCACCTTTCTTTTGTTTCGTATTGTAAAGGTCCTCTATTGCTATCTCATGTTGAATATTATAGGAGAATTATGAGATAAACCTATTGACTAATTCTTCAAAAGATCAAATTCTTGGTTGTAGTTTAGAGAACCACTCTATACATTGACCCCCTAAGCTTCTTGGAAATAGCCTCATTAGATAAGTTTAGATTCTTGTGAAAATTCTAAACTCATGGTTCTACGTTCCCTCACATGATCAATTGGATTAGTTTTACCATTATACTTGTCATATTTTGGGAATTCGCAATGTCTAGGAAATGGTATCGTGTCTACACTTGGATCAAAAGGATAGAGACAAATGTCCTATAACGAGTACCTTTTTGTGGCCCCTTTTTGTATATATTGAAGTTGTTGCAAGTTTTGCATTTGATGTGTTAGGACATTCACTTGATCTGTGTGTTATGTGTTTTGTGGTTCAGTTTCAGCTGTTATAGGTGCTTCTTTTAGTCAATTAAGATCAAAGTCCTTTGGAATTTTTTCCCCTAGTTCAGCTAGCATCAAAAGGTATTTTTCCATATCTTGTTCTAAAACTTTTTCCACGAATTGGTGAAAGTTAGGATCTTGTTGTACAGTTTGAATGTCCTCTTGTGTTATTTCATTACTGTCCTTTTGGTGGAATCTATGAAAGGGATTTTCTTTGGCCATGGTATTTAGTGTTTCAATTTCTTTTTCTCTAAGTTTTTGTCTTTGTAACCTTGTCAAAATTGGCATACAAGTGTTGTAGTTTTCACTAAACTTTGATCTTTTTGTTTGGATGAGTGCCAATGGTATTAACTTAATTCAAATTGAATGATAAATTCTATTGATGAGACAAAGCTAAAATATGGTTATTTTGCTTTGTTTCATGATTGTAGGATGACTGATCCTGATAATGAAACTTAACATAGTAATCAAGAGTTGTTTTTGATGATAAGACACTTTAAAATTGTAAGATCTTGGTTTAATTTGAAAGAGTTTGACTTGTAAGGTCCTATTTTTTGAAGTTTAAGACACTATTTGGACTGAGAAAATATTTTTTTTCTGAAAAAGATCTGAGTTCTAATGTCAACAGTCTGATAGGAGTTTAAAATAGCTCTCTGGTTTTTTTCTCTTTCGATGTGCTATAACAGATCTTAGAAGTGCTAAAATTAGAATGTGAATGTGCTAGAAGATAGGGTGTATGCATTTTTAGATATGGTGAATGCACTATAAAATATGGTGTATGCATTGATAGATTGGGTACATGTGTTGATAGACTAGGTAGATGTGTTAAAATAGAGGTTGATTGCACCAAGATACTAGGTAGATTATGGTGACAGATTGTGCAGATGTGCTATAAGATATGACATATGCGCTAAAACAGTGTTTGTATGCACTATTTGGATTAAAAATGCACTGAAAGACTTGATATATGCGCTAAAACAGAGGTTGGTCACGCTAAACTAGAGGTTGATCAGTATGTTCATATTTTTGTTTGTTTGTTCTAGTTTTTCTCAATAAAATGATTAATTCCAGGATGTAAATTTCTGACCAAATGAATATTTTGGAAGGGTTTTTTTCTTGTAAATATTGCATTTTGATGATCTAAATGGATGATACCTTTGAAAATAACTTCACACACTAAAGCCAAATTGTAAACAATTGTTTCAGATTCTATTTATTAAACATGTAGTGAGTGTTCTAGAATCAAGTATGATTCTTTCAATTTCCATAGGTTTGACACAAATAAAGACAATACAAGCACTTTTCTAATTGTCAAGTAGGTCAATTAGAATATCAGAACCCACAACTTACAACTATGTCAACTAACACAACCCTGTCACCCCCTAGAGGGTGCCTATGTTTTTTCCTTTCCTGAGTCTTAACCAAAGTTGAATCCTCCACTTTTGGCTAGGGTCTCTTATAGTTATATGGTGAGTGTCATGGGGGAAGATTTTTCCCTCCCTTTGCACCGTGATATAAAGTATTCAGAAATTGAAACAGTTGGATTCTACACTAAAGTTCTTAGAAAGGGTATCCATTCAGATTAGAAAATGATAAACTCCCTCAGGAGACCTCCCAATCTTTAGAACAAATATTTTGGGGATGGTTATCTTGCACACTTCCGTTGAATTGTGGGTTTCCCCAAATTCACTTTTGATTAGAGTGGGTTGGAAAACTTGGCTTTGGTTGTTCCCACTTAGGTCATTCCCATAGGGTGACTACATTTTCCCACTACGACAGGCCTTATAAAGGATTTAATAAAGCATGATAGGAAGTCTAGCATTCTGATCACCTAGTTAAGGGGAGAGCATAAGCATATTACTTTTGAAACATAGAGAACATGGGGTTCAAACTATTTCTTTAATTAAGCTAGATGCACTATCTTAACCAAAGGAAAAAGAAATAATAAAATTAAAATCCCTGCAAACATTATTAGTAATTTGCAAGTTTTTTGTCTTTGACAAGCGTATTTTGCACCTAGAACACAAAAAACATAAATTAGTCCCCAAATTTATGAAATTCTGCAAAAATAATCAGATGTGCCACAACATTTATTAGATGTGCTAAAACTAAATATAAATGTGCTATAATAAAAGCTCTA
>VDFB02000002.1:50028890-50203579 GCA_007258455.2 Sequoia sempervirens
TACTATATTTATGTTTCTAACATGATTAACTATTGTTTGATGGTCTTGTGTTAGCCAATTACAGGTTTGGTGTTCACAAACATTTAAGTTCACACTTCCTCAAATTAAAATATGACTTGAAAACACGAAGCATCACATGAACATAATCTAAAATATTCCAAAAAAACCATAAAATCCAAAAAATTCCTTTGAAACAATTTTCACCTAAGAATGTACACACCCAATACACTCAAACAAACTTCCATAGTTTGTTACTCAAGAAGCCAAATTTTCAAGCACCAAACCATAAAAAAGAAATAGTTTACATAGATATGATAATTATCTACACTCTTCTAGAAACACAAGAATAAAAACCAAATTGTGCAGAAATGTTCAGAAAAACCATATCTCGTAGACACCACTACAATATATAGGTCACACACTGATGAACACAAATCCCTCTATATGACAATCCAAACCAAGAAATTCTAGATATAGAATATTTTAACACCTCTAACCAACATATCTGAGCCACATAAGAAGATCTTCAACATAGAAGAAATGTGAAGAAAAACCAAAACACCACTTTGTACACCAAAATACCTCTACAACACATTGTTTCCTCTTTTATTTGAATTTTATCAAAATCACTTAGAAACTAAACACTAGAGACACATACTCATCATCTTCAACACTTCCTCATCATCACTAAACCAATAACATTCAAAAACAAAAACTTATCAAACAAACACAAGAGGTTGACACCAGTAGCACTTACTAATGACAACATAAATAAAGTAATCAAAGAATCATGAGTTGACACTAATGACAACACAAACATAAGACTATAACAATCTCCTGTGAACTTGTTGACATCAACGACAACACCAGTTACTCATAATTGCAATATATTTTAGAATCCATTTCTAATTTTTCCTTTTATCACCTCATCTAAACCTTGATATAGAAATAAATTTAGATAAGGAAAATTTCCTAAAGAGTACCTTTCATCATTTTACCCTTACATTTTAAGAAAAATCTAAAGAAAGTCAAGATGAATTATTAGGGTATTTAGAAAAAAGTAAAATTTAAATGAAAGAAATAGTTTCAACATTAAAGGGATCCATGTAAGAACCCAATGATGCATCTATTTCTTCATCATTGGATGTAATTATGAATAATTATAACTTAGTGTTAAGTCTATCAATACAAAGAAAAAATAGTTTATTTGGTCTAACAACATATTCAATGGATGGTGATTGGTGTTTGAAATAAATCTAAGGCTAAGGTACATTTACCTTACTAGCTCAAATAACTTTTTATCCAATAACCCTATGTTTATGTATTATTGATATTATGTTTGTTATATTTTTTATGTATCTACCTTGTGTCTTTTGTACTTTTTATTGTATCTATAATGTGTTTGCATCATGATGTGTATTTTTACATTATGTTATATTTTGTGTCCTGATCATGTATGCATTGTGTTTTTCATGTCACATTGAACCTCATAATTGTGTGTTTCTTTATTTTTACCATGTTGTTCCATGAGATTTTGAGGCTAGGGGCTAGTGTATCCCTTATATTTCTTGTCTTCCTATATTCTAGATGTTTATATAATTGAACCCTTATTGTCTTATCATTAATTTAGTGTGATTATGAGAATAACTTCATACTCTCACTAAAGTGGGAACTAAATGTAGCATCATAAATTATTAGACTTGAAATTTTCACACTAGGTTTAGCTCCCCCTCATCTACCTTGACTGAATTGTGCATTTATAAATTTTTTATTTTATAATAATATTTGGAACTTTAATGGTTGAATTTGGATTAAGGAAATAATGTTTATTTACCATTTACTAAGGCCCAAAAATAGTTTTTTTCTATGACTCCCAATGCCCTTGTCCATCCTATTTTAGCCCCAATTAAAATATGTCAATGTTGGCAATATAACATTTAGAAGAACAAAGTTATTTGTTTGTTATTATTATTTAATTTGTGAATAATTAAATAATTATATATAAATACAAAAAAAAATCATAATTTGAAAGCTTAGAAATTTAGAGAAGGGAAATCAATCAAGAAAGTGGGAATCCTTAGAGGAATCTAGAGCATAATTAGTATAGCAACATTATTTTAGTCAAGCATCATGTCACCAATGTATTATATTTTCATGTGATTATGTTTGTGTTCCATATCTATTTTTTTTGTGATTATTAACACTTGCAGTACTTCAAATCAAGCATCCAATTCTCCTTGAATGTGATGTGTACAATGACTTTTATTTATCAAGGTGTGATAATAGTCATAGTATGAATTAAATACCCTAGGCCCAAATGAATTTAGACTATATTTAATCCCATAATCCATGATCCCAATGAGATATTTGAAAACTCCAAAACTAAAAAACTATTAAAATAAACATGATAGCATAAAAGAAACCTATTCTAAGACTTCAAATTTTATCCCATTATGAGAGGTGTGTCTCATTGATGTGGAATGGTGACCCTTTCCCAATCCCTTAGATAATATGACTTGTTCCAATGGATTTTATTGATGAAAACCGATAAAACTAGTAAAACATTAATGAAACATGGATGCAAAACTAGTTTAACATGATTAAAGTGAGTGCTAAATGCTAAGATTCTTGATGGAGATGGATGGAAACTATGTTAAATGGAAATGAAGTTAAAATATGGAAGCAATGGATGCAAACTAAGCTAAAATGGAAGCCTTTAATGGATGCTTAAGCTAATATCCAAATGAAGATTAAGCTAAAATTATAACAAATGCTAAATTTGGATGCATGTGAGTGTGAATTTCAATAGCATAACTTCACTCTGAAAAGGTGGATCCATTTGTTTCCAAATAGTGAAGTATTTATAGGAGATCAAATCAAGAATCAATGGATGAGATTGATTTGATCAATCAATAGTCAATAACAAGTTAAGGGTGAAACATGTTACCCATTTTTTCTATTCGCTTAAGCAAGTTGGGCTTAAATAATTACAAATGAAAAGATGGGTACATTTTTCTACTATATTACATTTCAAGTGCATAAAGAAATCAGAAGACTATTCTACCATATTACAATATGCAATTGCATATAATAGAGGAAAAATTGCACAAATCTTTTTAGAAAAATAGTCTTTATTGATAATATAAATGTGAATTGTCTCATAGAATCCATGAGACTTGCTCTTTTAATATACATGAATGAAAAGAGTATACATTTATAGATATCAAAACAAAAGCATGCACATATAGGGAAAGAAGACCGGTCATTTCCTGAACAATTGGTTATAGCTGGGTTGCATCGCATTGTCTTTAGTCTTGCACTTGTCCCACTTCCAGCCTTTGCTTCCTTGCTACTCCTAGTTTCCTGCATCTGAGAGAAAGAATGATAGATAATATGCTTTTGGATTTAGTTGTGTATATATTTTTCATGACGTTTCAAATCACACTCAGTGATCCATCATCAGGAAGAGGAAGAATGAAAAATAGGAGTGCAGATCAGCCTTCCTCTTCCTCTTCCTGGTGATGGATCTGCACTCCTATTTATCATTCTTCCTCTTCCTGATGATGGATCACTGAGTGTGATTCAAAACATCATGAAAAAAATATACACAGCTAAATCCAAAAGCATATTATCTATCTTCAATGGACTGTGGAAAACTCATACCAATGAGAAAGAATGATGTTATAGCAATGAAAGGTCTAGAGTCGTCATATGCAAATACCTCTATAAACATATAAACTAATCAGCCATGTGCATTAAAAGAAAACATTAATACTGACATCCAAGAAAACAAGGAGAATTATCAAATAGCTGCCATATGCACATATTTTTCTAACTTCTTTGCTTCATTTGTAGGTATAGAAAAGGTAATGATGAGTTTTTGATTCATTTAATCTCAGCGTGTGGGTTAAAATGTGGCTCCCACAAGGGTTGATCCCAACATCTTTCCTTGTTGTACTTTAAAGAGGATTTGAAAGATACTCATTAGATAATTCATCTCTTTATGGTTCACTCAAACAAGTGCATATCATTTCTGATAGTGAAATATTTGTCATTGTCATAAGTGGCATGTACTTGTTCAAGAAAATCATGAAGAATGTAAATGATCTTTGGTGATTAGAAGCATATTTCAAAAATGCATTGGTGTCCTTAATCTAGGAAAGTACAAAATATGTGTACTTAATAGCCTCTCTGTTCTAGACCAACAAAAGTCTTTAACTGGCACTATAAGTTACCTACTACTATCATATATAATATAATGAATGGAGGAAAGAGATAACTTTTCCTTTGTGGAGCATCTATGTTATACATTGCTATAATAATGGTAGTTACCATTCATCTATCAAAAAACAAGAATGAGGATTAAGAATATAGTATTCATAAAAGCAATGGATGCTAAAGCTTGATTAAAAAAAATAGTGAATTGGTAAAAGGAACTCTTTGGTCCTCATGAAATTGAAATCATGAAAAATGGTTTGCTACATGGTTATAAGATTGATGGTGATCTTAACATACATGATATAGAAGTTGTACAACACAGAACAAAGAGAAGTTTAGAAGCCAATACAATAATCTAATGCTAATAAGAGCTTGTATTTTTGGATCAAAATTGCTTTCTATCTTGCATGGTATGGATAGTAAGATCTTAAATAATAGTCTTGTGCATCTTGAAGGAAACAATCAAGTTTATCATTCACAAAGTACAGTGAAGGACTTAAAGCCCTAATGAATTAATAGAGAAATAACCTTGTCTTCTATTTATAGCTATCAAGCTTATGTCATGATAAATATTGAATGAATCAAGAGTAGCTTATTGCTATGGAAGCATGAGTGAAAAATGTGAAGAACCTCAAGATTATGCATGTACTAAACAATCAAATAGAGTAAATAAAAGTCATGAATCCCTCTTTTTGCAGATTGTAAAGATGAAAGACAATGGTAAGAGGGGAGTGAATTAAGCTACATATCTATATGAAAAAACAACAAAACAAAAAATGAGATACAATGCATTAACTTGGGTATTTTGAACCAATCACAGTTGCTAGAGGTACTGAATAAAGACAAAATTAAAATGCAAAGCCAGCCATGTTTTTCACTCAAAATATAAGGATCAACCTTATACTAATGTAAGTATGGTGAACACAATGACCATTCTACAAATACGACTCATTTACAATTTTGGAAAGTGATCAAAACATAAATAGGCTAATCCATACATTCACAAAGAAATGAAACAAAAATCATATAAGAACAAAAATAGTGGGGCGTGTGCATTATGAACATAATCACATTTTTTCTTAATATGAACTAAGTTCTAGAAAATGATGGCTATTATAGGTAATGACATCATGTTCAATGAGACCATAACATGTTGTGAGCTACAAAATCAAAATGCATGAATTTTATTAAGGCAATTGTGAGAAGAAACATTTGTTGGGTACATGGCCGCAACCTTAAGCTTTTGCTTCTTAATATATATCAAGGCCCATTTTGGCATCTTCTAGAAATATTTAGGGCTATAGAAAAGGATTAAGCCACAACTATGATAAATAGAATGTAAGTTAAAAGAAATGGCCGCGGGTTTTTGTTTACCTAGATGCAATTTGTGACCCCTATGGAACAAAATACGATCATCAGTCATAAGAGAAAAGTTAGCCATTTGGGGTTTTCAAAGAGGATAAGCATTTTCTTCATACAAAATTTATGAAATAATGAGGTTTAAAGGAGGAGTTTATTTTTTCCACATCTCATACAAAACCACTTGGGGTTTTTGTTTTTCAAGCCCAAAAAACTCATCTCAAGGGTCGGTCATTCAAGAAAATGGTGTCTTTACACCTATGGTGAGGAATGTGGTCACAATCTATTTTGGCTTATGCTTTGTTTTTTCTATAAAAAATTCAAATGTTCTTCAAGATAGAAAGAAGAAACAACAATGGAATTGTGAAGACCCATATAGAATATGAATTTCTTTCTATTATGGCCCTATTTGGAGCTACTTGTTCTTCAAGAAAATGAGTTTTAAAAGACAAGAGTTTCAAAATTGCTTACCCAGTTGGTGCCTTTATTTCTCCAAAATATCTATCAAAGGATGCTTTTACAAGGCTTGAAATGAGGATGTTGTGGTGGCCAAACAATAAATGAAGCACAAAGCAATGAAACAAGCAAAACAGAAATGAGTAAAAGCTTCAAGAGGTTGCAGCCTAAGAGGCCAAAAAGATTATTTAAACAATGAAACATTTCCCTCTTTTTTCTTTAAAATCCACTTACCATTCTTCTGTTGGATCATTATCATGTAGAAAGATCTTTGCGCTCAGAAATCCACTATGGGAGCCTTCAACATTGCTCTGCTAAATCTCATGGTGGTGTTGCCAAGCCCTGAAATTTTGGTTTCTTTAGATTTGAAAAGGGCTTGGGAAAAATGAAAAGCTTTTTCCTTAGTTTTGTGAGTTATGGTTTTAACCCTAATGGAGGCCAATGACTTAAGGTGAATTTTTAGCTTTATGTTAATATTTACAAATCAAAACTAATATATTCCCATGAGATGATAACTTTGAAAACCTCTTAAAATGTTATTTTTCACTATCTTTTAGAACTTATGTTCTCCCTTCTATTACCTCATAGGTCAAATTATTATTTTTTTGCATTTGTTCCAATATTGTAAATTTTTTGACTAGTGATATTGTTATAAATCACATAGTCAAAATGTTAATTTAAATGCAAAAAATGATGTTAATTATTGTCATGTAAATGCCTTGATGAGGTATTGTTGGGAAGTTATGCTTTTGTAACCATCTAGGGGAAGTTATTTGTAATTTGAAAAACATGTGCCCATGTATGTAGGAGCATTTATTCATCTTGTTGGAGGATTTGCAGGAATCTAGGGGTGGCTTTGCATGCCTAAGTGCTTGGCATGGTCAAAACAACTTTTCCCATACTTTGGAACTCATTTTGGAGGGAATCTAGTGGCTCAATTTTAGGATTTTTTTGAGGGATCTGACCCAAGTCAGTTGATAGTTCCTATTTTGATGAAACTACTTGGGGTTGTGGATATATTCTCATTTTTTACTAATTTTGGAGTTAGTTCATATTATGTAGCTTTTGTACTTGTGTGAGTAAAATATGTGTAAATGAATAACCAACACAATCAATAAGACATTATATCAATAGATTTAAAGAACGATTAATCTAATAAAAGAAAGAAATCTATTGGGTATGTGCAGGACCATGATGGGCCAAAAAGTGGCAATATTATGGGTATTTGTAGGGTATGTGGCTGACGACCTTTTTTTAACCCAAAATTGATGAAATGAAGAGGGTTTTTAGAGGAGATTCTCAGCTTTCCACCAATATAAATTATGCTTTAATTTGAATTTAATAAATAATTGTTATTCATTTTCTATTAGAATTATGACTAAAGTCCCGATCGATAGGCTAATTGAAAAACATCTATAACTTTCAAATGATATCACATTTTTTGAATCTGAAACATGCGTCACATTCTATGCTTCATGTAATACCCCTCATACTGTTTAGACTTATTATTTTCTGTGTGTTGCTTGGAGACTATGATGATACTGTATTGTTTGATGTGGTTAGTCAGATACTATGAGGATACTGTTATTGTCTGAGATGGTTAGTTAGATGCTAAACGATGATGTTATTTCATTATGGACATGATTACTTTATATGACATTAGGGTTGATTATATCAGTTGATTTTCTGAATTATGATTTAATGCAATGATTTAATTTAATATGTTATGAGATAATTGTTAGTTAGAAATGTAATTCATTGATTATGTTACAATTGTTAGAATAGGTGTGACGAAGGACAATATAGCTTCACTCGTTCGCGAGTGTCTTGTTATGTTGCGATTCCTTCTCACAATGCAGTATTTTGATTCAATGCTTTGATATATATGTATATATGCACATGTACACAACTTTGTTTGTATGCAGGACTGCAGGTACAAGTCTCGATTCCACCTACTTCGGCAGGACAGGGCGAGCACCAAATAACCCAACAGATAAATGTTGATACAGAGGTGACGATGAAGTCCTCCCGTTCCATGATGTCAGGTCGTCTCATTTGTTTGGTATAGTTGTTTTTGTGTAATTGTCGTCATTGTGTGTGTCGTGTTATGTGTGTTGTCTTATTTTATTTATGATGGCAGTTATAGTTATAATTTATCTTAATGATTGAAATGAATTATTTATTTTAATGTTGGTACGTTATTTGTTGTGGTGTAATCGATTTTGATGATGGAAGTAATTAGTTGTTTTAATGTTAGATTTAAATTATATTTGAATATTTAAATGATTTAATTATTTTGAAAATCACATATTACAATTAAATGGTGATTATATATATATTAAATGTGTTTTAATTATCTTAATTAATTATCTGGTGGAGGATAATTATTAAAATAATTTATTTATAATAAATATGTAATGTGAGGTGCAAGAAAGTTGCAAAACAGGAATTAAAGCAATAAAATAAATAAAAGAATAAAAAAGATAGTGTGAGCCAATAGGAATTGAGAGTTGGGAAAAAGCTAGCTTTAAAGAATTGATTTTCTTTTAATTTTGGATTTTTGGAGAGTTTTGGAAGAAAAGGTGCAATATATTTTATTTAATTAGGAATTTTTGAGAAGTTCGAAGACACACACAGAAGATCAGAAAGTTGAAGTTGCTCAAGTTATTGTGAGGTATTTTGAATCTGAGGAGATTAGTTTTGAATCTTTTGCTATTATCTGAGGAGAGCTTTAGGAAGGAAAACTGTCTTCAATCTGTTTCTGGTATTGTCTTGGGGAGTTCGTTCTAGACTAAGGATTGGAATCAAGTTCGAGGGCATCAGAGTCAAGCAGGCATCTTCAGATTTGCATCGAACTCCAGGTTCCTCTCGTAGCCTTCTTCCCGTACCCTTTCTTTTGATCTAGTTGCTTCTGAAAAGAAAAATAAACTTTATTAAAAATGATTCTTGTGAATATAGAAAACTTTTGATTTACGAAACCAGGAAAAACAAATTAGATTATTAGGAGAAAGAGAAATAAAACCTTAGAATAGATAAATTTAGGGAATACTAAAAACTACTGAAAAATACTCTTTCATTTTGGTATCAAATAATGTTGGGTTGGAAAATAGACATTTTAATCTTGAATTGAATTTCCTTCTTTGTCCACACCTGGGCAGAGCGGCCTTTGTAGTTTTGTTTTATTTTATATATATATATATATATATATATATATATATATATATATATATATATTTATATTTATATTTATTTATTTATTTGATTATATTTATATATGGTATATATGAATTTATTTATTATTAAATGGTGAATATTTAATTTGTCAAATTTAATAATTATAATTATTTTATTTAATTTATTAAATATAATAATTATAATTTAGGTTATTAAAAATATATATATGATTATAAATTATTTTATGTAATATTGTTTATTAGGTTTAAAAATATATATATATATATATACATATAATTTTGGTATATATATTTGAAATGTTAAATAATATTTTATATGGGTTTTTGTATATTTAAATAGGGCATTATTTTATTAATGGTTTTGGTTGAACAAATCTTTTTTTTTACAAGAATTAGCTTTTGGTTGTGATTGTGAACTCTTTTGAGATAATCGTATTTAGTTATGTATTTGGGTTTGGAATCAACTTATGGTGCCACCTTGCAAAATGTAATGTGAGTTTTATTTTTATGTGTTCTTGTCGTTTAGTGATGTCTATGTGGGAACCTGTTGTTGAGTTTGTAACCTTGTTCCAGAGGCTTGTTGTTTTAGAGTGTTATTCTCCTCTTGTATATGCTTTTGAGCGTTATTGGTTTTATGTTGGAAGGGTTGAACGGTTTGGTAAGACTTTTGACTTTGAGTAATCACGAGAGGGTTAATGCCTCGTGTGTTTAGATTGTTTTATGCTTTATTAATGTTAGTTCAACCCTTGCCTGTTTTGGAGTTATGTTAAGGGTCATAGGGAGAGTGGCTCTTCGTGGGCGCCAGTGCCTCGGATAAGAGGAAGTGCCAGGGGAACCCATGTAAGAGTAGTTAAACAAGTGATAACCTAAAAATAGAATTTAGGGGGATGGGTAGTAAAACATACAAGATAAAGAAAACTAGATTCCTCGTCTATGCATTAGGGCTACCGTAGACTAGTGATAGACTGAGTAGGCCATAGTCGGCAAAGTCGTAGTCTCGTCTTCATGAGAGACCAATGGCTCCGCATTAGCTACCCTATGGTACTGCGCCTTAGTAGGAGGAAGGGCCAGGTGATCCATAGATGGGTGTCGGCGCCTCGGTTAGGAGGAAGTGCCAGGGGATCCCATGAGAGCTATGCGATGACACTCTCCACTAGACATCCTTGTTGTTATTGTTTCTTGTTGCCTCTAGATATTGTTATTTTTATGTTGTTCTAATTATAGGGCTAGGGAATCCATAGGTGGGTGCCGACGCCTCAGTTGGAGGAAGAGCTAGGGGATCCCATGAGAGTTATGTGATGACCCTCCCTACTTGACTCCCTTCTGACTTGTTCTTGTTGCCTATTGGAATGGTGTATTGAATGATTGATTCAGAGTTATTATGGAATCATGTTCTTTATATTGGTTCTGATTGATTTGGAAATGTATTTTGGGTGTTGGTTCGGTTCTTCTGGATGCTATCTCTTTATGATGTTTCTTTGAATTCTTGTGGTTCTGTTACATGATTGTTAATTGATAGTACATCATGTTATTGCGATGAGTCTCTTGGTTCCTACTTGTTATGTGATTTGAGTACGTCGATGGTTGTGAATTGCATACTTGAGTTGTATTTGTTTTGTATCATGTTGTTGTTGAGTCGGTTGACATTCATGGTCGGGTTCACTTCCTCGTCACCTCTGAGCACGAGGGGGTGAGTTACTTGTAATTCACGTGGTTGGGTGGAACGTGCTCCACACCCGTTGGGTTCCCCATCATCGTCTTGTCTTCTCAGCATTCCGCAGTGGAGTTGTACCAGTGATCAGTTGTACTTCATATTTCATTATTCTTGTATCTTTCCCCATGTTGGGAAACTCAATGTAATTCACTTATCAGAAAATTGTAATGTAACATTAAAGCAATGATGTAATAGTTAGGCTCTTTTGTAACTCTATTAAGAGATTTATCATGGATGTAATTATGCGATGTTGTTATGCTCGCATCATGGTTATGGGATGTATCATTGTTATGGTTATTATAAAGTTATTGGTTATGTTGTAATCTTTATGTTTATTTGTGTTTAGTGTTGCGATGTAACCTCGTGTGTCCCAGAGAACCAAGTGTATTGATGCTATGTGTTATGCTATGTGGTTATGGTTAATGTTATTGCATGTTTAATTTAATTGTTTTAAAAAAAAAATATTCGCATTGTGTGTTCTCTAGGGTTTGCACGGCGGGCATTACAGCTTGGTATCAGAGCCAAGGTTGCAAACGCTAGGGTCTTTGGGTAGTGTAGTCCATTAGGTTACCGTTTGTGCAACTCTTGAGCTCATGTTGTACTTTATCTTGTGGCACAGATCTATGCCTTGAGGTTTCGTGGGCGTGCAAGAGGCCGTGGTGCCGGACATGGAGCAAACCGGCGAAGCCCCTCAGTTCCTAGCTCCCATGGTTCTGAGCATGAGGAACATCAGAGTCATCACAACATTTCATCAGGTGGCTAGAATCTGGCACAGTTTGGTCTAGACGGTCAGTTACAACATATACTTGGAGAGATCCTTGACCTATTAGGACCCAGGCCAGATGAGGTGCACCAGGTGGAGAGGGAGAGAGAGAGGTCTCTGAGGCACAGGGATACAGATGTGGTTCCAGATGCAGTCATAGCAGGCCATATGAGAGATCTGATGAGGGCACACCCTCCTACTTTTGATGGTTCTGGAGGAGGTCTGGAGGCTGAGACCTGGTTAATTGACTTAGACCGTTGTTTTTCCATGCACCCCTATGGTAGCAATACCAAGGCACGGTGCACAGTTATGCACTTGCGAGGCTTCGCGTCTACTTGGTGGCGCCTTGAGGAATAGAAACTGCATCTTGATCTCAGTATGGTTACTTGGGAGTTGTTCCTTGACAGGTTCAGGGCTCGTTTCCTCTCAGATCACTGGAGGCAATGTAGGGCTGACGAGTTTCACAATCTCAAGCAGTTGTCTATGTCAGTGGAGCAGTATGAGAGGCGCTTCTATGAGTTGAAGCAGTATGCAGGGATTAGCCACGATGAGGGCATGTTAGTGCAGCATTTTGTTCGAGGCTTAAATGCCCGCATCAGTGGTGGTGTACAAGTCTTCGAGCCGAAGACGATGGAAATGGCAGTTGAGAAGGCTCGCTTAGTGGAGGAGAATTTGGACATGGCTTTGGGTGGTCACATTGGAGTGCAGATTGGTAGTGCACCTACACCTGGTATTAGCAATCATGGAGGTCAGTCTCAGGGAGCAGGAGCTTCTAGGAACATGAACCCACCTTCTAAAGGGGGTCAGCAATGTCAGCAGCAACAGCATCAACAACAACCCTCGCAGCTGAAGCATGAAAACTTTCAATCTCAGTAAGGTGGCCATTCGCAGTTTCGTAGGGATCGGAACAGGATCAGGCACCAAATTCGACATGAACATTTTGCACAGCCTGCACCTAGTTTTCAGTCAACGCCGAGTTGAGGAAGCTTTCAACAATCCAATGCTCCATCTGAGGGCAGAGGATTTGGCCGAGGTACTGGGTGCTACTCATGTGGGCAACAAGGGCATATCGCTAGATTGTGTCCACAGAAGAGCACTTCTGGTTTTAATCAGAGACCTGCCGCTTCTGAGCCGATGGTGGGAGATGCGGGTAGGTCTCATCGAGTGTTTTCTGTTGTCGACAATCGTCAGGCTGGGTACCAGGATGCAGGTGCAAAGGCTTCTGGTAGAGGACGAGGCTCTGGCATCGGAGCTCGCGAGTGAGCTCGAAAGGGTTCGATGGTGTCCTAAACGTTGTGATCTTGGCGTCATGAGAGGATGTCTCCCTTATTTGAGAGTCTTAATTTTTTCTTTTTATTCTGTTATTTAATGGCTTCCAGGAGTAAGCCATATCCTAGGGGGGGAGGATGTAATACCCCTCATACTGTTTAGACTTATTATTTTCTGTGTGTTGCTTGGAGACTATGATGATACTGTATTGTTTGATGTGGTTAGTCAGATACTATGAGGATACTGTTATTGTTTGAGATGGTTAGTTAGATGCTAGACGATGATGTTATTTCATTATGGACATGATTACTTTATATGACATTAGGGTTGATTATATCAGTTGATTTTCTGAATTATGATTTAATGCAGTGATTTAATTTAATATGTTATGAGATAATTGTTAGTTAGAAATGTAATTCATTGATTATGTTACAATTGTTAGAATAGGTGTGACGAAGGACAATATAGCATCACTCGTTCGCGAGTGTCTTTTTATGTTGCCATTCCTTCTCACAATGCATTATTTTGATTCAATGCTTTCATATATATGTATATATGCACATGTACACAACTTCGTTTGTATGCAGGACTGCAGGTACAAGTCTCGATTCCACCTGCTTTGGCAGGACAGGGCGAGCACCAAATAACCCAATGGATAAATGTTGATACAGAGGTGACGATGAAGTCCTCCCATTCCATGATGTCAGGTCGTCTCATTTGTTTGGTATAGTTTTTTTTGTGTAATTGTCATCATTGTGTGTGTCATGTTATGTGTGTTGTCTTATTTTATTTATGATGGCAGTTATAGTTATAATTTATCTTAATGATTGAAATGAATTATTTATTTTAATGTTGGTACGTTATTTGTTGTGGTGTAATCGATTTTGATGATGGAAGTAATTAGTTGTTTTAATGTTAGATTTAAATTATATTCGAATATTTAAATGATTTAATTATTTTGAAAGTCACATATTACAATTAAATGGTGATTATATATATATTAAATGTGTTTTAATTATCTTAATTAATTATCTGGTGGAGGATAATTATTAAAATAATTTATTTATAATAAATATGTAATGTGAGGTGCAAGAAAGTTGCAAAACAGGAATTAAAGCAATAAAATAAATAAAAGAATAAAAAAGACAGTGTGAGCCAATAGGAATTGAGAGTTGGGAAAAAGCTAGCTTTAAAGAATTGATTTTCTTTTAATTTTGGATTTTTGGAGAGTTTTGGAAGAAAGGGGCAATATATTTTATTTAATTAGAATTTTTGAGAAGTTCGGAGACACACACAGAAGATCAGAAAGTTGAAGTTGCTCAAGTTATTGTGAGGTATTTTGAATCTGAGGAGATTAGTTTTGAATCTTTTGCTATTATCTGAGGAGAGCTTTAGGAAGGAAAACTGTCTTCAATCTGTTGCTAGTATTGTCTTGGGGAGCTCGTTCTGGACTAAGGATTGGAATCAAGTTCGAGGGCATCAGAGTCAAGCAGGCATCTTCAGATTTGCATCGGACTCCAGGTTCCTCTCGTAGCCTTCTTCCCGTACCCTTTCTTTTGATCTGGTTGCTTCTGAAAAGAAAAATAAACTTTATTAAAAATGATTCTTGTGAATATAGAAAACTTTTGATTTACGAAACCAGGAAAAAAAAATTAGATTATTAGGAGAAAGAGAAATAAAACCTTAGAACAAATAAATTTAGGGAATACTGAAAACTACTGAAAAATACTCTTTCATTTTGGTATCAAATAATGTTGGGTTGGAAAATAGACATTTTAATCTTGAATTGAATTTCCTTCTTTGTCTTGAAAATATGCATAGCTGTTCTTCAAAAAAAAAAAGTATTCTGAAGATTATAAAATATATCATTTATGTATTTATATATATATCTTCTATAAATATATATATATATATATATATATATATATATATATATTTACATAATTTATTTCTATTCTATCTGTTGTCCTCTGTGCCTGTGACTAAAATACTGATTCCTCTGTAATTTGTGAATAGTTTTATTCTATTAAAATATATATATATATATACGTACAAATTTGTATATATATATAAATACATATGCATTTATATATTAATAAAATTTTGTGCGTATAGTTATAGATCCAGAATATTTTTGTTTAAAATTGTTTTGTTTTCTGAGCCGAATAGGCATCCATTTTTCTGTGCCAATGAAGGATGGAAATTTGATTTTTAAATAAATTAAAAGAGTAGTAAGGGCGAAAGTAAATTTTATTGTTTTACAAAAAAATATATATAAGCGAATTTTTTTAACAAGGGAAATGATGTTATTGGGAAGGGGGTGGGTCGGCCTGAGCCGTACCCGTCCCCAATCCCTTTCTGTCTGTGCACGGCAGCCCAAAGGACTGCCGCAGCAGTCCTAAGGACTGCTGGGCGCAGTCCAAAGGACTGCCGGGACTGCTGTCCACGCAGTCCCTTGGGACTGCTGTCCGCCCGCGTACCCTGTACGCCTGGGCAGAGCGGCCTTTGTAGTTTTGTTTTTTTTTTTTTATATATATATATATTTATTTATTTATATTTATATTTATTTATTTATTTGATTATATTTATATATGGTATATATGAATTTATTTATTATTAAATGGTGAATATTTAATTTGTCAAATTTAATAATTATAATTATTTTATTTAATTTATTAAATATAATAATTATAATTTAGGTTATTAAAAATATATATATGATTATAAATTATTTTATGTAATATTGTTTATTAGGTTTAAATATATATATATATACATATAATTTTGGTATATATATTTGAAATGTTAAATAATATTTTATATGGGTTTTTGTATATTTAAATAGGGCATTATTTTATTAATGGTTTTGGTTGAACAAATCTTTTTTTTTACAAGAATTAGCTTTTGGTTGTGATTGTGAACTCTTTTGAGATAATCGTATTTAGTTATGTATTTGGGTTTGGAATCAACTTATGGTGCCACCTTGCAAAATGTAATGTGAGTTTTATTTTTATGTGTTCTTGTCGTTTAGTGATGTCTATGTGGGAACCCGTTGTTGAGTTTGTAACCTTGTTCCAGAGGCTTGTTGTTTTAGAGTGTTATTCTCCTCTTGTATATGCTTTTGAGCATTATTGGTTTTATGTTGGAAGGGTTGAACGGTTTGGTAAGACTTTTGACTTTGAGTAATCGCGAGAGGGTTAATGCCTCGTGTGTTTAGATTGTTTTATGCTTTATTAATGTTAGTTCAACCCTTGCCTGTTTTGGAGTTATGTTAAGGGTCATAGGGAGAGTGGCTCTTCGTGGGCGCCGGTGCCTCAGGTAAGAGGAAGTGCCAGGGGAACCCACGTAAGAGTAGTTAAACAAGTGATAACCTAAAAATAGAATTTAGGGGGATGGGTAGTAAAACATACAAGATAAAGAAAACTGGATTCCTCGTCTATGCATTAGGGCTACCGTAGACTAGTGATAGACTGAGTAGGCCGTGGTCGGCAAAGTCGTAGTCTCATCTTCATGAGAGACCATCGGCTCCGCATTAGCTACCCTATGGTGCCGACGCCTCAGTAGGAGGAAGGGCCAGGTGATCCATAGATGGGTGTCGGTGCCTCGGTTAGGAGGAAGTGCCAGGGGATCCCATGAGAGCTATGCGATGACACTCTCCACTAGACATCCTTGTTGTTATTGTTTCTTGTTGCCTCTGGATATTGTTATTTTTATGTTGTTCTAATTATAGGGCTAGGGAATCCATAGGTGGGTGCCGGCGCCTTAGTTGGAGGAAGAGCCAGGGGATCCCATGAGAGTTATGTGATGACCCTCCCTACTTGACTCTCGTCTGACTTGTTCTTGTTGCCTATTGGAATGGTGTATTGAATGGTTGATTCAGAGTTATTATGGAATCGTGTTCTTTATATTGGTTCTGATTGATTTGGAAATGTATTTTGGGTGTTGGTTCGGTTCTTCTGGATGCTATCTCTTTATGATGTTTCTTTGAATTATTGTGGTTCTGTTACATGATTGTTAATTGATAGTACATCATGTTATTGCGATGAGTCTCTTGGTTCCTACTTGTTATGTGATTTGAGTACGTCGATGGTTGTGCATTGCATACTTGAGTTGTATTTGTTTTGTATCATGTTGTTGTTGAGTCGGTTAACATTCATGGTCGGGTTCACTTCCTCGTCACCTCTGAGCACGAGGGGGTGAGTTACTTGTAATTCACGTGGTTGGGTGGAACGTGCTCCGCACCCGTTGGGTTCCCCATCATTGTCTTGTCTTCTCAGCATTCCGCAGTGGAGTTGTACCAGTGATCAGTTGTACTTCATATTTCATTATTCTTGTATCTTTCCCCATGTTGGGAAACTCAATGTAATTCAATTATCAGAAAATTGTAATGTAACATTAAATTAATGATGTAATAGTTAGGCTCTTTTGTAACTCTATTAAGAGATTTATCATGGATGTAATTATGCGATGTTGTTATGCTCGCATCATGGTTATGGGATGTATCATTGTTATGGTTATTATAAAGTTAATGGTTATGTTGTAATCTTTATGTTTATTTGTGTTTAGTGTTGCGATGTAACCTCGTGTGTCCTAGAGAACCAAGTGTATTGATGCTATGTGTTATGCTATGTGGTTATGGTTAATGTTATTGCATGTTTAATTTAATTGTTTTAAAAAAAAATTATTCGCATTGTGTGTGTTATCTAGGGTTTGCACAGCGGGCATTACACTTCACATACTATAGGATTAAAAAAATAAATAATAAATTTCATGAAGTTTTGACCAAGTTAAGGTGGTCAGACATGCGAGTTTTTATATTTTTTAAAAGTTGTAATAAAAAAATCATAATTAATTATTTACTTGGAAAAAAATTACAAAAAAGTATGCATCACATCCAGACATGAGTCCTCTACTTATATATAAAATCTTATAAAAAAATATTATCATTTTATTATGGTTAGGGTGGTCGACAGACACCTACTTCTTATTTTTTCCCTAAAATTTAAGTACTATTGCATTGAAATTTCAAATTTTCACCAAATAGATTTTATTTATTTTAAATAAACCTAGTAGTTTAGAAACTGCATTTAATTTTCTACGATTCTATTCTTACATATTTTTGAAATAATATAGATAACTTATTCAAATTTTTAGGTCAAGTTGCCTAGCACTTATTTTTCTAAATTTTTTGCCACTTAAGGGCCTGTTTTTTCCATGATGATCTTGCACATACCCTATTGAAAGCATCATATTGCTCTCCATCTCCAAAGATTTATTAAATCATGGGGCTCTCATATTTTGATTGCACTCTGACTATTAAAATTTTAATCTAGAGAGTGAGAATGACAAACTATATGATTGTTAAATGATATACAAGCTATATGATGTAAAAGCTATGATGTTGATGGCTGATAAATGAAAGCTATATGCTATAATATGATAATGGAAGCTATATTAAGATGCAATATATAATGAAAGACATGATTATAAACTAAATGACTAAAATGATTCTAAATTTCTAAATTCCAAATTGCTCAAAAGTTGTAAATGTATTTTTGCAAAGTAAGTTTGCACAAAATTGGGATCCTTTTCCTATAGACAAAGGTTGTATTTATAGATTCCCGACAACATATTTGTGAAGGGGTAGAAAAGAAAAGGTTTGGATTTTATCTGAAGGATTGAATGGTGAAATATGAAGAAGCCTAAGATGATTATGGAGATTGTTCCTCCCCACAAAAACACTCAGCCAAAAGATAGGAAGAATCAATGGAAGAATATGAAGAAGATTTCCTACAAATTTGTCTCCAAATTTTTCTATGAAGGTTGTGTTGAATTTGATTAGATATCAAATATCTAATTTGGTAGGTGGATATGATTAGTTGTAGAAATATGTTTTCATTGAATATTTGATTTATTCCAATTTTAGCAAAAGAAGACATTTAATTTAATAAAGCAAGCTATAGTAAGTTGCTTATTAAATAAATATGATGGAAGAAATAGATAATTAAATAAATCAATTGTTTATGAACTTTTTTGTTTAATTTATATACAATGATGTGATTAAAATTGGAGAATTTAATAATTAAATAAAACAAAGTATTAAATTTGCTTATTTAATTTAGATGAAATAATAGAAGAATTAGAAGTGAACTATATAAATAAATATTTCTATTTATTTAATAGTAGATGAAAATAGAAGGGTTAATTAATCAAATAATTATTATTTAATTAATTAGATTATCCAGACCATTTTTAGGTGTATACATTTTTCCCCTCTTTGAAGTGATGTGTTTACGCATTACTTCAAAGAAAATTTTGTTGCTATTACCAATACTAACGAAAAAAATAATTTCGGTATGCCCCAGATGTTGATTTTGAAGTGATGATGAATATATGCCCCCTCGAGAGATAAGTCAATGAATTTTTTTATTTTCTATATTTTTTTTGAATTTTTTGAAAGTTTTCAAAAAAATTATGATTTTTGTGATGATTTAATGATTCGATAAAGTTTTGATGACACAACAATTTATCTCCTGATAAATAATGTGATAAAAATTCACCTGTGATGAATTATTGAATTAAATTCCCTTGGTAAATAAATTAAAAAAGTCCCACCAAAATACCTCCTTTATTAACTTATTAAAAATCTGAAAAGGTTGATTTTGAACTCATTTTTTCATTTGAGTTTTGAAAATTTGGAGTGAGAGCAAATTTGACTAAAATGTCAATCCCCTACCACAGTCACCATTTTGAGCATGTGTGTCGACACAACTTCCCAACCACCTATAGACCTCCAGTATGTGCCCGTGAACCTCCTCATAATTTGTACTTTTGAATTTCATGTGTTTTATTATTTTTGAATCATTTTAAATTCTTTTAGCTCATACATTGGCTGATGTAGTGCATCCAAACGTTGTTTTAGCGCATCCACTAGTTTAGCGCATAGGGAAACTATTATAGCACATAGATAAGATGAAATATTGCATAGATAGTTTAGCACATAGGTCAAATAATTTAGCGCATCCATAGGCTAAAGTAGCATATTGATTGATTCAATGCTTCACCCACTGAAATGGTGCATCAACTTCCCGAAATGGTGCAACTGTTGAGTTAGCACATTGACCGCCTGTTTTAGTGCATTGAGAAGTTTTAATGGTGCATTGAATTTTTTGGCACATCAAAACCCTGTTTTAGCACGTATAAGTTAGAATGACGAATTTTATCAAATTTTTCCTTGATTTTGATGATTTTCAATCATGTTAGCCATTTAGTTGATGTTGATTGATGATCCCGATAGATTAGATGATGGTCAACCTCATGATAGGCGAGGTTTGATGATTGATTCATAATAATTAACCTCATAATAGGTAAGGAATAAATATAGTTTGATTGATAAACCTCATGATAGGTGAGGTTAATTTGATTACTTGACCTCATGATAGGCGAGGTATAATTTTAGATTGATGATTGACCTCATGATAGGTGAGGTACAATGATAGTTGCTCACGATATTTTTGTAAAGTCTCAATAGGGCTGATTAGATTTGATAGGTTGATTGATGTTTCAAGAATTGACAAAGATTTTTCACTTTTAGTATTTCATGATGATAAGAGTCATTGATGAACTTACAGATTTGAGAGTGGTGTCCTAGGACATTTGATTTGATACCACAACTAGTGCAGCCTAAGACAATAGTTATCACATTTTGTGCGTTGTCCTCTCTTCTAGATATGCCCCAGATTAGGATTAAGCGGGGTCTCCTAATAGCCCTAGCAGAGAGATGGCATAGCGAGTACAATACCTTTCACCTTCCTATCGATGAGATGATAGTGACTCTTGAGGACATATGACATATTTTAAGGATACCTGTTGTTGGGGAGCTTTTAGTTTATGATTCTTTAGAGTAGGGGGGGACTAATGATCTACGCTGAGTTTTTCAGGATGATACAATTTGTGGATATGAGATCCCATGGTGAGAGATGGTGGATTCCTATGTTTCCATGCCATCAGTACTTGTTAGTTTCATTAGAGGGTTCCTTTGTCTTGATCGTAGGTCAAAGGGACTTTCTATTGGGTGGGGCCACATTTTGGAGAGCATGATCATCCATGGTACCAGATATGCATGGGGTATGTGTATGCTCGCTCATCTTTACCAAGATTTTCATCAGGTGGTCTACCTCTGAGGTCATAGTTTTTCTTTTGGGGTTACATTACTTTAGGTGTGGGTGAGGGAGCACATAGTTGTTACACATCTAGTGATGGTTAGACAACGACCTACCATGAGGTTATATGTTCACATATATGCAGGTCATCTTACTCATCCTAGACTGGGTAAGTTGGAGCATTGGGGGAGAGTCTTGGATGATGTAGAGGTCATTACATGGTGACCCTATCTGTATTTTGAGCATTGGGATGATGATGATACAGAGATGGCATACCTCTGTCAGTCTATGTTTATGATTGGTAGGACTCATTTTGTTATAGAGATATTTTTATTCAGGAGCATGCTCAAACAATATGGCATCATATAGGGTATTCCCTAGGGTGTTTCTCATTACAGCTAGCATTAGATAGATTCCACTGATTGGGGAACCAACCTATCATATGATACTACAATTTAGGAGTACCAAGGTCTACAACCTTTTGTGTGTGAGATTTTTCCTAAGATTATTGAGGCTCAATTACTATGGATTATGCAAAGTACCTTGCTTTACACCCTTTTCCATGCATATTTGTTCTAGATGAGATAGTACCACTACTAAGTGAGGAGGAGGTTGTTGTTGCACATGGTCACCAATGGAGGAGAGAGGAGGGTGGTGAGGAGGATGTGGAGAGAAATGGTGATGAGGAGAGTAGTAGTGATGAGAAGGGAGATGGATATGGTGGAGATGGGGGTGGAGGTAGTTGAGGAGATGGTGGTGGAGGAGGTGGATTAGGTGGATTAGGTGGTTTAGGCAGAGTGGGTCTAGCATTGGATGCCAGAGACTTCATGGTGCCTTGTAAGAGGTGATCACTAATAGCTCCCATAGAGTAGCATGTTTAGATTGAGATACCCTCCCAACATTAGCAGACTCATATTGTGAGTTTACAGGTGCAGGTACAAACATTATAGGGTCAGTTGATTTAGGCCTAGTGTTTATTAGTGTAGACTCAGACATAGATGCAATCTTAGGCATAGGCTCATGCCCAGATTCTTTCATAGGTACAAGCACAGTTGGTAGTTGTGTAGGCACAGATGGCCTCTTTGACATCTGAGAGAGAAACAACTAGATAGGAAAAAGAGTAGGCACATTTGATAGCTGACAGATTGCAAAGAGTAGCCAATGGTACCTCTGTGGCTGATTATATGAGAGAGGTTCTCCATGTGTAGAGAGGCCAAGTATTATAGGGGTCGATACCATGATGCAATTCCCTCCAAGCAAAGAGTCAGTTATGCTTAGTCTCGATCAGGAAAGAGCCATTCTAAGACTATGAGTAGACAACATCTTTCGAGAGACTCAGGAGATTCGGGGATGTCTGGTGGGGGAGGCACTGGTCCAGAGATGCCGACACATTTGGGGCTAGTAGCACATAGCCCCATGATTAGATTCTCTGATATATTTTGAGACATGATGTATACTCTAATTTTTTGATTCACAACCATTTTTGATGTTGTATCTCTTTACATTTCAAACATCATTATATACTTGACATTATGATTTTTTCAATTTATATGATATGTGGCAGATTGATTGATCTATATGTGTTCTATATGGTTCTATGATGGATGCATTTAATTTCTTGTTCTATATGCCATGTGATGATATATATGAGGATGTTATGGATGCAATTTATGATCATGATGATAGGCTTATGATTTATGATGTTTTATTTAAGATGTTACATGTGATTATGCTTATAATAAGGATATATGGATGCATGATCCCTGTACTATTTATATCGATAGATGGATGTATGATAATGTATATACCTAAATGATATGAAAATACATCTATATGTATAATTTTGGATATGATGTTTCTATGATATATGGCATAATGTTGTAAATTGAATATAATGCACTATATTTTTGTAATTTCAAATGTGATTATATGATGTAATGAATGGATGAATGTTGTTTGAATGATGATAATGTTAATGAAAATGCAATTATGTAGATGATTTGTTTTTTATATTTTTCTTATGCAAATTTAGATGATGTGATGATCTAATGCACAAATGAAAAATGTATACATGATGGAATATATGAATGATTTAATACAATAATAATGCTTTCTAATACATGTAATGGAAATGATTATGCTTACATGATAACATGATGTCTTTTTTAATGTCACGTATACTCAATACATTAATTAGAAAAGATACCATCATTTTTTAATCCTTCACTAGATTTTGTAACCAAATACTCTACAGATGCAAAAATAACATGAATGCAATCTAATTTTACCATGAAAATATATATGCAAGCATTTTCACCTTAACATTCTATTTATCATCATTAAGCCTTTAAAATGTTGAAAGTGAGTATAAGCATCAATGGCATAATTTAGACCAATGATCACCTGGGTACTACTTTCATGATTTTTGATATTGCAAGTGAACACAATCATCTAGGTATAATTAAACCGAGATGTTCTGAGCATTTCTTGCATAAACAAAAAAGAATCAATCATTTTATTATGTGAATTCTGAATGTCATCAATGATACTTTGTAGAGCATGTCTCACAACAATTCACACAAACATAATGATCAATTTATAGACAATAGACAAATAAAATACCATTCTCCTTCCTATCTTCTCTAGTTCAACACATCATCGAGTTTCTCCAAAGAAATGATAACAAAAATCAAAGTACAACATTTGAACATTCAAGCTGATTTTGATTGATTTGATTTTAGTTGTTTGATATGGATGGTTGATTTTCTGAAATGTTTTGATCTTTGATGTATGTTCAATGTTGAGTTTCCCAATGATCATTGTGTTTCTTGTGTTGTCATACTGTTGTTTTTCTATTTGCTTAAGCTCAATTTTTTATTGCCCCTAGTGAGTTAAGGATTTTTCCACTAAGCTAGGGTGAGACATGACCACATTGCCAGGATATGTACATGGGGTCCTCCTTTCAAAATGATAAATGGAATGATGACGAAAGTGAATGATCAAGACATGTCTCAAATAGATGGAAAAACTAGTTTAAATCACAAGTAGCACCCATTTCTAGGTTTTCACTACGTGTTTTTATTGCACTTTTTCACACTTTATGATTTTTTTTGCATTATTCTCTTTTTCATCATTTTTTAATGTTTCTCTTTTATGATTTTTTTTGTATTTTTGTATTTCTCTTTTTTGAATTTTTTTTTTTTTGTCACCATGATGTCTGTTTGCCAAGTTTTAATCAAGGTGCCCATTTTCCCATTCACTAGATGATTCAGGTATATAATTTCCTGAGATGGATATTGTTGATAGGTTCATTGAACAAAATTCCTTCAAGTGTAGACAATTGTTAAGCTCGAGATTCATAGACTGATATGATAACAAAGGGACCTAGACAGTTAGGTTCAAACTTCCCTTTCTTTTCTCTGTCTTGTTGATTATGAAGGTTTTCCTTTAGGACCAAGTCACCAACCTAAAATTTTCTAGGTTTTACCCTGTGATTGTAGCTTATGTAAATTCTCTATTGATATGCCTTCAAATTGTTCACATCTTGTTGATGATGTTCATCCAACAGTTCCAACTCTTGAAGTTTAGACACTCTATAATCCTCATTTGAAATAATTCCCTTTAGTGACACATGGAGTGATGGTATCTCAACCTCAATAGGTAATATGGCCTCTGATCCATAGACCAAGGCATATGGTGTGGATCTTGTAGGTGTTTTGATGCTAGTTTGGTTTTCCCAGAAAGCAGGATTTAATTGAGTGTGCCAATCACATCCAATATTGTTGATAGTCTTTTTCAAGATTTTCAAAATAGTATTGTTTGAGGCCTTTTCTTGGCCATTTCCTTGATGATAGTATGGTGTTGAAAAAATTGTTGGATATGAAACCTCTCACACAGTTCCTGAACATCTTGATTCTTACAAGGCCGACCATTGTCTGTGACAATGGACTAAGGAATTCCATACCTATAGATGAGTTAATTCAGTATGAAAGAAGAAATATATTTTCTAGTGATTGTTGTCATGAAGGGAACAACTTCTATCCACTTTTTAAAGTACCTTTTTGTTGTGATTATAAATTTGTGTCCATTGGATGAAGATAGACTAATATTTCCTACCAAGTCTAGTCCCCACTAACAAAAAGGCCATGTTGAAGTGAACGGTTGGAATTCTTGCACCGGTGCATGGATTAGATTACCATGTATTTTACATTTTTCTCACTTCTTAACAAACTAAAAAGACTCCTCCATGTTTGGCTAGTAATACCCCAAATGGAGGAGTTTCTTCGCTAGGGTTAGTTCACTTGAAGGAAATCCACAAATACCTTCACGAACATCATGTAAAGCTATCTCAGACTTGTTATCTTTTAGACACTGAAGAAGAGTGTGATCTAGACCTTGATGGTAGAGTATGTCAACAATTAAGGTATGTCATGCGATTTGGAGAATGAAGTTGCATTTCTAGTTTCTGGAAAGATCGAGAGGAAGTATATTGTCTTTTAGGTAAGCATAGGTCTATCCATAAATTAAGGATTCAATGTCAACTAAATGGAATATGGCTTGATATTTTGGATTATCATAAGCAAGGTTAGACACTTGTTCCACCATAAAATCATAACAACCTTTATTTTTTGGCAACTATAAGAGAGAAGCAATTGTCACCATAGCATCTGTTGCTTTATTTTTTTCCCTCAAAATCTGTTCAAACTTGATATCCACAAAGTACTTTTTGAGATCATCCACCATTTTCTTATACGGCATGAAATTATCATCTTTTGTCTGATATTGATTATTTACCTGATAAATGAGTAGTTGTGAATCTCCATATACTTGTAGCTTTGTGATCTTCCATTCAACTACCACTTTGATGCCAATAATTAATGCCTCATATTCCGCTATGTTATTTGTACATGGAGACATGAGTCTATAGGACTTTGGGATGGTATTTCCTTGAGGTGTAATAAATAGAATTCCCGCACCTGACCCACATTGTGTGTAGGACCCATCAAAATAAAGCCTCCATTGTTGTGTTGTCATTGTAAGAATGTCTGCATCAAAAAACTTAATGTTCATTAGATGATCATCTAGGAATGGAGCTTTAGCTAACTAATTGGCTATCACTTGACCCTTGATGGCTCTTCTATCCACATACTGGATATCAAATTCACTCAAGATCATGACCCACTTGGCTAGTCTTCCTGTTAAGGCAACCTTGTTGAGTAAATACTTTAATGGATCAATATTTGCTATGAGTTTGACTGTGTGGAGTAACATATCATGTCGTAATTGTTGAGTAGAAAATACCACCTCCAAACAAGTTTTTTCGATGAAAGTGTAATTTATCTCATAACCATTCAAAGTCCTCCTGATATAATAGATAGCTTATTCCCTTGCCTCAAGATCTTCCTATGCTAATAGAGCTCCTAAAGAAATGTCAGTTGTTGCCATGCATAGTAATAATGGTCTCTCTTCTATAGGAGGCATCAATATGGGGGTTTGCATTAGATATTGCTTTATTTTATTGAAATTTTTTTCACATCCTTGATCCTATTTCAAAGAGACATTTTGATGTAGCAAATGATTGAAGGGATGACTTTTGTCTACTAATTGGAAGATAAACCTCCTGATTGATTGTAGTCTGCCTTGTAGAGATTGTAGTTCACTGATATTCTTTGGTGGTGGCATTTCCATTATTTCCTTGACCTTGGTGGGATCCACTTCGATGCTCTTTTTTGAAACTATGTATCCTAGAAGCTTTGCTGATGTAACACCGAATACACATTTCTTAGGATTTATTCTGACATTGAACTTCTCTAGTCTGGTAAAGATTTTTCCTTGGATCTCTAGATGTCCTTCTCTGGTATATGACTTTACTAATATATCATCCATGTAATCTTCCATAAAAGTATATATCACATCATGAAAAATGGTGATCATTGCACACTGATATGTGGCACCTACATTTTTCAACCCAAAGGGCATGACATTCTAGCAGAATGTTCCCCATGGACATGTGAATGTTGTTTTCTCATGATCCTTTGGTGCTATTTTGATTTGGTTATACCCTGAGAAGTCATCCATTAGTGATAACATGGCATGTCTTGTAGTTAAGTCGACAATAATATCAATGTTTGGTAAAGGAAAATCATCCTTTGGACATTCCTTGTTGAGATCTCTAAGGTCACTACATATTCTAATACTATTATCTAGTTTAGAAATAGGTACAATATTAGAAATCCACTCAGTGTAATCAATAGATTTGATAAATCCTACATCTAACAACTTTTTTAGCTTGACCTTTACCATCAAGGTGATATGCGGATGCATTTTCCTTAGTTTTTTTTTCATAGGTTTTATCCCAAATGGTAGAGATAAATGATGCATTAGAATATCTACATCTAAACCTAGCATATCAGAGTAAGACCAAGCAAAGTTAATGTGTCTTTCTTCAAAGAACTTGGTGAATTTTGGCTTTTCTTGTTCAGTCATAGATGCTGCCAAATGTAGAGTCTTTTCTTTTTATATTGTGCCAATATTGATAGATTGTGTAGGCTCCACCAATAATAATGATCTTTCATGATAGTTTTTTGGAAGGGTGTCAAATATCCCATCTTTTGGTGCCTCAAAGAGGTTTTCATCATCAAATGCATTCTTTATTTTTACTTTTTCGAGATCTAATGCTACCATTAAATGGTTTTTATCATTTGATCCATTATTCTTGTTTTCAACTTTGCAATTAAAATATTTGACACCCTCCTAACCCAAAGCATTGTTATGAGAATTATGATTAGAACTTGTTTCAGGTTCATCATAATAAGGGAAATTAATGATAGCATCATCATTCACAAAAATAGGAATATTGATAGGTTAAGTTGGTTCTCAGTCGATATGTTTAGGATGAATTAAGGGTAAAATTTCATCATATTCGCTAAGGTCAATGGTAGTAAGGGTTCAAATAGTAATGTTGTAAAAAATTTCGATGGTTATGTCAAGGTCTATGATATCACTCTCCTCCAATTCATCTATCTCACTCAATAACTTTCCATCCTCACTTGATTCATCAATATTTTGTGATCCAAATACAAGGGGTTTAGTCTCTGAGCTTTGTCCCTCCTCACATGTGGGTGCATGTTGTTTTATGACATCAATTGGTATGTACTTGTATGATGCTTCAGGTAAAGAGACCCACTCATACTCATTGGAATCTATTTTAGAACTATCCTGCATTTGAAGGATTCTTTCAACAACTCTATGAGTGTTTTCTTCTTTTGTTTCCCCTGTATAACCCAGTCCTGTCTTATCCTTTGGCTGAAGCATACGAGGTTGGATGGGTTCTACAATGACTTGTTTTATTTTTCCAATAAGTCCTTGTCCTTCATACCCCATTTTCTCTAATATTATTTTTCCCTTTCCATATTGATCTGTCTTTATGCTAATACTTGTTGATGTAGATGCTTCCTCATCTTTGTAGAGCCAATTGAGGATGGCCTTATCCTCAGATTCATCCTCTAAAGTACCTACCTTTACAAATCTATCATTTAAAACCATAGTAGGTTGTGATGATGGTTGTGTTGATGTTGATGGCTTCCCATATGATTTTGGAGATGGAAACAACTATGAAAAACATGAAGATTGTTCAATGGAATACTCTTCACTGCCTTTGTCTTTTAACTAGATATTTTCTTTGAATTTTTGTGATAGAGAATCCAGTTGAGCTTCATTCTTTGATGGAGTGGAGCCAACAACACTTGTCTCTTTTGACTAGTCCTTTTTCTCAACCCATTTAGATACAACATTTAGTTTCCTTTCACCGTTGGATGAACTAGAAGTGTTTTCTTACCTATTATGGGGCACAAAAGTGTCTTGAGTTGTTTTAAGTGTGCTACAATATTGGCGATTGTTGTAGTTAGCTGAAATAGTGATTTCTCATCCATTGATCGAAAACTTTAAACACTGATGACAAGTTGAAGGTATTGCTTGCATTTCATGAATCTAGGGACATCCCAAGAGTATATTATAAGTTAGCTCTTTGTCTAATACTTGGAAAACTACATTCTTCACAATTTTCCCCACTTGAATAGGCAATACAATCAATCCCTTGGAGGATCTCTCTTCGTCATAGGATTTTATTGTGATTTTCCTTCTAGCATCAATAGCATTATTAAAATATCCTAGTGCATGGATCAATTTTAAAATGCAAATGTTTAAACCAGCTCCACCATCTATTAAGACACATTTTACTCAGTGTTTGTGGATTAAAACTTCAATATGAAGGGTGTCATTATGTGGATGAGTAAGTGATACATCATCTTGTTTGGAAAATGATAGGTAGTGAGGCATAGTTAAGTGCCCCACCATAGCTTGTAATTGACAAACATCTAGATTATTGGGTACTTTTGTGGCCACAAGAGCTTATTCCAAAACCTCCTTATGAGATGGTGAGATTTTAAGGAGTTCCAAAATTCATATTTGTGTTGGTATTTTCTATAGTTGATCGACTATGTTGTACTGATTTGAAGGAGTATCAATGGTTTTAAATGAAAATCCTTTCAATATTACCTTGGATTTCCCCCTTGTTGTCATGTTGACTTGTTGATGATCTTGGTTTTCCCTATTTTTTATGACATTGATCTAATTGTTAGATGTATCCATGTTCGAGATCAGATTTATTGGTATGATGTCATTGATTTCAACATTATTAGTTTGATTATTAGTGACTCCATTCTTCTCAACCACAAAAATACAATGAATAGTGCTATCATAAATGTAATTTACATTTTTACCTTTACTATTTGTAGAAGAAGATTCTCCCTTTTCATAATTTGGTAAAGGATTTTTAAATGCACTATGATCATTTTTCGTTTGATTTCCTTCTACAAATAATTTCCTATTGTCAATAAAATATTGTACTAGATGTTTTAACTACATACAATCATTAATTTTATGCCCTTTTTTATATGAAAGTTACAAAAATCTGCATCATTCCACCAAGATGGCTTGAGTCTTGGTTCCCAATTTCTTGCTTCAAGTAATGTGATTAGTACATGTGTAAGAAGTTCTCTCATTGTTGATTCTAGTGTTTGTCCCAATGGTGTGAATCTTCTTCAATTTGATGGTTTCTGATATGATTGTGGTTTAGATTCTCCATTGTTCAGATTGTTGTTTTGATTGACATTTTGATTGATGTTTTGGTCATTT
This sequence comes from Sequoia sempervirens, assembly GCA_007258455.2. Classification (NCBI taxonomy): domain Eukaryota; kingdom Viridiplantae; phylum Streptophyta; class Pinopsida; order Cupressales; family Cupressaceae; genus Sequoia; species Sequoia sempervirens. The sequence goes on from VDFB02000002.1 coordinate 50,059,221, forward strand.
TTTTGATTGGTCTTCTTAGTTGTTTCCATCAAGTTAAATATTGATTTTGCATTTTGTGTTTCATTTGTAGCATCATTGTTACCAATATTTCTATTATTTTTCCAAAACTTGGGTTTATCATTGTTGTTGTAGTGATTCGAGGAGTTTGTATTGTTTGATCCTTCATTGTAATTTTTATTACCCCTCTTTTGACCAAAGCTTCTTCAATCTTGAGCCTATTTTCAATTACTTTCTCAAATGTTGTGGGGCATTGTAGTTCAAGCTTGTAGCTCATGTCATTATTTAGGTTGTCAATGAATAGTTCCATCTTTTCCTCTTCAAGTATGGAACAAGGATACCTAACAAAAAACCTTCGCCATCATTGTAGAAATTAAAGGAATGCTTCACCTTTCTTTTGTTTCGTATTGTAAAGGTCCTTTATTGTTATCTCATGTTGAATATTATAGGAGAATTATGAGATAAACCTATTGACTAATTCTTCAAAAGATCGAATTCCTGGTTGTAGTTTAGAGAACCATTCCATACATTGACCTCCTAAGCTTCTTGGAAATAGCCTCATTAGATAAGTTTCTTCTTGTGCAAATTCTAAATCATGGTTCTAAATTCCCTCACATGATCAATTGGATTAGTTTTACCATTATACTTGTCATATTTTGGGAATTCACAATGCCTAGGAAATGGTATCATGTCTACACTTGGATCAAAAGGATAGGGACAAATTTCCTATAATAGTTACCTTTTTGTGGTCCCTTTTTGTATATCTTGAAGTTGTTGCAAGTTTTGCATTTGATGTGGGGTGATCCCATAATAGTGGTTTACAATTTTTGGTCAAACTGGACACTGAAATTATTATTTTTAACTGAATCTTCACATTCGGGCACCTATAGCGGCTAAACTGTGAGGAATTTGAAGATGGTGCAAACTAGAGTCTCATCAAATTTTGTCTGTAGATTCTAAAAAATATTTTTTTCAAAATTTTGGAATCAAATTGCACTTCTTTTTCCATCTCCCATGAAAATTGATTTTTCAGAAAACAACATTTTTAAAAAGTGACACATGTATAACGCATAACTTTTTTTCCATGAAGGATAAAATTCTAATTCTTTCAAATTTAGATTTGTAACTCTGAAATCTAGTGCTTCCACTTGGTTAGATAGTTTTTATTGAATATTTTTTCCTTAATCAAGTTTCAAAGTCAAACAAATTACAATTCATATATGCGATAACGCTAACTTTTTTGTATATGTCAAAATTTTATTTTATTTTTTTTGTTGGATCAAGGACTTCAATATCTGGTGCACTCATATTTTTCAAATTTTTGATAATCTTCTATTTTTCCACATGTGAAGAACAAAGAAATTCATTTTCGATGAAAAACCTATGTTTAATAAAACTTAAAAACAAATACATAACAAAACCAAAACATATTAAAATTATATTCATTGGATAGCTTGTTCTGAGGAATACCATAATCATTTGAAATAAATTTTAAATGAATTCATTTGATCCCCCAAAAGCTAAATCAAAAGTGATTTTTTATCAGCATTTTGATAGGTGTAAAGGAGACTCATTTATAGGTATGGTTTAAAACTAGCGAGGTTCTATCCAAGGGGGTTTGATCTAAGGTGATTTGATCAAACCATCTTCAATTGGAATCATTAAAATAGAAATTTTTAAGGCTTAAATCATTATATTTTCTAAAAATATGTGATTTTAGCTAAAATTCGTTCCTCTCAGGAATTATAAACCACTATTATGACAGCACCTTGTGTTAGGAAATTCACGTGATCTATGTGTTATGTGTTTTTTGGTTCAGTTTCAACTACTATAGGTGCTTCTTTCAGTCAATTAACATCAAAGTCCTTTGGAAGTTTTTCCCCTAGTTCAACTAGCATCAAAAGGTATTTTTCCATATCTTGTTCTAAAACTTTTTCCATGAATTGGTGAAAGTTAGGATCTTGTTGTGCAGTTTGAATGTCCTCTTGTGTTATTTCATTACTGTCCTTTCGGTGGAATCTATGAAAGGGATTTTCTTCGGCCATGGTATTTAGTGTTTCAATTTATTTTTCTCTAAGTTTTTGTCTTTGTAACCTTGTCAAAATTGGCATAGAAGTGTTGTAGTTTTCACTAAACTTTGATCTTTTTTTTGGATGAGTGCCAATGGTATTAACTTAATTTGAATGGAATGATAAATTCTATTGATGAGACAAAGCGAAAATATGATTATTTTGCTTTGTTTCATGATTGTAGGATGACTGATCCTGATAATGAAACTTAACATAAAAATCAAGAGTTGTTTTTTATTATAAGACACTTTAAAATTGTAAGATCTTGGATTAATTTGAAAGAGTTTGACTTGTAAGATCCTATTTTTCAAAGTTTAAGACACTATTTGGACTGAGAAAATATTTTTTCTCTGACAAAGATCCGAGTTTTGAAGTCAACAGTCTGATAGAAGTTTAAAATAGCTCTCTAGTGTTTTGATCTTTGGATGTGCTATAACATACCTCAGAAGCGCTAAAAATAGAATGTGAATGCATTGGAAGATAGGGTGTATGCATTTTCAGATATGGTGAATGCACTGTAAAATATGGTGTATGCACTGACATATTGGGTACATGTGTTGATAGACTAGGTAAATGCGCTAAAATAGAGGTTGATTGCACCAAGATACTAGGTAGATTATGGTGACAGATTGTGCAAATGTGCTATAAGATATGACAGATGCGCTAAAACAGTGTTTGTATGCACTATTTGGATGAAAAATGCACTGAAAGACTTGATATATGCACTAAAACATAGGTTGGCCACGCTAAACTAGAGGTTGATCAGTATGTTCATAGTTTTGTTTGTTTGTTCTAGTTTTTCTCAATAAAATGATTAATTCCAGGATATAAATTTCTGACCAAATGAATATTTGGGAAGGGTGTTTTGCTTGTAAATCTTGGATTTTGATGATCTAAATGGATGATACCTTTGAAAATAACTTCACACACTAAAGCCAGATTGTAAACAGTTGTTTTAGATTCTATGTATTAAACATGTAGTGAGTGTTCTAGAATCAGTTCTCATTCTTTCAATTTCCATAGGTTTGACACAAATAAAGACAATACAAGCACTTTTCTAATTGTCAAGTAGGTCAATTAGAATATCACAGCCCATAACTTACAACTATGTCAACTCACACAAACCTGTCACCCCCTAGAGGGTGCTTGTGTTTTTTCCTTTCCCGAGTCTTAACCAAAGTTGAGTCCTCCACTTTTGGCCAGGGTCTCTTATAGTTATATGGTGAGTGTCTTGGGGGTAGATTCTTCTCTCCCTTTGCACCATGATATAAAGTGTTTGGAAATTGAAAAAGTTGGATTCTACACTAAAGTTCTTAGAAAGGGTATCCATTCAGAGTAGAAAATGATAAACTCCCTCAGAATACCTCCCAATCTTTAGAACAAAGATTTTGGGGATGGTTATCTTGCACATTTCCGTTGAATCATGGGTTTCCCCAAATTCACTTTTGATTAGAGTGGGATAGAAAACTTGGCTTTGGTTGTTACCAATTAGGTCATTCCCATAGGCTGAGTACTTTTTCCCACTACGACATGCCTTATAAAGGATTTAATAAAGTAGGATAGCAAGTCTAGCATTCTGATCACCTAGTTAAGGGGAGAGCATAAGCCTATTACTTTTGAAACATAGAGAACATGGGGTTCAAACTATTTCTTTAATTAAACTAGATGCACTATCTTAACCAAAGGAAAAATCAATAATAAAATTAAAACCCCTACAAACATTATTAGTAATTTGCAAGTTTTTTGTCTTTGACAAGTGTATTTTGCACCTAGAACACAAAAAATAGAAATTAGTCCTTGAATTTTTGAAATTCTGCAAAAAATACTTAGATGTGCCACAACATTTATTAGATGTGCCAAAAATGAATATAAATGTGCTATAATAAAATCTCTAAGTTAATAAAAGTAAGAAATCTATTGAAAGTGTTATATTTCTCTCTATCTCCAAAGATTTATTAAATCACAGGGCTCTCAAATTTTGATTGCACTATGACTGTTAAAATGTCAATCTAGAGAATGAGAATGATAAACTATATGATTTTTAAATGATATGCAAGCTATAAAATGTAAAAGCTATGATGTTGATGGCTGATAAATGAAAGCTATATGTTGTGATATGCTAGTGGAAGCTATATTAAGATGCAATCTATAATGAATGACATGATTATAAAATAAATGATTGAAATGATTCTAAATTGCTAAAGGAAAAATTGCTCAAAGTTGTAATTGTATTTTTACAGAGTAAGTTTGCACAATGTTGGGATCATTTTCCTATAGACAAAGGCTATATTTATAGATTCCCAACAACATATTTGTGAAGGGGTAGCAAAGCAAAGGTCTAGATTTGATCTAAAGGACTGAACGATGAAAGATGAAGAAGCCTAAGATGATTATGGAGATTGTTCCTCCACACGAAAAAAAATGAGCCAAAAGATAAGAATCAATGGAAGAAGATGAAGAAGTTTTCCTATAAATTTGTCTCCAAATTTTCCTATGAAGGTTGTGTTGAATTTAATTAGATATCAAATATCTAATTTGGTAGGTGGATATGATTAGTTGTAGAAATATGTTTTCATTGAATATTTTATTTATTCCAATTTTAGCAAAAGAAGATGTTTAATTTAATAAAGCAAAATATAGTAAGCTGCTTATTAAATAAATATGATGGAAGAAATAGATAATTAAATAAAACAAGTGTTTATGAACTTGTTTATTTAATTTACATAGAATGATGTGATTAAAATAGGAGAATTTAATAATTAAATAAAAAAAAGTATTAAATTTTGTTATTTAATTTAGATGAAATAATAGAAGAATTAGAAGTGAACTATATAAATAAATATTTCTATTTATTTAATAGTAGATGAAAATAGAAGGGTTAATTAATCAAATAAATTGTATTTAATTAATTAGATTATCTGGACAATTTTTAGGTGTATGCAGTACTTAGTGACTTTTTTTAAGTGCTTATATAATTTTGGGCATACATTGTAACTCTTTGGATATGGCATACAAAAGATACCTTGGTTATTTCTGGTGATGAAATTCTTTCCTTTTTGTTCTTCTAGTCTTGTGTGTTGAATGATTGATCAAGCTCTTTGTGATATTTTTTCAAATTTCCTTCTAGCTTTGTCTCATGAAGTTATACCTCTTCTTCAAATGTAAGTTTATGCACATTACTAATTGTGTCTAAAGAATGCATATAGTTTTTCAATTGTGAAGATTACCTTCCCTTTTCTAGTTATTGTATTTTGGCCCTTTAGTGAAATATTTATGCAAAAATTTACTATGACAAGTTGTGCATAATGTAATTTCTTTCAATTTGAACTAAGTGTTTGAAGTTCTAAGTTTCATTATCCTCATTAAGCTTGGCGTATCACTTTATTTTATTTTTTCATTTTTAGTTCTATGAGTTCTCCTTCTCCCTTTTCCTCATAAGTTTAGCAGTATTAGGTAATAACTAGCTAGGAGCTATCCTCATCTAGAGATTCACTCCAAATTTTAGGTGACCCATAGCCTACGAATGATTCAATGTTTTCTCTAGAGTGCTAAGTCTTGAAACTTAACTTCTTAAGTCTTGTAGCTTAGTTAGGTCACAACTCTAGTAGACAATAGTTTTGGCACACTCAGTCAGACCATCGAATTAGACAATTTAAAAATTACATATTCACTGTTGGTTTTTATATGCAACCAAAATTTTCAATCCTTTAAGAGTTATTTTTTGCATGTTTGGCAACTTCCACTAAGAATAGAATAAGAAAACCAGTGTTGTATCATTTATATGAAAATAATACAAACTAGAGTTTAGCCACATTTGAATATCTTCAGTTGTCTCCACCTAGAAGGAAGAGTAGGACTATTAAGAGAACTCCTATTTCAAAGTGAGTTCAGTCAACTACACCAAGTTTTAGACCAACATTATCAACAAGTTTAGTTGTACCTATAGTTTCTATTCCCGTTGTTCATAGGTGAGGATTAAATAACCCCTATTGAACATAACATAGATGTAGCATGCTTGTGTAGGGTTCATCATATAACTCAGGAAAATGTGGTTGTTAGGCTACTTGTTGCTTCACTGAAAGCAAAGGACTTTCAATGGTTCAGCGGTTTGCAAGTTGGGTCTATTGCAACTTGGGATGAGTTAGGAGATAAGTTACATAAGAAGATTTAGGATAAATCTGACTATCTATCATTAGTTGAGTAGCTAACAACAATTAATAGAGCACCCCAGGAGAAAAGGATGGATTTTAAATTTAATTTTCAGAAGACATGGTATAGAATTCCTAAAATAGTAAGGCCTTCTCCTAATTATGCTTTCCTATATTATTTGAGGGCTTTACACAATGAAATTGTTTTCATGATTTAGTCCATGGGTGGGAATACATTACCTAAAGCATATGACATAGCAATTAGGGCTGAAAACAGTCTCATCCAAGCTAGAAGAATAGCTCCCAGACCCCCAATGCCAATTTTTCCATATATTTAGCCTTCCATGCCTTTACAAATACCAACTTTTCCACCTTTATTGGCTATACCAACATTACCAGATGTTGTCCAACCTACTGTCAGTCAAGGAACTGTTGTTCCAAGTTCATCTCAAGAGCTGCAAGAGATCAAAAGTTTACTCCATGGATACTTTTGGTAATAAACTAGTAAGCTCAGAGAGGCAATAGTCTTAGAGTAAATAACCATACCTTCAATAGAATCAAGGTTAGGGTCAGCAATATCAGGGGAATAAGAATCCTTTTCAAGGAAACTATCACGGTGCAAGGCATAATATGAACCCAAGACCTTTTTAGCCATATAACCTAGCTCCAATTAGTGCTATTAAAGAGCTCATTCCTTTTCAAAACAACCTTGCAATAGATTATGAGTGGTCCTTTCCTTGCAATCAACCCCACAACCAAGCCACTTGTTCGAATGGGGTCATCAACCAAGCATTAATGGTGTAGAATGCTTCAAGTTCACAACCTAATGAACCTAATGATGGATCTCTATAGCAAAAAGTTCAATCTCCAAGTGATGCTACTTTCCTAAACTGGCAGGGTGAAGAATTCTATGTAGTAAAAAATGATGATTCTTCAGTTGCAGAAAATATAAGAGGCAAGAAAAGGGATTTTGAACTTGAGCAGTCAACAAATCAACAAAAGGGAGCTATAGAACCATGTACATCTCAAGTACCCCACATATTGCAAAGGAATACACAAATTGCTGCCAAAGAGCACCCTCACTTGCAAATAGAGCCTATTGTTGCAACGACATAGTAGAAGGTAAATTCTGCTACCCCCTTCAACAATGTTGAAAATATGAAAAGAATGAATGTGACAATGACTATGTGGGACTCTTTAGCTATCCCAGGCCAAATAGAATTGTTACAATCTGCTTTGACTGAAAAATAGAGTGTCTAATGATGTTTCAGTTGATCCAGTTAAAGTTGTTTTACGAATACACCCCAAGATAGTGATAAACAACTAAGTAAACAACTAAGTAAATAGCCATATAAGAGTGTCAAACCCCCTTCTTTCTATGTGTCTTTGATTATAGGGAAAAAATCAATACATAACTATATGGTTGATAATGGAGACAATAGTTTAGTCATGCGAAAAAATATTGCATACCTATTAGGAATGAAATACTAGCCCCTTGAAAAGGGAGTACTTCAATCAGATGGGACAACAGTTAATAGTGTGGTTGTTATTAAGGACTTAGGTTTCACATTACATGCTTGTCCAAAATTTTCAATCCATCAAGATGTCTTTGTCATTAGTTTACCTCCATTTTTTTCCCCTGTGTTTGTTAAGGGATTTTATAGCTAAAATAGGAGGTTATCTATCCTATGACTAGTCTCACATGCTTTTTAGGACTAGGTATGGGACAAAAGTGACTATTAAATTAGAGTCACTTGCAAAGGATCAGATTGAACCTTATGTACCAAGAGTAGTTAATGTTAATTGTGTTATTTTTGAAGTTAATGAGCTTGTTGATGCACAAGAAATACAAATTGAAAGTGTACCAGAGGTGCTGCTAAATGAGTGGGAAACATAAAATATTGTGGATAATCAAAATGAATACATTCAGGAGACTAGTTCGGGTGTTTATGTGCTACATGAACTAGAAACAAAAATGCCAAATCTTGGAAAGAAGGTAGAACAACAGTTACAACAACAAGATGAGCTATTGAAAAAGTACTTTGATGGCTTGATAAGTAGAAATGGAGCTGTTGGGGGTGCAATGTTGGTATCTCCACAAGTTGATAAATATTATACTACTTTCACATTTTCTTTTTTTGTTCTAACAATACTGTTGAATATGAAGGTCTGATTTAGGGTTTGGAATGGGCAAGGAAAAGAGGAGTAAGTTGCTTGCAATTATTTGGGGATAGTGAATTGATTTTCAACTAGGTGAGAGGATTAAATGTGACAAAAAATGATACTTTGAAATATTATAATCATAGGGTATGGGATATGATAGAGGAGTTTGATTCTTTTAATTTGATTTCAATCCATTGGAGTCAAAATAAGCACACAAATAGGTTAGCTACAATTGGTGCTTAGTTTGACATACCCAATGATATTATCAAAGAGAAGGTAAAACAATATCTTAAAGTTGTAGTTAGGCCCTCTATTCCTAACAATAATGTTCACTGGAAAGTCTTTCAAAGTGATGAGTAGATTTTAAGTTTTCTGCTTGAGGAAGATGAATTTACTATTGTAAATCAAGGTAAACTTAGATAACAATATGAAGATTAAATTATCTAGCTAAGGACTAATAAGATGCCTAGGGCTTTGGTCACATTAGAGTCCATCTTCAACATTGATGATCAACTTAAAAGGAATAAGAATATCATTTAAATTAAAGAGAAGCATTATGAAGAGCTAGAGATTTTAAAAGTTAAGCTCCTCAATATAGGAAAAATCTATTCACAATTAGATAGGTAGGCTTTTGCTACTTTATGTCAAGATTTTTAGGATATTTTTGCTTGGGATTATTCTAATTTGAAAGTATTTGATCCTATAATTTCTCAACATACAATAGAAATAGAACCTAACGCAAAGCTTGTAAGACAAAAACAAAGGCCTTTAAACCCAAAACTTGAGCCCCTTATGATTAAGGAGTTAACCAAGTTCATTGAAGGAGCTATTATTTTTCCAATCAAACATACCTCCTAGGTTTCTAACCTTGTTCTGGTTAGAAATAAAAATGGGGAGTTTAGGCTTTGTGTTGATTTTAGAGACCCTAATATCTTTTGGTTGAAACATCATTACCCACTTCCCTCTATCGATCAAATCCTCCAAGTTGTTGGTTTAGGGAGATTTTCTCTGCTCGATGGTTATTCTATTTATAACCAGGCATTGGTCAAAGAAGAGGACCAATGCAAGATTGCATTTATAACAAAATGGGGCACTATGGCCTACAAGAGAATTCCTTTTGGCCTATCAAATGTTGGAGCCCATTTTCAGAGGGCTATAGAAATGGTGTTTCAAGGTTTAATTAATAAAATTGTGATCATTTATCTGTATGATGTAATAGTAGTCTCTAAAAATGTTGATGAACATCTATTGCATTTAAAACAAGTGTTTGAAAGGTGTAGGGAATATGGAATATCCCTTAATCCCAAAAAAAGTATCTTTGTTTTCATGAAGGCAAGTTGTTGGGACACATAGTGTCAAAATAGGGGATCATGATTGATCCTAAGAGAGTGAAAGCCATATTGGAGCTTCCTTTACCCAATCACAAAAATGGGTTGCAAAGCTTCCTTGGCAGAATTAAATTCTTAAGAAGGTTTATTCTAGATGTTGAAAATCTTTTGTGACCATTGACTACTATGTTAAAGAAAAATGAAAGCTTTAGCTGGACTAGGGAGGAAAAGCACAACTTTGAAGCTATTAAGAAGGCTTCAACAACAACTCCTACACTGGTAAACCCAGATTTTTCAAAAGACTTCATTATGTATGCTTTTGGTAGCATAGATTTTGTTTCTTCAATTCTGGTACAACAAAATAATGAGGGCTTAGAATAGACCATTGCCTTTTTTAGCCAAGGATTGGTAGAATATGAACATAGGTATTCATTTGTGGAGAAACATGTTCTACCTATAATCAGAAGTTTGAAAAAATTTAATCCTTTGATTTCCAACAATAAGATACATTTCATGGTTTCCTACCCAAGTGTGAAGGAGTTTTTGCTGAACAAAGAGCTGAATGAAAAGATGGTTGGATGGATCATGAAATTTATAGAATAGGATATAGATATTAAGGTCAATAAGCTCGTCAGGGGGAAGGGATTGTGTGAGCAACTAGCTGTAGAGTCTAAAAATGAAAGGAAAACAAAAATAAAGGCTATTTTAGTCACTAATGATCATGATCAATATGTTGCACAGTTTGCATTAGGTGCAAGTTGCGTTCATGACATGACTCACTTCTTGCAGATTGGTGAGTGTCCACTAGGTTTAGACAAGGAAAAGAGGAGATACTTGAAATTGTAGTCTATTGCTTATGTGTTGATTTACAATGTTCTCTTCAAAAAAGACCTTAATGGTGTGTTGTTAAGATGTATTGATCAAGATTGTGTAGATAAAGTACTTCATGAGTTCCATAATGGAACTGCAATGGTTCATTTTTTCCCAAGAAAAATTGCATGGAATATAATGAGAGTTGGCTACTATTGGCCAGGCATGTTTAAATATGCCCATGCATGGGTAAGGAAATGTGTAAAGTGTGCAAGTTTTGTAGGAAAAGAAAGCTTTCTAGCTTTACCTTTGCAGCCCATTCAGTTGAAATATCCCTTCATGATATGGGGCATTGACTTTATAAGACCCATAAATCCACCTTCTAGTGTAGGTCACAGATGGGTACTCACTGCAACTAATTATTTCACAATGTGGACTGAGGTGGTGGCTTTGAAAGAAGCCAATGAGAGTGTTGTTTTCAACTTTTATGATGATTTAGTAACCAGATTTGGGGTTCTTGAATCAATTATCTTAGATAATTCCTTAGCATTTTTGGGACTCAGAGTGAGTGATTTGGTTTTCAAGAATGACATATACTTAAACACTTCATCAAACTATTACGCTCAAGGTAATGGTTTGGCTAAATCAATAAAAAAGAACCTGATAAGAATCATTAAAAGGATAATGGAGGATAATTAGATATCTTGGCACACCAAGATGAAATATGCTTTATGGACAGATAGCATAACTCCCAAATGGTCCATTGGGAATTCTTCATATGTACTGGTTTATGGTAAGGAGGCTAGATTTCCTTTGTCTATAGAGCTACCACCTCACGATATTATGCATTAGGTAAAAATATTTTAGGAGTAGACCCATTGACAGTTAGGTATTCTCAGATCATGGAGCTGGATGAGATAAGAAACAAAGCTATGAAGTCTTTGGAGTATCATCAACTCCAAACTAAAAGAGTCTTTGATAAGAGGAAACTCCCAGAGTATTCAAGGAGGGTGATGTTGTACTCAAGTGGGATGAGTTGAAAAGTAGGCCAGGAAAGCACAATAAGTTTGATAACTTTTGGAGTGGCATGTTTGCTATCATAGAGTGGAAGGAGCACAATGCATTCCAGTTATCAAAGATGGATGGATAAATTCTGCATATCCCACTCAATGGGATAAACCTCAAACACTTCTTTGAGTTTTAACCTATATCACTTTTTCTAGTTTAGGAATTTTTTCTTTCAATAAGTGCTATTGCACCTTAGTTTAGTTTTTGTTTTTAGATTCCCCAAGTGCTTTTCAACATAGTCAGGTAGTTTCCCTTCTACAGTTTTGTTTTGAATAAGTTTCCAAAGTGTTTTGAGTTGTTTCCTATTGAGTTATATCATTGAATAAAGTTGCATTAAGATCTGTTTTTAGTTTTTAAGAGACCTCCTACCCAGTGGATGGCCTAGGAAACTAGTCTTAATGTTTAGCAAGCAAACATATAGCAGAGGTCACCAGAATTGTTACCCATTTTTGCTATTGGCTTAAGTAAGTTGGGCTTAAATAATTATAAATGAAAAGATGGGTACATTTTTCTGCTCTATTACATTTCCAGTGCATAAAGAAATTAGAAGACAATTCTACCATATTATAGTATGCAATTGCATATAACATAGGAAAAAATTGAACAAATATTTCTAGAAAAAATAGTCTTTACTAATAATGTAAATGTGAATTGTCTCACACAAGCTGTGAGACTGGCTCTTTTAATATACATGAATGAAAAGAGTATACATTTACAAATATAAAAACAAAAACATGCACATCTAGGGAAAGAAGACCAGTCATTGTTTGAACGACTTGTTATAACTAGGTTGCCTCGCACTGTCTTTAGTCTTGTGCTTGTCCCACTTCCAGCCTCTGCTTCCTTACTTCTCCTAGTTCCCTGCATCTAAGAGAAAGAATGTTGTAAGAGAAATGAAAGGTTTACAATCTCCATATGCACATACCTCTATAAACATAAAAATTGATAAACCATGTCCATTAAAAGAAAACATTAATACTAACATCCAAGAAAACAAGGAGCATTATCAAATATCTAGCATATGCACATATTTTTCTAACTTGTTTACTTCTTGTGCATGTATAGAAAATTTGATGTTATTTTGATTCATTTAATTTCATCACATGGGTTAAAATGTGGCTCCCACAAGGGTTGAGCCCAGCATCTTGCCTTGTTGTGCTTTAAAGAGGCATTGAAAGTTACTCATCAGATGATTCATCTCTTTATGATTCACTCAAACAAGTGCATATCATTTGTGATAGTGAAATATTTGTCACTGTCATAAGTGACATGCAATGGTTCAAGAAAATCATAAAAAATGTATATGATCTTTGGTGATTAGAAGCATATTGCATAAATTCATTAGTGTGCTTAATCTAGTAAAGCACAAAATATGTGTAAGTGATAGCTCCTTTCTATTCTAGACCAACAAAAAAATTTAACTGCTATTATAAGTTACCTACTACTATCATAGGTAATATAATGAATGGAGCAAGAGATAACTTTTCCTTTGTGGATCATCTATGTTATACATTGCTACACTAATGACAGTTACCATTCATATATTAGAAAAAAAGAGTGAGGATTAAGAATATAATATTGATAAAATAAATAATGACAAATGGTCTGCTACAGGGTTATAAGATTGATGGTGATCTTAACATATAGGATACAGAAGTTGGACAACAAAGAACAAAGAGAAGTTTAGAAGCCAATACAATAACCTTATGCTAATAGGAGCTTGTATTTTCTGATCAAAATTTCTTTCTAGCATGCATGGTATGGACAGTCATATCTTAAATAACATTCTTATGCATCTTGAAGGTAGAAATCGAGTTGATCATTCACAGAGTACAGTGAATGACTGAAAGCCCTAATGAATTAATAGAGAAATAACCTTGTCCTCTTTTTATAGCTATCAAGCTTATGTCAAGAGAAGTATTGAATGAATCAAGAATAGCTTATTACCATGGAAGCATGAGTGAAAAATGTGAAGAACCTCAAGATTATGCATGTACTAAACAATCAAACAAAGTAAATAAAAGTCATGAATCCCTCTTTTTTCAGATTGCAAAGACTAAAGACAATTGTAGGAGGGGAGCGAATTAAGCTATAGATATATATGAATAAACAACAAAACAAAAAATGAGATACAATGCATTAACTTGGGTATTTTGAACCAATCATAGTTTCTAGAGGTATTGAATAAAGATAGAATTAAAATTTAGAGTCAACCATGTTTTTCACTTAAAATATAAGCAGCATCCTTATAGTAATCTAAGTATGGTGAACTTAGTGGCCCTTCTACAAATACAACTCATTTACAATTTTGGCAAGTGATGAAAACATAAATAGGCTAATCCATACATGCACAAAGAAATGAAACAAAAATCCTGTAATAATAGCCATTCAAGAAAATAGTGTCTTTATGCCTACAGTGAGGAATGTGGTTGTGATGTGTTTTGGCTTATGATTTATTTTTTCTATAAAAATGTCAAATTTTCTTCAAGATTGAAATAAGAAACAACAATGTAAATGTGAATATCTATAGAGAATATGTATTTCTTTCTATTATGTCTTGATTTGGAGATGCTTTTTCTTCAGGAAATTGAGTTTTAAAATACAAGAGTTTCAAAATTGCTTACCTAGCTAGTGCCTTTATTTCTCCAAAATCTCTATCAGAGGATTCTTTTACAAGGCTCAAAATATGGATATTATGGTGGCCAAACAATAAATGAAGCACAAAGTAATGAAAAAATAAAAAAGAAGTGAGTAAAATCTTCAAGAGGTTGTGTCCTAGGAGGCCAAAAACATTATTTAAGAAATGAAACTTTTCCCTCCTTTTTCTTTAAAATCCACTTACCAATCTTCTATTGGAGCAATATCATGCAGAAAGGTCTATGTGCTTAGAAATCCACTATGGAAGCCTTCAATAGTGCTATGTTGAATCTCATGGCAGTGATGCCAAGCCCTAACATTTTAGTTTCTTCAAATTTAAAGAGGGCTCAGGCAAAATGAAAATATTTTTCCTTAGTTTTGTGAGTTAGAGTTTTAACCCTAATGGAGGTCGGTGACTTAAGGTGAATTTTCAGCTTTATGTTAGTATTTACAGATCAAAACTAATATATGCCCATGATATGATAACTTTGAAAACCTCTTAAAATGATTTTTTTCACTATCTTTTAGAACTTATGTTCTCCCTTATATTACCTCATGGGTCAAGCTAATTTTTTTCTTGCATTTGTTCCAATATTGTAAAACATTTTCCTAGTGATATTATTATAAATCACATAGTGAAAATGTTAATTTAAATTCAAAAAATGAGGTTAATTATGTCATGTAAATGCCTTGATGAGTTATTGTTGGGAAGTTATGCTTTTGCAAGCATCTAGGGGAAGTTATTTGCAGTTTGGGAAACATGTGCCCATGTATGTAGGAGAATTTATTCATCTTGTTGGAGGATTTGCAAGACTCTAGGGGTGGTTTTGCATGTCTAAGTGCTTGGCATAGTCAAACCCACTTTTCCCATACTTTGGAATTCAATTTGGAGGGAATCTAGTGGCTCAATTTTAGGATTTTTTTGAGGGATCCGACCCAAGTAAGTTTATAGTTCCTATTTTGATGAAAATACTTGGGGTTGCGAATATATTCTCATTTTTTACTCATTTTGGAGTTAGTTCATATTATGCAACTTTTGTACTTATTGACTTTTTTGAAGTACTTATGCAGTTTTGGGAATACTTTGTAACTCTTTGGATATGGTATACAAAGGATACCTTAGTTATTTATGGTGATGAAATTCTTTCCTTTTTTTTCTTGGAGTCTTGTGTATGTTGAATGATTGATCAAGCTCTTTGTGAGATTGTTTTCAAATTTCCTACTAGCTTGGTCTCATGAAGTTATACCTCTTCTGCAAATATAAGTTTATGCAAGTTACTAATTGTGTCTAAAGAATTCATATAGATTTTCAATTGTGAAGATTACCTTCCCTTTGCTAGTTATTTTATTTTGGCCCTTTAGTGAAATATTTATGCAGAAACTTACAGTAACAAGTTGTGCAAAATTTAATTTCTGTCAATTTGAACCAAGTGTTTGAAGTTTCGAGTTTCAGTGTACTCATTAAGCTTGGTGTATCACTTTATTTTATTTTTTAGTTTCAGTTTTCTTAGTTTTCTTTTCCTTGTAAGTTTAGTAGTATTAGGTGATAACTAGCTAGGAGCTAGCCTCATCTAGAGATTCACTCAAAATTTTAGGTGACTCAACCTAGGATTGATTCAATGTTTTCTCTAGAGTGTTAAATCTTGAAAATTAAATTGTTAAATCTTGCAAATTAGTTAGGGCACAACTCTAGTAGACAACAATTTTGGCACACTCGGTGGGACCATCGAATTAGACAACTTAAAAATTGTATATTCATTGTTGGTTTTGATATGTAGCCAACATTTTCAAGCCTTTAAGACGTAATTTTTGCATATTTGGAAACTTCCACTGAGAATAGAACAAGAAAACTAGTGTTGTGTCATTTATATGTAAAGAATATAAACTAGGAGTTCAAAGACATTTGAATATCTTTAGTTGTCTCCACCTAGAAGGAAGAGTAGGAATTTTAAGAGAACCCATATTTCAAAGAGAGTTCAGTCAACTGCACCATGTTTTAGACCAACATTATCAACAAGTTTAGTTGTACCGATAGTTTCTATTCCTCTTGTTCCAACTCATGTTACTCCACCTCCAGTTGTACAAATGGTAAGGAATCAACCATTTGTAGCTTTAGATGGAGGAAATCTATTAAACCTTGCAAAACATGATGATATCCCAATGGATTCCCTGAAAAATTTTCTCTTCTTCATAGGTGAGGATTAAACAACCCCTATTGAACATATCAGAGATGTAGCATCCTTGTGTGGGGTTCATCATATAACTCAGGAAAATGTGGCTGCTAGGCTACTTGTTGCTTCATTGAAAGTAAAGGCCTTGTAATGGTTCAGGGGTTTGCAAGTTGGGTCTATTGCAACTTGGAATGAATTAGGAGATAAGTTACATAAGAAGTTTCAACATAAATTTTACCATCTGTCATTAGTTGAGCATGTAACAAAAATTAATAGAGCACGCCAAGAGAAAATGACTAATTTTAACTTTCATTTTCAGAAGACATGGTATAGAATTCCAAAAATAGTAAGACCTTCTCCTGATTATGCTTTCGTATATTATTTGAGGGCTTTACATAGTGAAATTTTTGTCATGATTCAGTCAATGGGTGGGAATACATTACATCAAGCATATGACATAGCAATTAGGGCTAAAAAAAAGTCTTATACAAGCTGGAAGAATAGCCCCTAGACCCCCAATGCCAATTTTTCTAGATATTCAACCTTCCATGCCTTTACAAATACCACCTTTTGCACCTTTAATAGTTGTACCAACATTTCTATATGTTCTCCAAACTATTGTTAGTGAAGGAATTGTTGTTCCAAGTTCATCTCAAGAGCTATAGGAGATAAAAAATTTACTCCATACTTTTAGTAATAAATTAGTAAGCTCAAAGAAGCAACAAGCTCAGAGTAAAGAACCATACCATAACAAGAATCAAGGTCAAGGTTAGCGATATCAAGGGAAGAGGTGGCCTTATCAAGGAAACTATCAGGGTGCAAGGCATAATGTGAACCCAAGACCTTTTCCTTCATATAACCCAACTCCAATTAGTGTTGTTAAAGAGCACGTTCCTATTTGAAACAACCTTGTAGCAGATTATGAGTGTTGTTTTCCTTGCAATCAACCCCACAACCAAGCCACTTTTTTGAATGGGGTCATCAACCAAGAATTAATGGTACAAAGTGATTCATGTTCATAGCCTAATGAACCTAATGATGGATCTCTACAGTAGAAAATTAAATCTCCAAGTGATGCTACTTTCCTAAACTGATAGGGTGAAGAATTTTGTGGAGTAAACAATGATAATTCTTTAGTTGCAGCAAATACAAGAGCCAAGAAGAGGGATTTTGAACTTGAACAGTTAGAAAATAAAGGAAAAGGAGTTGCAGAACCATCTACATCTCAAGTACCCTGCATATTGCAAAGGAATACACAAATTGCTTCCAAAGAGCAACCTCACTTGCAAACAAAACCTACTACTGCAAGGACACATTAGAAGGTAAATTATGTTGCCCCCTTCAACATTGTTGAAAATATGAAAAAAATGAGTGTGACAATGACTATCTGGGACTCTTTGGCTATCCCAAGCCAAGCAAAATTGTTACAATTTGCACTGACTGAAAAGAGAGTGTCTAATGATGTTTTTGTTGTTCTAGTTAAAGCTATTTTATGAATACACCCCAAGATAATGATAAACAACTATGTAAAAATCTAAGTAAAAAACCACATAAGGGTGTCCAACCCCCTTCTTTCTATGTGTATTTGACTGTAGGGCACAAACTAGTACATAAATTTATGGTTGATAGTGGAGCCAATAGTTTAGTCATGTCAAAAAAGATTACAGACCTATTAGGACTGAAATACCAACCCCTTGAAAAGGGATTACTTCAATTAGATGGGAAAACAGTTAACACTATGGGTATTATTAAGGACTTAGGTCTCACATTACATGCCTGTCCAAATTTTTTAATCCTCAATATGTCTTTGTCATTGGTTTACCCCCATTTTTTCCCTTGTGCTTATCAAGGGATTTCATAGCTAAAATAGGAGGTTATCTATCCTATGATTGGTCTCACATGATTTTTAGGACTAGGTATGGGAAAAAAGTGAGTATTAAATCAGAGTCACTTGTAAAGGATCACATTGAACCTTATGTACCAAGTGTAGTTAATGTTAACTATGTTATTTTTGAAGATAGTGAGCTTGTTGCTGCATAAGAACTACAAGCTAAAAGTGTACCAGAGGTGCTACTAAATGAGTGGGAAACATAAAATTTTGTTGATAATCAAAATGAATACATTCAGGAGACTTGTATGGGTGTTTATGTGTTGCATGAACTAGAAACATAAATGTTGAATCCTGAAAAGAAGGTAGAACAATAGTTACAACATCAAGATGAGCTGTGAAAAATGTACTTTGATGGCTCTAGAAGTAGAAATGGAGCTGGTGGGGTTTCAATGTTGGTATCTCCACAAGGTGATAAATATTATACTACTTTCAGATTTTCTTTTTTTTGTTCTAACAATACTAATGAATACAAAGGTCTAATTTAGGGTTTGGAATGGGCAAGGAAAAGAGGAATAAGCTGCTTGCAAGTATTTGGGGATAGTGAATTGATTTTCAACAAAGTGAGAAGATTAAATGTGACAAAAATGATGCTTTGAAATCTTATAAGCATAGTGTATGGAATATGATAGCGGATTTTGATGCTTGTAATTTGATTTCAATCCATAGGATTCAAAAGAAGCACACAGATAGGTTAGCTATAATTGGTGCTCAATTTGACATACGTATTGAAATTAGAAAACAAAAGGTACAAAAATATGTTAAAGTTGTAGTTAGGCCCTCTATTCCTAACAATAATGTTCACTAGAAATTCTTTGAATGTGATGAGCAGATTTTAAGTTTTCTGCTTAAGGAAGATGAATTTACTATTATAAATCAAGAGAAACTTAGACAACAATATGAAGATTAGATTATCCAACTGAGAACTAATAAGTTTCCTAGAGGTCTGGTTACATTAGAGTCCATCTTCAGCACTCATGATCAGCTTAAAAAGAATAAAACTAGCATTTAGATTAAAGAGGAGCATTATGAAGAGCTGGAGATTTTTAAAGTTAAGCTCCTCAGGATAGGAAAAATCTATTCACAATCAAATAGGTAGGCTTTTGTTGCTTTATGTCAAGACTTTCAAGATTTTTTTTCTTCAGATTATTCTAATTTGAAAGTATTTGATCCTAGAATTGCTCAACATACAATAGAATTAGAACCTAATGCAAATCCTATAAGACAAAAACAAAGGCCTTTAAACCCAAAACTTGAGCACCTTATGATTAAGGAGTTAACCAAGCTAATTGAAGGATGTATTATTTTTTCAATCAAACATACCTCATAGGTTTCTAACCTTGTTCTGGTTAGAAAGAAAAATTAGGAGATTAGGCTTTGTGTTGATTTTAGAGACATTAATAGGTCTTCTTTGAAAGATCATTACCCTTTACCTTCTATGGAGTAGATCCTTTAAGTTGTTGCCAGTTTAGAGAGATTTTCCCTACTCGATGGTTATTCTAGTTATAACCAGGTATTGGTCAAAGAAGAGGACCAATACAAAACTTTATTTACAAAAAAATGGAGAACTATGGCCTATAAGAGAATGTATTTCGTTCTTTCAAACACTAGATCCTCTTTTTAGAGGGTTGTGGACATGGTGTTTCAAGGTTTAATTAATAAAATTGTGCTCATTTATTTGTATGATGTAATAGTATTCTCTAAAAATGTCGATGAACATCTGTTGCATTTAAGACAAGTGTTTGAAAGGTGTAGGGAATATGGAATATCCCTTAATCCAAAAAATATTATCTTTGTTGTTCATGAAGGCAAGCTATTGGGATACATAGTTTCACAACAGGGGATAACAATTGATCCTAAGAGAGTAAAAGCCATATTAAAGATACCTTTACCCAATCAAAAAAAGGGGTTGCAAAGCCTCCTTGGTAGAATTAATTTCTTAAGAAGGTTTATTCTAGATGTTGCAAATATTTTGAGACCATTGACCTCTATTTTAAAGAAAAATGCAAGCTTTAGCTAGACTAGGGAGGAAAAGTGCAACTTTGAAGCTATTAAGGAGGCTTTAGAAGAAACTCCTAAACTAGTAAACCTATATTTTTCAAAAGATTTCATTCTATATGCTTTTGGTAGCATATATTTTATTTCTGCAATGCTGGTACAAAAAAATAATGAGGGCTTAGAATAGATCATTTCTTTTTCAGCCAAGGATTGGCAGATTATGAACATAGGCATTCATTTGTGGAGAAACATGTTCGAGCTGTAACTACAAGTTTGAAAAAATTTAAGCCTTTGATTTCAAACAATAAAAAACATTTCATGGTTTCCCACCCAAGTGTGAAGGATTTTCTACTTAGCAAAGACCTGAATGAAAGGACAGTTTGTTGGATCATGAAAGTTATGTAATATGATATATATATTAAGGTCACTAAGCTCATAAGAGGGAAGGGATTGTGTGAGTAGCTAACTACAGGATCTGAAAATGAAAGGAAAACAAAAACAAAGGCTATTTTAGTCACTAATGATCAAGATCAGAATGTTGCACCTGCATTAGGTGCAAGTTGGGTTCATGAAATGACTCACTTGCAGACTGGTGACTATCCACCAGGTTTAGTCAAGGAAAAGAGGAGATACTTCAAATTGCAATCTATTCCTTATGTGCGGATTGACAATGTTCTCTTTAGAAAAGACCTTAATGGTGTGGTGTTAAGATGTATTGATCAGGATCAAGTAGATAAAGTACTTCACGAGTTCCATGATATAACTGCAATGGGTCATTTTTCCCCAAGAACAACTGCATGGAAGATAATGAGAACTGGCTACTATTGGCCAAGCATGTTTAAAGATGCCCATGCATGGGCAAGGAAATGTGTAAAGTGTGCAAGTTTTGCAGGAAAAGAAAGGTTGCCAACTTTACCTTTGCAACTCATTCAAGTGGAACATCCCTTCATGAGATAGGGCATTGCCTTTATAAGACCCATAAACCCACCTTCTAGTGCAGATCATAGATGGGTACTCATTGCAACTGATTCTTCCACAAGGTGGACTAAGGTAGTGGCTTTGAAAGAAGCCGATGAGAGTGTTATTTTGAACTTTTATGATGATTTAGTAACCAGATTTGGAGTTCCTGAATCAATTATCTCATATAATGCCTTAGCATTTGTGGGACTCAGAGTGAGTGATTGGGTTGTCAGGAATGACATATACTTGAACACTTCATCAAACTATTACCCTCAAGGTAAGTGTTTGGATGAATCAACAAATAAGAACCTGATAAGAATCATTAAAAGGATAATGGAGGATAATTAGAGAGCTTGGCACACCAAGCTAAAATTTTCTTTATGGACAGATAAAATAACTCCCAAATGCTCTGTTGGGAACTCTCCATATGTACTGGTTTATGGTAAGGAGGCCAAATTTCCTTTTTCTACAGAGTTGCCAGCTCTTTATATTATGCATTAGCTAGAAATGTTTCAGGAGAAGGACCCATTAACAGTTAGGTATGCTCAGCTCATGAAGTTGGAGGAGACAAGAAATAGAGCTATGAAGTCTTTGGAGTATCATCAACTCCAAACTAAAAGAGTCTTTGATAAGAGGAAACTACCAGAGTATTCAAGGAGGGTGATGTTGTACTCAAGTGGGATGAGTTGAAAAGAATGAAAGGAAAGCACTAAGTTTGATAACTTTTGGAGTGGCCTATTTGTTATCATAGAGTGCAAGGAGCACAATGCATTCTAGTTATCAAAGATGGATGGATAAATTCAACCAATCCCACTCAATGGGATACACCTCAAATGATTCTTTGAGGTTTGACCTATATCACTTTTTCTAGTTTAGGATTTTTTTCTTTCAATAAGTGCTACTACACCTTATTTTAGTTGTTTTTTCAGATTCCACAAGTTCTTTTCAGCACAGTTAGGTAGTTTCCCTTCTACACTTTCATTTTCCATAAGTTTCCAAGGTTTTTTGAGTTGTTTCTACTAAGTTACAAAATTGAATAAATTTTTTTTTATATTTTTTTTGAGTTTTTGAGTGACCTCATGCCCAATGGATGGCCTAGACAACTAGTCTTAATGCTTAGCAACCAAACATATAGCAGATATCGCCAAAATTGTTACCCATTTTTTCTATTGGCTTAAGTATAAGTTGATCTTAAATAATTACAAATGAAAGGATGGGTACATTTTTCTGCTATATTACATTTCAAGTGCATAAAGAAATCAAAAGACTATTCTACCATATTACAATATGCAATTGCATATAACATAGGAACAAATTGCGCACATCTTTTTAGAAAAAAATAGTCTTTACTGATACTATAAATGTGAATTGTCTCACACAAGCTGTGAGATTGGATCTTTTAATATACATGAATGAAAAGAGTATACATTTACTGATATCAAAAGAAAAACATGCACATATAGGGAAAGAAAACCAATCATTTCCTGAGAAAATGGTTATAGCTAGGTTGCCTCACATTGTCTTTAGTCTTGCGCTTGTCCTGCTTCTAGCCTCTGCTTCCTTACTGCTCCTAGTTTCCTGCATCTAAGAGAAATAATGTTGTTAGAGAAATGAAAGGTCTAAAGTCTCCATATGCACATACCTCTATAAAAATATAAACCAATCATCCTTGTGCATTAAAAGAAAACATTAATACTTACATCCAAGAAAACAAGGAGCATTATCAAATATATACTATATGCACATATTTTTCTAACTTGTTTGCTTCATGTGCATGCATAGAAAAATTAAAGTTGTTGTTTTGATTCATTTAATTTCAGCACATGGATTAAAATGTGACTCCCACAAGGGTTGAGCCCAATGTGTTGCATTTTTGTTCTTTAAAGAGGAATTGAAAGATACTCATCGGATAATTCATCTCTTTATGATTCACTCAAACAAGTGCATATCATCGGATAATATTTGTCACTGTCATAAGTGACATGTACTTTTTCAAGAAAATCATGAAGAATGTATATGATATTTGGTGATTAGAAGCATATTGTATAAATTCATTGGTGTGCTTAATCTAGGAAAGCATAAAATATGTGTAAGTGATAGCCTTTCTATTATAGACCAACAAAAGTCTTTAACTTCTATTATAAGTTACCTACTGCTATCATAGGTAATATAATGAATGGATTAAGAGATAATTTTTCCTTTGTGGATCATCTGTGTTATACATTGCTACAATACTAACAGTTACCATTCATATATCAGAAAAAAAGAATCAAGATTAATAATACATTATTTATAAAAGCAATGGATGTCAAAGCTTGATTAAATAGATTAGTGAACTGATAAAAGGAACTCATTAGTTCTCATGAAAGTGAAATGATGACAAATGCTCTACTATAGGGTTATAAGATTGATGGTGATCTTAACATACAGGATATGAAAGTTGGACAAAACAAAACAAAGAGAAGTTTAGAAGCTAATACAATAATCTAATGCTAACAGGAGCTTGTATTTTTGGATCAAAAGTTCTTTCTAGCTTGCATGGTATGGACAATCAGATCTTAAATAATAGTGTGTGCATCTTGAAGGTAGCAATCAAGTTGATCATTCACAAAGTACAGTGAAGGATTAAAAGCCCTAATGAGTTAATAGAGGAATAACCTTGTCCTCTTTTTATAGCTATCAAGCTTATGTCATGAGAAGTATTGAATGAATCAAGAGTATCTTATTACCATGAAAGCATGAGTGAAAAATGTGAAGAAACTCAAGATTATTCCTATATTAAACAATCAAATAGAGTAAATAAAAGTCATGAATCCCTCTTTTTGCAGATTCCAAAGACTAAAGAAAATTGTAGGAGGGGAGTGAATTAAGCTACACATATATATGACAAAGAAACAAAACATCAAATGAGATACAATGCATTAACTTGGGTATTTTGAACCAATCATAGTTTCCAGGAGGTAATGAATAAAAATGGAATTAAAATGTAGGGTCGGCCATGTTTTTCACTCAAAATATAAGGATCATCCTTATAGTAATGTAAGTATGGTGAACATAGTGGCCATTCTACAAATACAACTCATTTACAATTTTGGCAAATGATCAAAAAATTAATGGGCTAATCCATACATGCACAAAGAAATGAAACAAAAAATCCTCTAAGAATAAAAATAGTGGGGTGTGTTCATTATGAACATAATCACATTTTTTCTTAATATGAAAGAAGTTCCAGAAAATCATGGCTATTAAAGGCAATGACATCATGTGCAATGAGACCATAACATGTTGTAAGCTACAAAATCAAAATACATGAAGTTTCTTAAGGAAATTGTGAGAAGAAATGTTTGTTGGGTACATTTCCACAACCTTAAGATTTTGCTTCTTAATATATATCAAGACCCATCTTGGGGTTTTTTATAAATATTTGGGGCTACAGAAAAGGATTACTCCACAACTATGATAAAAAGAATATAAGTTCAAAGAAATGGTTGTAGGTTTTTCTTTACCCAAATGAAATTTGTGACCCCTGTGGAACAAAATATGGTCATCAATCATAAGAGAAAAGTTACCCATTTGGGGTTTTCAAAGAGGATAAGCATTTTCTTCATACAAAATTCATGAAATGATGAGGTTTACATGAGGAGTTTATTTTTTCCACAGCTCATACAAACCCAGTTGGCGTTTTTGATTTTCAAGCCCAAAAACTCATCTCAAGGGTTGGCCATTGAAGAAAATGGTGTATTTATACCTGCAATGAGGAATGTGGTCGCGGCTTGTTTTGGCTTATGCTTTATTTTTTCTATAAAAAATGTCAAATGTTCTTCAAGATAGAAACAAGAAACAACAATGGAAGTGTGAATATCTACAGAGAATATACATTTCTTTCTATTACGGCTTGATTTGGAGCTGCTTGTTCTTCAGGAAATTGAGTTTTAAAAGACAAGAGTTTCAAAATTGCTTACCTAGCTGGTGCCTTTATTTCTCAAAAAATTCTATTAGAGGATGCTTTTACAAGGCTCAAAATGTGGATGTTGTGGTGGGAAGATAATAAATTAAGCACAAAGTAATGAAACAAACAAAAAGAAATGAGTAAAAGCTTTAGGAGGTTGCAGCTTAAGAGGCCAAAAAGATTATTTAAAAGATGAAAATTTTCCTTCTTTTTGCTTTAAAAGCCACTTACCAGTCTTTTGTTGGATCAATATCATATAGGTGGGTCTCTGTGCTCAGAAATCCACTATGGAAGCCTTCAACAATGCTCTGCTAAATCTCAGGGTGGTGCTGCCAAGCCCTAACATTTCAGTTTCTTCATATTTGAAAAGGGTTGGGGAAAAATGAAAAGATTTTTCCTTAGTTTTGTGAGTTAGGGTTTTAATCCTTGTTGAGGCCAATGACTTAAGGTGAATTTTCACCTTTATGTTAATATTTTACAAATAAAAACTAATATATTCCTATGAGATGATAACTTTGAAAACCCCTTAGAATGCTATTTTTCATTGTCTTTTAGAGCTTATGTTCTCCCTTCTATTACCTCATAAGTCAAATTAATTGTTTTTGCATTTATTCCAATATTGTAAAAACTTTTGACTAGTGATACTATTATAAATCACATAGTCAAAATGTTAATTTAAATGCAAAAATGGGGTTAATTATGTCATGTAAATGCCTTGATGAGGTATTTTTGGGAAGTTATGCTTTTGCAAGCATCTAGGGGAAGTTATTTGCAGTTTGGAAAACATGTTCCCATGTATGTAGGAGCATTTATTCATCTTGTTGGACAATTTGCAAGAATCTAGGGGTGGTTTTGCATGCCTAAGTACTTGGCATGGTCAAACCCACTTTTCCCATACTTTGAAATTCATTTTGGAGGGAATCTAGTGGCTCAATTTTAGACTTTTTTTAAGCGATCTGACCCAAGTCATTTGATAGTTCCTATTTTGATGCAACTACTTGGGGTTGTGGATATATTTTCATTTTTGACTCATTTTGGAGTTAGTTTAGATTATGTAGCTTTTGTACTTAGTGATTTTTTTTAAGCCCTTATACAATTTTGGGCATACTTTGTAACTCTTTGGATATGAAATAAAGAGGATACCTTGGTTATTTCTGGTGATGAAATTCTTTCCTTTTTGTTCTTGCACTCTTGTGTATGTTGAATGATTGATCAAACTCTTTGTGATATTTTTTCAAATTTCCTTCTAGCCTTGTCTCATGAAGTTATACCTCTTCTACAAATGTTAGTTTATGTAGGTTACTAATTGTGTCTAAGTAATGAATATAGCTTTTCAATTGTGAAGATTACCTTCCCTTTGCTAGTTATTTTATTTTGGCCCTTTAGTGAAATATTTATGCAGAAGCTTACGGTAACAAGTTGTGCAAAATTTAATTTCTATTAGTTTGAACCAAGTGTTTGAAGTTCTGACTTTCATTGTCCTCATTAAGCTTGGTGTATCACTTTATTTTATTTTTCAGTTTTAGTTTTTTGAGTTCTCCTTCTCCCTTTTCCTCGTAAGTTTAGTAGTATTAGGTGATAAACAACTAGGAACTAGCCTCATCTGGATATTCACTCCAGATTTTAGATGACCCACAACCTAGGAGTGATTCAATTTTTTCTCTAGAGTGCTAAGTCCTACAACTTAACTTGTTAAATCTTATAGCTTAGTTAGGGTGCAACTCTAGTAGACAATAAAATATGGATCAAGGATTCTCATCAATGGATGAGAATCAAAGATCACATGGATCAAAAAAAGCATCAAGGGCTAAAAATGTTTCAAACAAACACACTTTGCAACAACTTTGAAAGTTTGTTACAAAGTTTTTTAGGAAAAAATATACCATTTTTTGGAGCCAAATCAGAGAATATTCCTTTAGAATATCCCTATGCAAGTGGATGGGTGAGGAAAATTAGTAGTTAGTTAATTAAAACCAAGTTTTAATTGTGGAAGTTGAGGAATATGAGGATTTCCTTTAACTAATTAATTTGTTTTAATTAAAGTGGATACAAAATGACATTTAATTTAATAATCTAGGATTATTCAATTAAATGAGAGGACTTAGGGTGTTAAATTCAATAAATTGATTTATTCAATTAAACAAGATGAGAGGTGAAGATGAAAAGGGGTGAATTGTCCTAATTAACTTAATTAGATTGATAGATAAAAATGATATATTTAATTAAATAACTAGGCATATTTAGCCAAATAGGTGAAAAGAGAATGAAATTTAGGATGAAATGACGTTAGTGATCAAATTACAAGTGTATAGTATCATTCAAGAAATTTTTAATTTTTTACATTTTTCCCCTCTTTGAAGCGAGGTACCTACTAAGTTGGTGCAAAGACCGATGCTTTTTGGATTAAAGCTACTACTTAGATAAAATAATATTTTATTTTTATTTTTTAGATACCCCATTTTTACCATAGTGGAAGGAATTTAGCTATTACCCTGCCCCTCGAGAGATCAGGTGGAAACTTGGAATTTTGTGTTGATCTCATGAAAAAAGGTTTAACATTGATTCAGGAGTCCCAAAAGGCTCTAAGATGCGAAAACAAGCTTAGAAACATAAAAAATAGCTCAAAAAAAGGTTCATGGTGGAAAAAATGGATACATAGGCTAAACACCCTAGTTTTCCCTCAAACTAGGGAAAAACTTCCTATTTTTTAGGCATAAATAGGTGCCAAAGGGTCACTTTCAATTCATTTGCACTCTTGACTTCAAGTGAATTGCTGCTCTTAAGCTTTGACACCTTGGTTTGATGGCATGATGTGTGCTTCCTACACACCTTTCTGACTAAGTTTGAGAGTTTCAGTGCCAAGTAGACATAGGACCCCAGGTATGTGACTCAAATTTTTTCATGATTTACGTGCTTTGGTACATTTATTAGGGTTTGAAATTAGGTCATTTAGGGCACCATTGTATTGTGATGCATCATGAACTGGTTGGAATTGCTATTGATTTTATAGCAATGCACTTAGTGTCTAGTGATGCATTAGGTAATTTTTTGTGTGGTGACACACTTACGTTTAGGCAACACATGTTGCAAATAGCAATGCGTCAAGGTTTTTTGGTTTAGTGGTGCAATTGAGAAATTGTGATGCACTTTCTAAATAATGATGCAACTACCAATTTTTGTATAGAAATGTGTTGAAATACCGACACGATATTGAGTATAGCAATGTGTGTTACAAAATGACCCACCCCAAAAAGAATATAGTGATGCACCCAAGAAATAGTGACACTATTGATGTTCTAGGATTTAGAAACTTAGATGTTAACCAGTTTCTAGATGTTAGGAAAATTAACACTATGTGTGTGATGCATGTAGGAGGATATCCAACCCCTCATGTCCCGAGATCATTGATATTACCTTATTTCAGTGGCATGCAACTTTTATGTGTAGTAGCAGTACTTGGGAGTCCTAGGGCTAGGGTTAATTTCTCACATGCCTAAGATCTATACCCATTTAGTGATGATGATGATATTGATTGAGTGATGGTACAACAAGACATCATTGTTCCATCTCCCCCTTGGCGAGGCCATGGTTACACTTGAGGATGAGTGGCAAATCCTTCAGTAGCCCATCCATGGGGAGTGGGTTATCTATGATATAGATGTTGGGAGGGATGCATGATGGGAGTTGTTGCAATCAGATGAGATAATTTTAGTGAGCTCATAGATTGAATTGGATCTATACCATGGACAGGTTCCCATTTTTCATATTGGTTGTGGCCATCCTGATTTCAAAAATGATTTCCCCAGATTGATGGGGCAAAGGATTCATTCTAGGTTGGGGACTAGTATGGCATAGTATAATTTTTAGGATGGTATAGTATGTGTGGGGCCTAGTTATGTTGACCTCATTGTATAATGATATGCATCAGGTAGTATATTTCTAGAGGAGAGGAATTGGGGTCGGTATCATGCTTCTACACATATGGGCCTATGAGCATATTGTAGTGTTGAGACCCATTCTAGTTTTGGCAAACATAGATTAGGATGAGCCCATTTTCTTCCAATATCGACTAGCAATGACATTATAGCATACTAGGCCTATAGGGATCCCCTACTAGAGGAGGCTCATAGATGACATGATTATTTTCAGATGTAGGCCATGGCCACAGGTTCCTACATGGTATGATGATCAACAAAAACTTTTATTTGCTAGGAAAACTCAATATCTCTAGGGTTGTGAGCACACTATAATCAAGTGGCATCTACCTAATTTTATGGCCTAAAAGTTTGGTGAGATTCTATAATCACTAGCTAATTATTACACAATAGTGTTTGCACAGTCACTAAGAAAGGTAGACTAGGAGCCTCATATTATGTCACAAGTGGCGATAGATGATTTCTAATAGCTAGTTTCCCACCCATGGGCATATGGGCCATTGTATGTTGGGAACACCCCAACTTATGATGCATGGTGGAAATCTCCTACATGATTGATAGACCCCACTGGGGGATACCCCTATGGTAGAGGAAAGGGTCAAGGAAAAGGTGCAAGTAGAGGGGGACTGCAGCCAGATCAACAACTCAATTAGTAAAGAGTACAAGATCAGGGTCACAGAGAGTAGGTACGACAAGATTGGGGGCATCAGGACCAGGGGCACTAGGCCCACTAATAGCCAAATCAACCATAGTAGCCACTGAGGTCAAATCATAGGGAAGGGAATATTCTAGCTCTTACCATAGAGAGGAACTAGCTACAATAGTAGTTATAGGCCATGGAAAAAGAGAAGGATCATGAGGTACAATTATAAAAATAGCTCAACCTATAATTGGCCCAGGAGACTGAGAGACAACATCAGCTAGAGGCTGTGATCATTGCAGCTCAGGGACAGGTGGTGGCTACTTGGATGTATAGAGATGTCATTTCAGAGGTAGTATATTAGAAGACCTTATATCACTAGGATGTTCCTCGCGTGATGCGGTAGGTAGATTACTCATAGAGGAGTAGGGTAGTTTCAAGAGCATTAGATGGTCCTCCATCTATTAGATAGCCTAGAGAGCCTAGCCAAAAGTAGGTCTAGTCACATCATGAAAACTGAGCCAACAAGGGATAGCCTCCTTATATAAACACTTGTTTGATTTATACCCTGATTTATACATGTATACACATTCATTAGCTCATTTTTTATAGCCTCTTGTATATGTACTATTGATGATAGTTACACTTTGACTCTGATATTGTATCATGACATTCATTTTTGATATATATATGAGATAGGCCAATTTGATTATGATGTGATGCATTTATGATATGTGATGCAATGTTAAACTTATTTCTTGCCTTATGATTATGTATAGTTGTAATGGATGCAAATGTTTATGTTATGGATGCATTTCTTTATTTATGCCTTGTGATATGAGATGATCTATGATACAATGTTAATGATATGTGATGTATGATATGGATGCAATGCAATGGATGTATCATTCTCTTTTTCAATATCTTTCTATGACATGCTATGAGATGGATATATGTTCTCTATGGAATTTCACATATGATGATGTCATTCTTTTATGATATGAAAATTATATGATATGATTATGTCAGATGTATATATGCTAATGGTTGGTAGATGTAGGGTTGATGCATTTATGATTTTTGTTGACTGCCATGATACCTTGTTAGCATGGAAAGAAGATAGAAGAATAGGATGAATGGATTGACCATTGATTTTGAGAATGATTCAAAATTCCAACAAGTCCATGATTCATCGAGACTTTATTAGATTATGGTGATGAGATTGTTGATTTTCTCATATCTGGGATTGGGACTCTTTGTCATTCCTTAATTTTGATATAACACATAGACACAATGCATCATGGTATTGATAACCAGGATGGTGTTGTATCTAGTGTGATGGAATTTTACTCTACAAATAGATAGGATAGCTCTTGTTCACACCTTGATATATGGAAACCTCATTGGAATGTAGTTTGGAAATTTATAATATCTCATACCAAAGCATACACAATAGTCAGCAATCTACTCCAAATGACATGCCTATACAAAACTAAGCAAGTATGCACTAAGATTATTTTTCAAGAATACCCCACAAGAAAAAATAAATAAAAGATAATGATTGATGTCCCATTCCTTTCTCTCTAAATTTCTTTGATAGACATCATTGAGAGGTTCTCAAAACAATTGAATAAGATAAATCATAACAAAATATCAACAACAAACAATCAATGTTATATATATCTCTTGCCAATGTAACATAGCTAAGGTGATTTCTGATGTTGATGTGGGTATGTGCAGGATCATGATGGGCCAACAAGTGGCGATATGATGGGTATGTGTAGGGTATGTGGTTGACAACTTTTTTTTTACCCAAAATTGATTAAACAAAAAGGGTTTTTAAAGGAGATTCTCACTTTCCACCAATATAAATTATGCTTTACTTTGAATTTAATAAATAATTATTATTCATTTTCTATTTGAATTACAATTAAATTCTTGATTGATAGGTTGATTGAAAAATCTATAGATTTCAAAAAGATCATATTTTGAATCTAAAACATGCATCGATTCTATGATTCACATACTTAGGATTAAAAAAAAATGAATTTCATGAAGTTTTGACCAAGTTAAGGTGGTCAGACATACAATTTTTTATATTTTTTAAAAGTTGTAATAAAAAAATAATAATTAATTATTTACTTGAAATTTTTTTATTAAAAATATGCATCACATCAGGATATGAGTCCTCTACTTATGTCTAAAATCTTATAAAAACATATTATCATTTTATTGTGGCTACGGTGGTTAGATAGACACCTACTTCTTATTTTTTCCAGAAAATTTAAGTGCTACTACATTGAAATTTCAAATTTTCACCAAATATATTGTTCTTTTTCTAATAAACCTGGTAGTTTAGAAACTACATTCAATTTGCTACAGATTCTATTATTACATATTTTAGAAATAATATAGATAACTTATTCAAATTTTTACATCAAGTTGCCTAACTCCATTTTTTCTGAATTTTTTGCCACTTAAGGTCTTGTTTTCTTCCATGATGATCCTGCACATACCCATGTCAACTGTAGGAAGGATGCATCATAGGACATTTTTATTAGATGTTTTGACTAAGACTGAGTGCTTGATATGCCATTGATATAAACACCACTGACTCATTTACCTATGACCTAGATTTTAGATTTTGACATTGAGGTTTTCACTTTACGTCTTGTGATACTTCTTTTTCTACTTGTTTTACCAAAGTTTGAAGATGACAATTGCTTTATTATTGATGAATGTTTAATGTGGGTGAAATCATAATGGGATGAATAGTTTTGGGATTTTCTTGGAATATTTCAATGATTTTGGTATTTTTGAAATATTTTGAGGCTATTTTTGGTCTATTTGAAAGGTTATGTGAATTTTTTGGTATTTTATTATTTTTTGTTGTTTAGGGTTTCCAATGTTTTCCAAATGTTATTGGGTTTCCACATTTTCTTTTATTTTTTTGTTTTTTCTATGTTTTCAAATGTTTTGGTGTTTTTCTAAGTTTTCAAATGTTTTGGGGCTTTCTAAGATTTTGACCAAGAATCTAACCTGAAAGAATATCCTAGGGGTCTCGAGGGCTTACTAAAGGTTAGAATTTCCTACATTATACATGCAGAGACCTCATACTTTAACTGAGTTTGACCTGTTATTAATGACATATGAACACTTGATGGATTGCAAGTTTATTATGACAAAGTCCTAACCTAAAGTGTGTTAGGGGCACATCAGTGATGGCCTTGCCTATGTTCAAGCTCAGAGACAACATAGTTTGACATGGTCTATTTTTTCTATTTTTTATGTTCTGACATGTTTAGGGATTTTTATGTGTTTTGAATGTTTTGTATTTTGACTTTATAACTTTTTGAATGTTTTTGGATTTTAGTTGTACAAGATTTTGATGTTTTTGGATTTTGATGAGACTTTATGAATGATTTCAAGATTTTTTATGATTTATGAATAACCTTAATATATACAAGAACCCAATTGGATCCTATCATAACAAATTTCCTCCAACATGATGTGATAGACTACCTCAATATAGGTAGGAAAAATTGACCTAAGGAATGTGTGAGGTAATAGTAAAGGGGAATATGCTACCCACACAATATCAAGCTATGACATGAATGTAGATGGATGGTGAAATAAATAGGATGTCTGATGTGATCAACAAAATGTGATGTGAAGCATGATAAGCTAAAGAGTGAAAGATAGATGGAGGTGCCTATTTACACAAGGCACTTTTTTCCCAGGTTTTCACCAAGGTACTTTCCCAAACCGCCACCAAAGTGATTTTGACTAGAGGATAATTTTTTTCTTTATTGTTGTCAATCCTTTTTCTTATTTTTTGGATTTTTGCTATTTTTGATTTTTTTGTATTTTAAGATTTACACCCTTCAAACCTAGGTATAATTTTTTTTGAGATGTAGACTATTGATTAGCACTTGCAAGGGTTCACCTTCAGGTGTTGATAATTGATATGCTCTTAATCCATAGCTTGTTGTGACAAAAAATTGGCCTAGCCAATTAGGTTCAAACTTTCCTTTACTATCCTAATCTAGAACATTCCCTTTATTCTACTTGAGGACAATATCTCCTACCTAGAATAACTAACTCTTGATCTTCTTGTTGTAGATTTAGTTCAATCAGTTCTAGTATGCTTGTAAATGATTTAAGGCATCAAGACGACACTCATCCAAGAATTCCAATTTGTTTAGATGAGATACCCTATACCCTTCATTAGTGATCAGGTTCTATAGTAACACTCACAATGAAGGCAGATCGACCTTAATAGGTAGGATGGATTTTGATCCATAGACTAAGGAGAAAGGAGTTGCACCTATAGGCATGTGGATGTTTGTTCTATAAGCCCATAGGGCATGGTTTAACTATAGATTCCAGTCATGACCAACTTCATTGACCATATTCTTTAGGAATTTTAGAATGGTCTTGCTTGTAGTTTTAGCTTCAGAATTATCTTGGGGTAGTAGGGAGTAGAGAACTGATGTTGGATGTTAAATCATTAGCATAGCTCTCTTTCATATTGATTCTTGAAGTGTTTTCCATTACCTAAGATAAGGGCTTACGAAACACTATAGTGGTAGATAAGGTAATTCAAGATAAATGTGGAGATCTACTTCCTCATTATATAAGTAATAGGAATAGAATCAAGGTAAAGTATTTAGTGACCATGATGATAAATTTATAGCCATTCAATGAGGTGGGGGTAATATTTCTTATGAGGTCAAGCCCCCACTATGAAAAAGGCCAAGTTGTGACAATCGGTTGGAGCTCCTGAGTTGGAGGATGAATTATCTCTCCATGTTGTTGACATTAGATACATTTTTTCACATACTAATGATATTCTCTTTCCATGGTTGGCTAGTACTACCTTATCATCAACAGTTTCATGGATAAGGTTATTCCACTAGAATGGGAACCATAAATGTCTTCATGTCATTTTGTTAAGGCAATTAAGGCTTCCTCTTGATTGAGAAATCATAGCAATGTCCCCTCAACACTTCTATGGTATAAGGTATTATATAAGATGATGAATCAAGATTCCTTCTTAACAAAGTTTTTCTTAAGGTTAGAGGTGATATCAGGAGGGTACCTCTAGAAACCTCGAAAATAATAGCTCTATGCTTTAGGAGATAGAACCACCAATTTCCTTCCAGTTTAATTCAAGTAAAACTTAGAGATATCAATCTAAGGATTTACTAAAGGAAAGAGATTTTCAATAAGGTTTCCTAGGGTGTGATTAAAGGTATAAAGGAGGTTCACCAACAAGCTATGGCTTGGAAAGAAAAAACCTAACTAGATGACCTAGGAAATGAAACTGAAAATCAGGATAACAAAATGAAAATGAACATAGGTGCACCTAGAAGAAATATGTGGTCAAAACAAGCTCCAAAACCTTGAAACTATATTGTTTGAGGCTCACTAGGACTCATACGCCAGTCTGGGTGATTTATTCTTAGATTAGGGTTTTTTTTCCAAAATTAGAATCTCATAGGGATAGGTTTGAATCTCTTGAAATCTAGAAAAAGGAAACATTGGGACTCATATGCCACATGTGGAAATTTAGTCCTAGTATTAGGGTTTGGTTGAAATTCTAGTATTCTTTGGTTATTTCTTTTATCTTTCTTCTTGCCAAATCATTGAGTCTAAAGCCATGAATTTGGGCCAATAAGTGAATTTTTGTGATCTTGTAAGTGAGGAGACAAATCTAACAGCTTTCTTCAATCTTAGAACTTAGTCTTCAAATATCCTTCAAGCTCCAAGACACCTTGATCTACAATCACACATGCAGAGAGAGAAAAACTTGTTGATTATTAAGGAATAGGGGTTTGACTTGGTCAAACCTAATGATGAAACAAATAAATATGAAAATGAAACATGAATCATGAACAATGATACCTTGAATGATGTCTTGAAATGTAAATCAACAATCTAACATGAAGTGGCCATGTAGAATGTAGATCTTGATCTTGAATTGGATATGAGACAATTATTAACTTGGATCTTGAATGATACATCACATTAGTAGCTCAACAAAATTCTTGATGTATTATGCCTTTGACATGATCATGGATCTTGAATTTCTCCAACAAATGATGAAGAAATCTGCCCTTGAATGCCTTAGAAATGCTCTTGTAAACACTCTTAATGCTCTCATGAGGTCTTAGGATGCTTGAATCTTGATTTCTTAGTTGATATTATGATTTCTTAGGTGAAATAATGATTCAAAATATTTTTTATATATGCATTCCATCTAACTTACCATTTATTAGATCCCAAATGCCAACATTGATGAAATTTGAATTCAAAACCTTGATTTCATGCTCAAAATCCTAAAAAGGGGCCAAATGGGACTCATACACCACTTGTTTCATATAACTCCCATCTGGGTGGGACTCATATGCCCAAGGTGGTACATGGGTCCCACCAAGTCTTTTTGGATAAAGGAAATATTGAGGAGTTGAGATATTAATTGTATTTATTGATTATATCAGGATCTCTATTGAAATAAGCCTCGATGCATAATAAAGGGTATTAGGGGCCTATTAATGATTATATGGTCATAAATGCAAGAGGGGCCATTTGAAACATAATGTGAAGGTGTAAATAAACACACTTTGCAACACTAAATTAAAACAAAACTAGGTCAATATAGCTTAAAAGGGCCTTGAACCTAATGCAAATGTGTAAAATACATTATAAAATTTGATCAAGGAAACCTTAGGTCCATTTGAATGTTAATAATTTTAAAATTAATTGTGAAAATGTAAAGTATGGCATTTTTCTAGACTACATTTCAACGCCATTTTAATGAGAGAAGGAACTTGCTTCAAATTCACACTAAAGTAGACAATCAAGAAGGATCCAAGTGTACCAATGTGGATGGTATATGATGACAAAGATCAAGTGGGTGGTCAAGCCCCGATGATACAAGATCCTACATCAAACCAACATAGGCACAAAGGGATTCACACAAGGTGTATGATATACAGAAAAACAAGATACACAAACATGTAATGTCAAGGACATATAAATGAAAGAAAAATAATGAAAGGGTGAATCAAGATTTGACCATTTGTCCCATATGTTGTGGATTAGATCTAAGTTGTTTTTCCAAAAATGTACAATCACTTTGAGGTAATAGAACTTTAGGATATTTTTTGGGTGAGTATCCAAAAAGGGTGGCTTACAAGAGGAACATGTCCACTATGCAAAAAGAATGCATGCTCACAAGGGCTAGTAGAACCTTAGGCCATCCATTAGGTGAACCCCAGAGAGGTGAGGAACATATGGATATGGCTAGTATGTGCTCACACACACAAAAAAGTGGTTATGGGAAAGTCATGCCTAAGTTTGGCTCTCATATGTACAACCATACCAAAGCTATACCTCCTCCTAACTTTGATAAGGCACCACATAATAGTAAACTTCAATCTCCATGAGGCAAGAAATGTTGGACTATGTTGTAATTGATGTCAAAAGGGGATCAGAGGTGAAGTGTGCTAATCCCATGCATAAGCACATAATGTTGTCATTGATGTCAAAAAGGAAAATTAGACAAAGGAGATTGTTGGCATGATGACAAAGGATGAATGGAGAGTTGTGGATCTATTAGTGAATTTTCTAGCAGATTCATGATGGGTTTTTTGAGAGAGTTCCAATGATGTGTTCTACAGGTCCAAAAAATGAAGGATGCATCCAAAAATGATTTATGTCTGCTCTCGGGTGATATTAGGGTTTACAAATAAACCTTAATGTGTTTGTAGTCATGGTGAAGCTGGTTACAACATTATATTTCTTCGTTGACTTGCTATTGTAGGTTGTTGTTAACTTAAGTCTATCTTCCCATGTTGGTGACTAGTCCTTTTGCCTAGGTTGGTAGTGTCTACATGTCCATTAAGCACCAGAGAAAAGAAAAATTTGGCTAAGTCATATCTTGGGTGGAATTTTTGTAAATTTCTCTAACTTACCACTTCAAGGTTCTTGACTAAGTATAGTTGTGGAAGTTTTTTTGGCATGTGGTCTAACTCAAGTAGTGGTTTGCTTTGTTTTTCTAACTACCTACCCTGTAGCATTGGTGGTGTTTTCTCTAGTTTGATGAACTTATGAAGATCACACTTTAAGGTTGGCGTTATTTTCAAAAGCATGTCTAACTTACCACTCAACAAAGAAAAGTGAAGTGTGGACCCCACATACTTAAGCCAGTAGCAGATTAAAGAGTCATGGGTGTAACAAGTTTCTTCTATTTCATCATTGACTAGCTAAGGAAGTTGTACGTAGCTTAAGTTACTACTCAAGCCTTTGATGTTTTTTGAGGAACCGATCCCTTCACCTTGCATTTACTAGTAGAGAAAACATTTGGTAAGTCTAATATTTCCTAAGTATTGTGCAAATATTTTTCTTCACAAGATCAATAGTGATGGTTAAGGCTTCAATATCTAATGGTGCTTGTAAGCACCATTGAGTTCATTGTGGGTCCCGATTGTGTCTCATGAGGTCAATGAGGAAAGACAATGATAAAATATTGAAGATCGATGGTGCTCACAGAGTCTGGTGGGATCTAAAGAGGCAACATACATAGTTAGTGGAATGTGATGTCACAATGAAAAGTGGCAATGAATGATTGCATCAAGGCCATAAGTAATAGTGTATGATAAATGGATACAATCAAGAAGATTTGACAGTGCTCATCAATTCCACTGAGCTTTTGGAGGATGTCAGCTAAGTCCCATGGGGATAGAAGAAAATTGTTGAGACTAAAACAAGATCAAATGGTGGATGAAGGAAACAGTTGTAGCTAGTGGAAAGTGATTTCACAGTGGAAAAATAGAAAAATCCCATGGATCTTGCTAGAGTTCTAGTGGGGCTCAATCAAGACCTATAGGGTTAGCAAGGGATGGTGTAGATTATCCCTTGTTGATCGTAAGGTGCTCGCTAAAGAGTCATATGGGACTACATGGTGGAAGATAACATATGCATCATGATAAATGACAAAAACTGAATGAAGAAGATTTGGCAGTGCCCATAGTGACTTTGGTGGACCTAATTTTTTGATAGATTGTGATAGATATGAATAGGTGGCAGGGAATGATTACTCAATATGCTAATTCACATCGTTGTTGAAAATTAGGTGGCAATGACATGGATGAAAAATGGTAGTAGCCTACTAACCCTACAAGGTTTGTGTTCACCTATTTTCAAGCTCGTGAGATGATCAGATTTGGACATGTGTCTTGGTGGACCCCATTTATGGCATGCGGTGTATGAAGGAGATCAATGACATAAATTGTTTGAAAAATAATCCATCATTGATCATTAGTCAGTGGAGATCGAAAAAGCTAGATTAAAGACTCTTTAATCTAATGGTCTAGACTTAGAGGCAAGCGATACATTACCAAGATGTGATGGAAGGCATAGATCATGAGGTGAATATCTAACATTGTGGATTTAATCTTGGTACCCTAAGTGAGAATGAGATACACCCAAGTAAAACAACAGGCATGAGTTGAAGATAAATGATGCATGTTTAAAGAAGAGTATCTAACGATCATGTTTTAAAGGTGCCAAGATGAACGAAGAGTTAGAGGATCATGGTACCAAGATAAGTGATTAATGGCCCAAATTTAAAAATGATGAACTACAATGTCTAAGTATGTGTGAATAAGCTTTTGATTGGTAATTGAGATAGAGGAAGGAATTAATTGGTCTAAATGCACATGTGACCAATGTCAGTGAAGATTTGATCAACTAGGAAGTGGAATTGATTGGATAAGTGGTCAAGATTGAATCTGATCTTACTAACAAGAGAATATAGTTAATGCATATCATATTCTAAGGTCAAAAGAGAGCTAAATCAGGAAATTTATCTATACCTAAATTAAATGTTGTGAGGCTCGATGAAGAGGTGGTGTAAGGAAGATTGTTGGAAACCCTAATAGGTGATCGAGATCAAAATCAAATCAAATTGTAAAGAGAATACATTGAATGCATATCTAATCTTAGGGTTTGATAGAGAATGAATAAAAGAAAATTCTCTGTAACAAAATTAAATGTTGAGAAACTCAATGCAACATATGGAAATATCTAGTATACTCCATTAGATATATTAATTATGAGCTAAACAAGGGTATGTGTGGCTTGAGGTAAAGGTAGCTTGCTTGTGAATTTTGCAAGCAAAGGAAACCCTAACAATAAGCTAGAGATGATCTAGACGATAGATAGAATCTCGAGGTAGAGATCGCAGATCAGTGGATTCAAGCACAAAACAAGACAATCAAGTATTGTTGGACCTAAATTTGCAAGAAGTGAGTAGGGAGAGCTATGAGTGTAGATAATAAATGCACATATGTTTAACCTAGACACAACACAGATCATCATCTAGGTTGGCATTTAGGTGAGTGCAAATGTATGAGACACTACAGAAAGGGAAAGAAGAGTAGAGCAACAAGATAGAATAGTGATGTTTCTATGTGCAAAGGAGAGTGCAAAGAAGGGGTGTGTCGTTGAGAGTGCAACTTCAGTAGCAAAGTGTGAGTTGCAGTATGTGCAACAATGTACTGAATGTAATGATGCATTATAGGTTAGGTAGAACCAATGTATGCATATATGAAATTGTTATCATAGAGGTGGTTACCTCAATGTACTGAGTTGTAGCTCAGATCAGGGTGTTGTTTCATCCTTGAAGTTTTTTCTTCTAACTTAGGTAGTTGATGCCTCTTTGGGTGGCATCACTAAACCATTGTAACAAAGATTTCTTTTGTGATGTTGGATTTGAGCAGTAGACTCAAGCACCCTTGGTCACTATAGTTTTTCCCATCTTGGGCTTTCCACATATATCTGGTGTTGTATGCGTGTGTGTGTTGATTTTCTATTTGCATATTTATGTTTGCATCATTTTTTTTCAATCTACACATTAAGAGTTTGAGAAAGAAATCTACACAAAGTATTTGGATCGAAGAAAGTAATTTTCATAAGGTTTTGAAGGGCAATATTTTAAGGGATAGATTTTGGTATTGGCTGATTCACCCTTCTCTCAGTAGATCATTGTGTTCCAACAATTTGTTTCAGAGTAGGTTCCCTAGGAGAAGCTTCATTAGCTCAGGGTAGATCTTGATGAGTGAACAAGAAATGTGGAACAAGCTAAAGAGGATGTATGGAGAAAGTGATGTTGA
Source organism: Sequoia sempervirens (assembly GCA_007258455.2). Taxonomy (NCBI): domain Eukaryota; kingdom Viridiplantae; phylum Streptophyta; class Pinopsida; order Cupressales; family Cupressaceae; genus Sequoia; species Sequoia sempervirens. The sequence continues at coordinate 50,100,162 of VDFB02000002.1, forward strand.
GGTGCAGTAATTGATTCAAAAATATGAAAGTGAATTTGAAAGTATTGAGACAAGTGAAGATTAGGAATCTGCAAGTTAGTTCTCAAGTGGAGCTGCAACAAGATATGATGAAGAAGAAACATTTACCTCTATATCAAAAGATTACAATGAAGTGAAAGTTGATTCCTTCAAAAGTTCAAGAAATGGCTTTAGGAAACATAGAGGAAATCACAATCATTCTGTTTCTAAATGTTTTTATGATGAAGTAAATGATTCTGATAAGGAAAAGGATAGTAAAAATTATCTATACACAAGAAGAGAAAGTGGGTCATCTAATGTAAATGGAATATCAAATGATGAACATGAAAGTTTCTATGGGGTTGACCCATTTCCAATTACCTGTAATGAGGAGATTGAGAGGTTTGATAGAGATGAAGAAGAATAAGTAGAACTAGAAGGTGAACTCATCAGTGATTTGAATGAGATTAGGAAATTGAAAAAAGTAAATGAAGAACAAAATTTGAATGCACAAGAAGAGAGAGAAAAGATGAATAAGAGCCTTGAAGAATCTAATCAAATGGTGATCAGCTTGAAGACTGGGGTGGAAGAAGAAAGAAGAGAAAAATATGTAGTTCAGATTGAACTACTATCTAAATCAGATGAGTCCTTGAAGCTAGAAGCAGATATAGTGGCCTTGAGAAAAGATTTAGAAAATGATGAGGAACAAATAGAAAAAGGCTTAAAGTTGAAAGGTGGCTCTGAGATATTAGATGAACCGATTACATCACAAAATCCATCTAAACCTAAGGAAAAAATTGGCCTTGTATTTGAGAAAGGAATGAGTTCCGCCACTGTTACTTCTTTAAAATTATATGACATATTTAGAGTAGAAGAAAGATGTTGCACAAAGAATGTGAAAGCTTGCATGAGTTTTTCCAAAGAAAATACCTTTAAAAATAAAAGATTAGAAAAAGGAACTAGTGGAGTGAAGAAAGAAAAAGAAGAAAAGAAGCTTCTTCTTGTTGAGATGAAGAAACTAGATAAAGAAATTACTGCTATGTTGAAAGAGCCTATAGTAGATAAAAATATGGAGAAACTAGTTCCTAGAAACCTAAAGAAAAATTAGTACACAAAGGGAGTTGATTCGGGGAGATTTACTAGGATGAGATACATGAATAAGCCAAATCAAAGAAGACCACCTCATCCTACTTAGAGAAATGCTATGACTAGGTACTCATCATACTTTCATGGTTATTGTTATAGTTGTAACTAGTCTGGTCATAGGGCTAGAGAATGTAGAGTTGCACCTAGAAGGAGCACTAAATATGTAAATAGAAATTCATTTTCTCCTATAAGGAATATGTATGTGGTATGACTCAAGTGCGATAATCTTGGTTACATAGGTAAATACTGCAGATTAGATCTTGTAAGACTTGCATCACAAAGAAAGAGGAAGAATACGAGGAATGGTACTTTTCCCAAAGTGAACAATAGTTCACATATTCTTGGTACGAAGGATGATGTATCAAAGAAGGTGCACAAAATAGTTTGGAGAGAGAAAGACTAGCAAGCAACACTCCATGAGGTTGCTTTTGCTTTACATCACTAATTTGTAGTGGTAGGGCATGATCCCAAGGGGAGCTAAATCGATACTTCATCCATCCCTAGAAATGAAGAAGGAGATCAATTCAGGTAAAAAATGTCTTACAAATTTCTAAAGACCTGATTGTTGTAGATATATGGTCACATTCTTGCTCTTTGAAATGTTCGTCAGAGGGTGAGAACATCAACAAAGAAGTGGATTTTTAGATGTATAAATTGATATCAACCATTGGTATCAGTCGTTGAAGAAAAAGTGGTGTAGATGCTCTGTTGACAGAAATGCTTCTTTCCTACAAGAAGAAGAGTTATGTCTAAATGGAAAATGTTTTGTATATCTATTTTTAAATTGGTATCAAACCATTACATATTGGTTTAGAACTGTTTAGTTGGTATGGAGCCACTGAAATAAAGCTAGTGAACAATGGAGAAAGGTCTAAGGGGGAGCTGATATAGGTATCAAATCAATGAAATACTCGATATATTGTAGTCCATGATATCAATTGGTACATAGAAAAAAGTGAACACATTCACACTTGGTATCAAAATGATAATCAATATCAGAGCATGATATCATCAATTGGTACAAAGTGTTAGCTCTCAAAAATGCAAGTTTCAATCATGAAAGGTTGCCAAGCTTTCACAACTTTTCAGGGTAACAGACAAGGCCAAATGAATTAAACCTTCTACTCTTCAGGTGCTACTAGACCTAGGTGGGTGTACCTATATGAATAAAGCAGACTTAATTTGTGCTTATCCTTTTGAAGTGTTTTTCCCACAATGGCAGATGGAAGTGGACAAATAAGACTTGATTTGGTATAAATTGTATAGCAATATTCAAAAATAAAACCTAATATGTTCAGTTAATAGATGTAAAAAATGAATGAAACTAAATGATGAAAAGTGCAAAGACTAGTGCCTTATTGGGTATGCGGAGTCAAATGAAATCTTAATGGGTAACTTATTGCTAGAGAACATTCAAATTGTTTGGCATATATTTTAGTTTACAACTTGTATAAACATGCAAGAATGTGATTACCAAGTTATTCTTAATGATCCAGATGAAATATCCTGATTACTATGATCAATTAAAAGGATTTAATCTTTTCTTGAAAGAACCAATTAATCAACCACACAAATACAACAAATGTGCACTGATAAACTGAATATAAACTAGTTATATCAATTTAAATAACCAGAAAATGCCAACCCTGGAGACAACTTTAGTAATACTTTCAATGAGCACAACAGACAATTGACACCAGAAAAATGTCATCAAATCAGAAATTCAATTGAAATCTCCATTGTTTTTCAATCATGCATCATAGTCTCAAAAAAAATTTGTATCCTACTGTATTTTTTACTCTGTCTCTCTTCCCCTATTCTCTTTCTGCTGTCAAAAATGAGTTTTATATATCAGCCACATGAAAACTCGTGTCCATTTGCATTCACATCCAGACAATTATTTCATTCGAGCCTTTACAACTGTTCATCAGACTCCCATGAAGACATTACATAGTCTTATCGATGTTCAATGTCTCACCAATAGTTATTCCTTCAATCACAAGTATATCGCTAAGACTCACACCAATAAAAACCATCGCTATGACTTAAGGGGTCAGAAAAATTTCCCACAGATTAGCTTGTCTTACGAAAACATCTCCTCAGGTTCAACTTCTGATCGCTGAGACATAGCAATTTTCCCTATCAATGACCCTCCATTCGGTATGATTCACATAGCTCTCTCTGAAGAAGCGAGTCTCAGCGAACATATCTCCAAGTTTGAATCTTGTTGCTGTGACACAGGAGTCGGCAAGAATACATAACCTCATCTCAAGAGTCATTTTATATAATCCCCTTATGCTTTGTCGGCGAGACCGGGTGCATTCGCTAAGACTTTATTCCAATAACCTTTAGTCTAGCTGATACGTCGTTCTGTGAGCTAGTCAGTGAGACATAATACATTCGGAAAGACCTCACTCCGAAGAAAGGTTTGGCTGAAATGTTTGCTTGGGCACTAATCGGTAAGATAATATGATTTTGCTATGACTCATCCCGATGAAATATTTCTCACCGATATGTCATTCTCTTGCCAAAACAATGAACTGTGTCCTACCGATGGGTGTTTGCATATGAATTCTGATCGGTGTGACATCTCTGAAGTTTTTCTGATAGACTGCAACAAGTATACATTAGTAAAAAATGCATTATTGATCAGGGAGACCCTGACCATCTCTCACCGATATGAATTATACAGCAAAATATTTAGGACTAGATGGATTCAATGGGACCACATGACAAAATATGGGAAAAATGTTATGAAGAGATGCTCTTGTGTTTATGGTAAAGATTCATTTGGAAACTCATGGGTATGAACAACTTGTAAAATTTTTAGGATTTTATAGTTCTAACAGTGGCTTCGTTTGGGGATGAATGATGTAGAGATCATTGCAAGGATCCAGATTTCTGGGTGAGCAAACTAGACTCAAGATGATGAATCAATGAGAAAAATAGAGATGCAAATGGAAATGAATGTGACCCTACACTACTATGCATGGATTTTTTTTTTTAAAAGGATTGTCAAGAGTTGTCCATGCACTGGTAACCCTTAATCCTCTGTGTTTTAACTTCATCTATTTTGAACTGTTACAGTCTAAAATTCAAACCATAAACGATGGCTCAAGTCCATCCAAAAGAAAGGACCATACTTTCCTCTGTCAAACACCTGGTTTTTCTTTGATTTCATCAGATTCTTCATGAAGACATTCATGCAATCTTCCCTGTCACTGTTATCAAAATTTTTTAGAGAATCATCATGCTTAGCTTGGCCCAAAATCCCTTCACCATTCTAAAATTCAAATTCTCCATCATCATGGGACAAATCTCTGCTATCTTCAACATACAAAGTACATGGATATTCAATGCAAAATTTCTCATTATCTTTCTCACTGTTATGAATTATAAAACATTCTCCCAGCAGTACTAAAAATTCACCATTAGAGTGCTTCTCTTGAGAATCAAAATTTTTTGTCATATCATCATTGTTTGAGACAAACAAATCTGAAACCTTTTGCACCTCTTCCATATCACCATTTGGAGATGACACTGGATTATGACTCATATCTTCAATATCATGCATATATGAACCAATCAACGCTAGACTTCTATCATCCTTGGTATGCAAATAAATGTCTTCTCCACATGAGTTAGAATTTTCAAAATCATATACCTCTTCTTGAATGGACACATATTTTTGATCAACTTCAAAGGTTTCTCCATCATTTCAAGAAATGTACTGGGAGTCATATGAATCATTGCATAAAAAACTTTCACTGTAAAAAAAAATGTAAGGTGGACACAGGACTTCAGAATCACCTTCATGTGCACATCTTTGGTATTCAAGAGTTAGCATATCTGAAATTTGCTCATTACTAAGTGAATATGTTTCTTCTTCCATATCTTCTATTATTTCTCCCTCTTCTTGATCAACACAAGAGCTGGAAATATCTCCTTGTTGTAAATCAAGATTGACATGATTTCCCTCAAACTCTTCCTCATTGTGACATGATACACAATCCCCTTCCATTTCATTTTCCAATTCATCAACATGGAAATTTTCAAGATCATTATAGTTATTCTCTTCACATGTTGATGTAATCTTCTCTTCATTTGAGCACGTTCCATCCTCATCATGGTGTGGATTAAAAAAGAAATCATTCTGTAGCACACCTTGGCCAGATGTCATTTGAGATTCTTCTGTTATTTGATCATACAATAGCTTTGAAGAAAAATTAAAACTATTTTCAAGTGTGCAATCTTCTTTTTCATCAATCATGTTCTCATGGTTATGAGCTGCAACTAAAGGGTTTATTTGTTCACTATCAAATGGATCCACATTTTCCATTGCTTCTTCCTCTTGATTACCACAAGAACTGCAAGAATCACCTTGCTGTAAATCAAAATCCATAGGTTCATCCTCACAATCAAAATATTCATTAGATCCCTCATAACATGTATTGCTTTCCATGTCACAATTTGTTATGCAAGAGAAATCTCTTATATCTTCATCTTCCTCATGCAAGCTATCATATGAACCATTTCGACTTTCACTTGTCTCATCTTCTATTGGATGCATTGTTTGATCAATTTCTCTATATTCATCAGAAATACAACTACTGGTTCAACATTGATAGTGTTCTCATACCTTATCCCCTCCATGGCATCAATGAATTTATTCACTCGATCACATGCATGCTGTATTGATGATTCTGACCAATAGGTTGATTCTGGTTTCCAAAATTTTATGAACTGTGCAACAAAAATGGGTCTTGTAGGCTTACAATTAGGAGGTAATTGCATACAGATATTTATCATCCTATTGTATAAAGAGCTTTTATCTTCTCCTTCATGTCTCCTTATGCTAAGAAATGCATCAAAGGCACAAATTCCACATTTTGATTATGTGATGGACTCCTGGCTTTGACTATGTACATACCTAGCTTCTTCTTCGAATTGTTGATTCTGGCATACATATTGTTGCAAGTTCTGATTATTTTGAATCTCTAATAACCCATTGGAAACCCAATTTGGTGCAGATAGATTTCCATATTTCTCAAGAAATTGATCCTGAAATCCTTGGAGAGAATCAATAGAAGCTATTGGTAGGTTATTAAACCAATCCATAGCTTCATGAATGAGTGACATCATGAATAGCCTCATATGTAAATCCTCATAAGGTGTATCCAAATCTTAGATGAAAGCATTGAAATTGCTCAAATGATCTTCAACAGTAATTGCACTACTCCCTGTGAACTTCGGGACAAGACTTCTCCAACTGCTATCCATAAGGTAGGGGCATAATTGAAACCCTATCAAATCAAATTGTCTGATTGTTATTGTGTACTGCTGGGGGGGAGGGTTATGCGGATGTTGAAACTGGTACAAAAGATTATTGTATTGTGTATGAGAATGTGGCACATATTGTTGACCATGAGGTGATTGTGGTGAATATATATTCTATTGTGCATGATATGCATTTCCTCCATTGTGAAAATTTCCAATTGTATTATCAGGCGCTTGAGGGCTCCAATGCCTTCCTGCATTTGTGTATTCATTCTTATTGCAGAATTCTCTTAATTGTAACAATTGTTGGTCCAATTGTAGTGTTTCTTTCTTAATTTGCAGTGTGTCTTTCTTCACTTGCAGCTTTTTCTTTTTCAATTCTTTAATTCCTTCTATCAACTTCTACCTTTCAAAATATTCTTTTGTTCCATACAAAAAATTTCTATCCATTCTTCATTAGGTTTTTACCAAAGTCGCAACCTACTTTTCCGAATGTAGGAAAATGTTTCCTTTTAAAATTATTTTTGATTTTCCCCAGTGGAATCTCCTCTATATTGAGATCTTCTACCATTCATGTTTGAATAGATGTAATGTTTTCTCAGAGTCGCCACTCACTTTCTTAAAAGTGAGAAAAATGAAAATTCTATTGATTTACCCAGCGGAGTCACTTTTCCTCAAAATTCTAAACTATGAATTTCTCCTCAATGAATCTATATGATGGTCTTCAACCGAATATTCTGAAATATCTCCCTAGTAGAGTCGCCAATTTGTTAGCTCTCAAAAATGCAGGTTTGAACCACGAAAGGTTGCCAAGCTTTCACAATGTTTTAGGGTAACATACAAGGCCAAATGAATTAATCCTTCTACTCTCTAGGTGTTGCTAGACCTAGGCAGGTGTACCTATATGAATAAAGCAGACTTAATTTGTGCTTATCCTTTTGAATTTTTTTTCCCACAATGGAAAATGGGAGTGGACAAATAAGACTTGATTTGGTATAAATTGTATAGCAATATTCAAAACTAAAACCTAATGTGTTCAGTTAACAGTTGTTAAAAATGAATGAAACTAAATGATGAAAAGTGCAAAGACTAGTGCCTTATTGGGTATGCGGAGTGAAATAAAATTTAAATGGGTAACTTATTTCTGGAGAACATTCAAATTGTTTAGCATATATTTTAGTTTATAACTTGTATAAACATGCAAGACTGTGATTACCAAGTTCTTCTTAATGATCCAGATGAACTCTCCTGATTACTATGATCAATTAAAAGGATTTAATATTTTCTTGAAAGAACCAATTAATCAACCACACAAATACAACAAATGTGCACTGATAAACTGAATATAAACTAGTTATATCAATTTAAATAACTAGAAAATGCCAACCCTAGAGACAACTTTAGTAATACTTTCAATAATCACAACAAATAATTGACACCAGAAAAATGTCATCACATCAGAAATTCAATTGAAATCTCCATTTTTTTTCAATCATGCATCATAGTCTCAAAAAAATTAGGTATCCTACTATATTTTTTACTCTATCTATCTTCCCCTATTCTCTTTCTACTGTCAAAAATGAGTTTTATATATTAGCCACCTAAAAAGTCGCATCCATTCACATCCAGGAAATTATTTCATTCAAGCCTTTACAACTGTTCACTGGAATCCTGCAAAGAAATTACACAGTCTTACCGATGTTCAATGTCTCACCAACGATTATTCCTTCAATCACAAGTATATCACTAAGACTCATGTCGATAAAAACCATTGCTATGACTTAAGGGGTCGGAAAAATGTCCCACCAATTAGCTTGTTTCTTATTGAAACATCTCATCTAGTTCAACTTCTGATCACTGAGACATAGCAATTTTCCTACCGATGAACCTTCATTCGGTATGATTCACATAGCTCTTGCCGAAGAATCCAGTCTCACCGAAAATATCTCCAAGTTTGAATCCTGTCGTTGTGACATAGGAGTCAGCAAGATTACATAACCTCATCTCGAGAGTCATTTGATATAATCCCCTTATGCTTTGTCGGCGAGATTGGGTGCATTCGCTGAGACTTTTTTCTGATAACTTTAGTCTGGCCGATACGTTGTTCTGTGAGCTAGTCGGTGACACATAATATATTCAGCAAGACCTCACTCTGAAGACTTTTATTTTGGCTGAAACATTTGCTCGAGCAATGATCGGTAAGACAATATGATTTCACTATGACTCATCTCGATGAAAGATTTCTCACCGATATGTCATTCTATCACTGAAACAATGAACTGTGTCCTGTCGATGGGTGTTTGCATATGAATTTTGATCAATGTGACATCTTCGAAGTCTTGCCGATAGACTGCAACAAGTATAAATTAGTAAAAAATGCATTATTGATCGGGGAGACCCTAACCATCTCTCGCCGATATGAATTATACTGCAAAATATTTGGGACTACATGGATTCAAGGGGACCACATGACAAAATATGGGAAAAATGTTATGAACAGAGGCTCTTGTGTTTATGGTAAAGATTCATTTGGAAACTCATGGGTATGAACAACTTGTAAATTTTTTAGGATTTTACAATTCTAACACAAAGCATGAATCAAAATATCTATAATTGATATGAGGCTTGATTAGTGTTGTGTTTGTAATGGAACTTCCACTGGCATCAAATATTTTTTTGATTGTTATAGAGTAGTTGAAGCATATGGTATTGGAATTGCTAAGAAGAAGTGAAGGTTGCAGTAGTATGGTGACCTGAGATAAATAAGATGAGAAAAGGAAAAGGAATGTGAAAGGATGATATTACAAAATAACTAGACCCCTTTCATTGCTTGTTAAAGGGGGACAAGACTTACAGACAAAGTGATTTCTTTTCCATTGATGTCAAAGGGGGAGAAAATCATGCAAATGCTAAAAGAGGAGCATTGGAGAAAGCAACAATAGAAGTAGAAGGTAAAGATGATATTGGTACAAATCCTGAATTGGTTAATTGGTATCATTGATAAATTAAGGTTTTACCATCAATGAAAAAGGGGGAGATTGTTGGACTATGTTGTCATTGATTTCAAAGGGTATCAAAGAAGAAGTGTGTTGATCCCATGCAAAAGCACATAATGTTGTCAATGATGTCAAAAGGGAAAATCAGGAAAAGGAGATTGTTGGCATGATGACAAAGGATGAATGGAGATCTATGGATCTATTGGAAAATTTGTTGCAGATTCATGATGGGTTTTTCGAGAACATTCTAGTGATGTGCTCTACAAGTCCAGGAAGTGAAGCATGCACCCATAAATGATTTATGTTTTCTCTCAGGTGATATTAGGGTTTACAAATAAACCTTAATGTGTTTGCAGTCATGATAGAGCTAGTTACAACATTATATTTCTTTGTTGACTTGCTGCAATAGGTTGTCGGTAGCTTATGTGATAAATTAAGTCTATCTTCCCATGTTGGTGACTAGCCCCATTGTTTAGTTTGGTGGTTTCTACATGTCCATTGAGTGCCAAAAGAAAATAATTTTTTTCCAAGTCATATCTTGGGTGGCATATTTCTCAGTTTCTCTAACTTACCACTTCAAGGCTCTTGACTAAGTATAGCTTTGGCGGTGTTTTTGGAATGTGGTCTAACTCGGGTGGTGTTTTTATATGTTTCACTAACTCCCCACCCTATAGCACTAGCAATGTTTTTTCTAGTTTGATGAACTTATAAAGATCACAATTTAAGGCTAACATTGTTTTTAGGAGCATGTCTAACTTACCACTCAACAAAGAAAAGTGAAGTGTGGACCCTGGATAGTCAAGCCAATTGCAGGTCAAATATTCATGGGTGTAACAAGTTTCTTCTATTTCCTTGTTGACTAGTTAAGGTGGTTGTAGGTCACTTAAGTTACTACCTAAACCTTTGATTCCATTTGAGGAACTAACCACTTCACCGTGCATTTACTGGCTGAGAAAATATTTGGTAAGTCAAATATTTCCTAAGTATTGAGAAAATATTTGTCTTCACGAGATTGACAGTGATGGTTAAGGCTTGAAGATCTAATGGTGTCCACAAGCACCACTGAGTTCATGGTGGGTCCAGATTGTGTCCTACAGGGTCAACAAGGAATGAGGGTGATCGAATGTTGAAGATTGATAGTGCTCATAGAATCGGGTAGGACCTACAAAGGAATCATACGTAGTTAGCGGTTCTTGATGTCACAGTGACAGGTGGAAATAAATGATTGCATCAAGGCCATGTGTAATGGTGTATGATCAATGGCTATGATCAAGAAGATCAGATGGTGCTCATCAATTCCGCTGAGCTTTTGGAGGATCATGACTAAGTCTCATGGAGACAGTGGAAACCCATTGAGATTAAAGAAGATTGAATGGTGCACAAAGGAAACAGTTCTAGCTAGTGGAAAGTGATGACATGGTGGACAAATGGCAGAAGCCTGCACACCCTACTAGAGTTTTGGTGGGGTCTAATCAAGACTCACGAGGTCAGTAGGGAATGGTGTAGATTATCCCTTATTGATTAGAAGATTCTTGTTGAAGATTCCCATGGTTCTAGAGGTGGAAGATGACATATGCATAGTGATGAACAACAAAAATTGAATGAAGAACATTTGATGATTCCCGTAGTGAATCTGGTGAGACCTGATTCATTAACAAATTGTGAAAGACATGAACAAGTGGCATGGAATGATTACTCGATATGATAATGCACAACATTGTTGTGAATTAGGTGGAAATAAAATGGATGACAAATGGCAGTAGCCTACTAACCCCACAAGTTTTGTGTGGGTTTTTTTTCAAGCTCATGAGATGAGCGGATTTTGGAAACATGTCTAGGTGGACCCCACATATGGCATGCGGTGTATGAAGGAGATCGAAGGTGCATATTTTTTGATGAATGATCCAAAAATGATCATTAGTCAATGGAGATAGATGAAGCTAGATTAAAGACTTTAATCTGACGGTCTATACCTAGAGGTGAGCAATGCATTATGAGGATGTGATGTACGATGTAGATCATGAGGTGAAGATCTGACATCATGGATTTAATCTTGGTGCCCTAAGTGAGAATAAGATATGCCCAAGTAAAGTGAAATGCATGAGTTGAAGATCAATGTCACATGCTTAAAGAAGATGATCTAACAATCATGTTTTAAAGGTGTTGAGATGAATAGAGAGTCAGAGGATCATGGCATGAAGATAAGTGATCAATGGCCCCGATTTAAAAATGAAGAACTATAATGACTGATTTAAAAATGAAGAACTATAATGACTAAGTCTGTGTGAATGGGTTTTTGACTGGTAACTGACATAGAGGAAGGAATTAATTGGTCCATCTACACCTACGACCAATTTTGATGAAGATTTGATTGGATAGGCGACATAATATATTGGAGAAGTGATCAAGATCAAATCTAATCTTACTGACAAGAGAATACATTTAATGCATATCAAATTCTAGGGTCAACAAAGAGCTAAATTGGGAAATTTATTTGTACCTAAATTAAATGTTGTGAGGCTTGATAAATAGGTGGTGTAAGGAAGATTGCTAGGAACCCTAATAGGTGATCAAGATCATAATCGAATCAAATTATAAAGAGAATACATTGAATGCATATTGGATCTTATGGTTTGATAGAAAATGAATAAAGGAAAATTCTCTATAATAGAATTAAATGTTGGGTGGCTCGATGCAAGATATGGCAATACCAAGTATACTCTATCAGATATCTTAGTTATGAGCTCGACAGGGGTATGTGTGGCTCAAGGTAAAGGTATCTTACTAGTGAAGTTTGCAAGAAAAGGAAACCCTAACAATAAGATGGAGATGATCTGGATGGTAGATAGAATCTCGAGGCAAAGATCATAGATTGGTGGATTCAAGCACAAAAGAAGACAATCAAATATTTTTGAAGGATCTAAATCTATAAGAAGTGAGTAGGAAGAGCTATAGGTAAAGATAGTGAATGCACATATATCTGTAACCTAGGCATAACATAAATCATCATATAGGTTGGAAATCAGTTGAGTGCAGATGTATGAGACACTACAAAAGGGGAAAGAAGAGCATAGTAGAAAGATAGAAAAATGATTATTCTATGTGTAGAGGAGAGTGCAAAGAAAGGGTGTGTTGTTGAGAGTGCAGCTTCAACAACAGAGTGTGAGTTGCACTAAGTGCAACAATGTACTGAATGTAATGATGCATTATGGGTTAGGAAAAAACAATGTATGCATATATGAAATTGTTACCATAGAGGTGGTTTCCTTAATGTACTGATTTGTAGCTCAGATCAAAGTGGTGTTGCATCCTTGAAGTTGTTGCTTCTAAATTAGGTAGTTGATGCTTCCTTGGGTGGAAGCCCTAAAACATTGTAATAGAGATTTCTTTTGTGATGCTAGATTTGAGCAGTAGACTCAAGCAACCTTCGTCACCATGGTTTTTCCCATCTTGGGTTTTCCACGTATATATAGTGTTGTAGGAATGTGTGTGTTGATTTTATATTTGCATGTTTATGTTTGCATCTTTAGTTTTCAATTTAAACATTAAGAGTTTAAGAAAAAAAACTGCACAAATTCTTTAGAGCTAAGAAAGTAATATGCTTAAGGTTTTGAATGCCAATGTTTTAAGGGATATATTTTGGTATCTACTAATTCACTCCCCTCTTAGTAGATCATTGTGTTCCAACAAGAAAAGATACATATGCTTGACACCAATGAAAAAACAATATGGATCCATAGGCAAGAAAAGTGTGTTATGCAAGGTGGCCATATAATAGATGTTGTAAATGCAAAAGTAGTGTAAGGTACGTTCAAAGGTATTTTTCCTAGTTCGTGTAAGGTCTCTTCATAGGGAAAATAATGCCTAATGTCTCCAAGAGAGGACAAGTCAAATAAACATCACACTCTCGGAGAAAATCAAATGCAATGACATCACCAAGAAAAGGACACATTGCAAGAACAAAGAAAATCACACTGTGAAACATGAGTATCGATGTATGCCCCCACTTTAAAGAGGTTTCTAACAACATTATTGTGAGAAATTGTTTTAAAGTAGAAGAAGACATGAGAGCCTATTTATAAATCCCTATGCCAAGTCATATGTTCCTGAATGAAACTACATCAAGGATAAGGGGTTACCCCAAAAATGCAATACTAAAGATAAAACAGTATGTCACATGTTAGCTAACTTAAGGAATGCCATCCACATTCCAATATTACTCTTATATGTACATGAAATGTGGTCAACTAGCCAAAAGAGACAATGAAAAGTGAAAGAAGAGGACAAGGCTATCTAACCCATTTCCCCCACTTAGTTCAAGGGGTGTCAACACAAAGTTGTGTCACATTTTCAGCCAACTTATCGGCATAGGTAAATTTAAGTAATTTTAACTATTTTTTTTTTGGATCAAATATATGATCTTGTAAGACTCATTCTAGCTAAGTTACATATGTCCAAAAATTTTCCAACTAAACTTGTTTGCTAAATGCATATTTAGCACCACTTAGAGTCCATTTACTAAAAAAGTTAAAATTATTTGAAAAACTTGATGTTTCAACAACTTCTACTCGTGTAAAATATATATTTTTTAAATATAAAAAACCCTTTTGTAGATCCATAAGTTGAGTTTTAAAAGATGTATATAGTTTAATAGTTTAATTATTATTTATATTTTCCTTTTTATTTTTACCAAATTTTGGTTATTAGAACAAAACATTAGGATGATTACCATGTCAAGGAAAAATAGTGAAACTTAATAAAAAAATTTGAAAAAAATATGATGCCCTAGATATAAGAATCTATATCAAGATGGTATTTTTTTTTCAATTTTAGATAAATAGTTAATATGAAAGTTGGCATCGATTAGAAACAACTAAGTTTTTATACGTGCACATTTTAATGTTTATTTAAATATATATATATATATATATCAAAAATGGAAAAAAAATATCCATGCCCTAAAATTTCAAGTTATAAAGCCACAAAAAAATTGAAGGATAAAATAAATTACTATATAAAGATTGACATCTCATGTAACTTCATTTTTCAACATTTTATCAACAACTAAATTATAGTGTTAATTTATAAAAAACTATATTCATTTTTAAAAAAAAAAATTATATCTTTTTGGTTTACATCATTTCAAAATTGAAAACCTATATATCACTTTATAGTGATTCAAGTTTAAAAGTTGGATCAGTGTTGGCCTCTTCCTTTATAAAAGTGTGAAACAACTTTGTAATTTTATCGCAAGACAAGGATGAGATGAAATGATTGATGAGAAACTTGAAAAATTGGTATCAATTAGAGGAACTAGGTGCTTAAACACAAGGAAAAGAACTACAATCCTAAAGATGTTATATTTTATTACTCAAAGCTTTACACTCATTAGTAGAGTGACCATGAACTCTATGATATGCACAAAATGAACACTGTAAAATTTCTTTTTTGTTCTTGGAGGGAGGGATATCAAAAGTCTTGGAGGACTCTCAACAAGATACTGTCTTGATCAATAGTAGAAGATCTTCCCTTATTTCATGACAAAGGCATCTCTTGCTTAGTATAAAGTGTCATACTTACACAAGACTCATTGGATGGTGAGATTTTGTACTCTTCTTTAACGGAAGGTGTAAAATCTAAAAAAAATCCCATGATTAGTGTTTTGCATGATGACATTTATTCTAAGCAAGGATTTCTCTATTTATTTCATTTCTTTCAAATGATAATTATCAAGACCACTAGTGTCTATCTATTTAGGATGCACTAATGTTAAATTTAGGTTAGAAGAATATTTTTTAATTGTGTTGATATTAAGTGAAGGCTTGTTCATTTATTTCGAGGGATAATAACCAAGGGGTATGTGCAGGATCATCATGGAAAAAAAAGTCTCTTAAGTGGCAAAAAATTCAGAAAAATTAGAGTTAGGCAACTTGACGTAAAAATTTGAATAAGTTATCTATATTATTTCAAAAATATGTAAGAATAAAATCTATAGAATATTGAATGTAGTTTCTAAACTACTAGGTTTTTATAAAAAAAATCTATTTGGTGAAAATTTGAAATTTTAATGCAGTAGTACTTAAATTTCGGGGAAAAAAGTAGGTGTCCTGACCACCCTAACCACAATAAAATGATAGTATTTTTTATAAGATTTTAGACATAAGTAGAGGACTCATGTCCGGATGTGATGCACATTTTTTTGTAATTTTTGTCCAAGTAAATAATTAATTATGATTTTTTTATTAAAACTTTTAAAAATATAAAAAACTCGTATGTCTGACCACCTTAACTTGGTCAAAACTTCACGAAAGTCAATTTTTCTTTTTTTAATCCTATTGTATGCGAAACATAGAATGTGATGTATGTTTTGGATTCAAAAAATGTGATACCATTTGAAAGCTATGGATGTTTTTCAATCAGCCTATCAATCAACACTTTAGTCGTAATTCAAATAGAAAATACATAATAATTATTTATTAAATTCAAAGTAAAGCATAATTTATATTGGTGGAAATATGAGAATCTCCTTTAAAAACCCTTTTCATTTCATCAATTTTGGGTAAAAAAAAGTCGTCAGCCACATACCCTACAAATACCCATCATATTGCCACTTTTTCGCCCATCATGATCTTGCACATACCCCAAGACCACTAGTCATTCCTTGTGTGTAAGGCTCTATAGGGACACAAATATCTTGTTCTCTAGCACCACATCCTTTTCCACTATATCCAAGTTATTTCATAAGTTCATAAAATTTTCCATAAAGCTTTTTTATTTCTTTTGGATTCAATGGTAGTTCATAATAAGCTTCATGAAAATATTTTGTATAATTTGCTTCTTCTTCTACAGTGTTTAAGGTGGATGCTTTTCAAGGGTCTTCTAAATTTTGTGTTGAAATTACTACTTTTTATTTTCCCTTTTTAGAATATTTTTGTTGTGGTCAGATTGTATTCTCCCATGGATGATGTGAAATCTAAGGAACCTCAATCATCTTCTAATAACTTTGTGATTTCCTCAATATGCTTTTCTTTGTCTTTATCTTACACAAGATTTACTTGTGTAGTTGGTGTCAATGTTTTCAAAGAATTTTCTTTATTCTTCTCAATGATTAAATAACAATTTGGTTCAGAGTCAGCTTTGAGTGTGTACACTTTGTGGTTGTAGACATACTTCATTATATGAAGAGGAGTAGAAGGCACCCATTCATTGCATGAATCCATGGTCTTCCTAAAAGAAGATTATATGAAAGATCTTGAGGAATAACAGGGATTAGTGTTTCTAATGTGGCCTTTCTAGCTATAATAGGCAAAGTGATCACACCAAGTAGTCATTTTCCCATGTTATCAAACCCACTAATAGATAAAGAGGTAGGTTGAATTTTTTATTTAACCACACCAAGCCTATCCAAAAATTTTACACTACACACATTAAGAGAAAATCCATTGTTGACAAGGTTTCTCTTTATCCCTATTCTATTATGTGAAACTATTGTTATGAAAGCATGATTTGTTTTGTAGTTCCAAAGGAGGGAGCTCAATTTGATGGAAAACAATTCCATCATTCATTTCTTGAATCATGGATGCTATGTAATTTGGTTGTACATTAGTAGGGGTAAGAACTTGTTGTAAATACTTTTGAATCATGTTATGATAATTAGGGGAGGCTTGAATAATGTCCCATAATGATATCTTAGCAAGAGTGTTGAAGATGTTTTTCATGGTTGTGGATTGTTTCTAGTGTTATATGCATGAGCAACAATATTATAACTTTCCTATTGTGAAATATTATTCTTAGGTGGGTAAATGATAAGTTCGGGTTATTTTTTATTTTGTGAGCATTGTGAGGGTGGGTAAAGAATTAGAGGATCATTAGGATGTCCCATAGGGTATTTAGGATTCCAATAGTCAAGGGAGATGTAATATACACTTGCACATTCAACACCTCAATAGTTTCAGTTTGATGTCTTTCTAATGAAGGGGAGTCTAGTGTCATCTTTTCACCATCATCTAAGGAAGTCACATCACTATTGTTTAAAAGATACATGTCAATGATCTCATTTTCTTCCACCATGATATCTTCCCTAGTAGGATATTTCTTAGGAGAGATACAAACTATATTTTCATGACGTTCAAAGATTGGTTCTTCTAAAACGACTTCATCATAAGTAATGGAGTTATCAATGGTTGGACTGTCTTGTTTATCAATAATATTTTCCCTAGGGGAAGATGGACAACTAAAATTCTCACGACTCTCATTGCTTTAATCTTCTAACATAAAATTATCTTCTTTACCAATAGTAGATATATTAGGAGAAAATCTAATTTGATTGTTATGATTGTCCATGATTTCATCCTTTTTTTCTAAGGTCACATTCTCTTTTGTCCTAATATCTACCCTAGTAGTAGAGCTTTTAAGAAGTTCATCACACTCCCTAGTTAGATTTTGTAAATTAGCTTCATCACAAATAGGGGAGGCATCGAGAGAAGGAGAATCATGCTTGTCAATGATTGGATCCTTTCATTCAAATAGATCTCTCCAAAGTGTAAGAGAATTAGGAAAGGGAGAAATGAGATTTTCATGAATTTCAAGTATAGTTTTTAACATTGAACTATCTTCTTCATGACTAGAAAGTATATTAGGAGAAGAACTAATGTGATTATCATGGTTATCTAAAATTTCATCCCTATGTTCTATAATGTCTTCCCAAGTAGGAGAGGTAGGATTGTCATAGCTCTTAATCATTAGATCTCTTAACACTAACATGTCCTCACAAATGTAATTTTCATGGTCATTCACAATTGTATATTTTTTCACTAAAGAATTCTTGCAAGAAGGGGAGGTTTTGGGGGAGGAATGTAAACTAAGTAAAGTAGTGGCAATTATTTCACCTTCTATTGTTATAATATATTCCCAAGGGGGAGGAGGAGAAGGACACACAACACTTTCATGATTCTCAATGATTACATCTTCTTTCACCAAGATACCTTGGTCACTACCAAGAGAGGTATCAGGAGAAAAGCAATTATGATTATCATGATTGTCCATACCTACATATTCTTCTATCACACCATTCCCATAAATATGAGAGATAGGAAGGGGTGTAGATTTAAGGCAAGAGTCAAAATTTTCACTCTCTTGCACTAAGAGACTCTCATAACTAGGAAATGTATTGAATGAATGACTAACCTACTTATTGACTAAATTTTTCTTTGCAAACATGGAAAATATAGATACTAACATTTGTGAAAAGTAATCTATGCAAACTAAAAATGGAAAGACACTTAAAATGCAACACAATGACTTAGAATGAAATGTGTAAATGCAATTTTCAGACTCTAAAAAAAATAATTTGCTAATTACACTATGAAAAAATTTGAAAATGAAATGTTGTAAATGTAAATTTCAACTCAAGTGATGCATGAAATGAATCAAATTAAGCTAGATCTAATGAAATGCATGTACCATAAACTCAAAAAAATAAAACAGTTATTCAATGACAATGAATAAAAGTAAAAAAAAATATGTTTTTAATGTTGTAAAAGGAATTTTTAGGTATAATCTGGAACTAATTCATCCAAAGGCATGTATGAGTCTCAGTCAGGGATTTTAGAAGGGTCAAATGCTAAAAAATGCACAACACAAAATTCACAAAAAGTAGGAAAAACAACTTGTACTGAGACTAAATAGCCCAAAGGGGCATATGAGTTCCAAATTAGGGTTTTTGCACCAATTTTAGGAAATTATAAGTTGTTTCTAAGTTTTCTAACTTGTATGTTGTTTTTATTATTTGCAATTGGATAATTTCGTGAAATTGAATGATCTAAGCTGCAAAAATACAACAAATATGCACTTTCACTAATGCAAGACCTAAAGTAAAGTTAATGTATGTGTTATCTATGACTATGATGCACTACATATCAGAAAATAAGGTCATCTAAAGGCTAGGTTAACAAAAATGAAACTTTGAAAATAGTAGCTCTATGTTTTGGGAGATAGAACCACCACTTTCCTTCAAATTTCATTCAAGAAAACCATAGAGATCTCAATCCAAGGGTATAATGAGTGAAAGAGATCTACAATAAGGTCTCCTATAGTGTGATTAAAGGTATAAAGGGGGTTCACCACCAAGCTAGGGCTTGGAAAGGAAATAACCGAATGTATACAAAAAAACCTAAATAGATGACCTAGGAGATGAAATTGAAAATAAAGATAAAAAATTGTGAATGAATAGAGTTTCACCTAGAAGAAATATGAGGTCAAATCAAGCTTCAAAACCCTAAAATTCTACTTTTTGATGCTCACTAGGACTCATACACTAGTCTGGGCGATTTAGTCCTAAACAAGTGTTTTTGTGCTAAAACTAGAATCTCACAAGGACAAATCTAAATCTCCTAAAATCTAGAAAAGGGTAGTATTGGGACTCATATGCCACAAGTGGTAATTTTGTCCAACTATTAGGGTTTGGTTGAAATTATTGTATTCTCAAGTGATTTCTATAGCTTTCTTCCTACTAAATCTCTGAGTTGTAAACCCTAAATTTTGGCCTTTAGGTGACTTTTTTGGTGATCTTGTAAGTGAGGAGACAACTTCAAAAACTTTCCTCAATCTTGTAACTTAGTATTCAAAGCTCCTTCAAGTACCAAGACACCTAGATTTTCAATCACACATGTAGAGAGACAAAACATCTTGTTGATTGTTAGGGAATAGGGGTTTTCCTTTGTCAAACCTCATTTAGGCAATTAAACCTTATGACAAAACAATGAAATATGAACATGAATCATGAACAATGATACTTTGAATCATATCTTGAAATGTAAATCAACAATATAACATGAAGTGTCCATATAGAATGTAGATCTTGATCTCAAATTGGATATGAGATAATGCTTAACTTGGATCTTGAATGCGACATCACAATACTAGCTCAACAACATGCTTGATGCATTATTCCTTTGACATGATGATGGATCTTGAATTGCTAAAATAAATGATAAATAAAATTACACTTGAATTTCTTATAAATTCTCTTGTAAAATTTCTTAGGTGAAATAATGATTTGAAAACTTATTTATATATACATTCATCTAACTTACTGTTAATGAGATCCCAAATGTCAATATTCACGAAGTTTAAATTAAAAGCCTTGATTTCCCACTGAAAAACCTAAAAAGGGGCCAAATGGGACTCATACACTACTTTTGGTGTATATGTCCCATCTGGGTGGGACTCATATGCCCAAGGTGGCGTATGGGTCCCACCAGGCCTTTTTGGATACAAGAAATGTTGGGGAGTTGAGATATTAAGTGTAGTTGTTGATTGTGTTGAGATCTCAATTGAAATAAGCTTTAGGATAAATAATTAAGGGTCTTAGGGACCTATTAATGATGATATGAAGGTCATAAATATAAGATATCCAAAAATTTAATGTGAAGGTGTAAATAAATACACTTTGCAACACTAAATTATGGCAAAATTGGGTCAATTTAGCTTAAAAGCGACCTGCACCTAATGTTAACAGGTAAAAAACATTACAACACTAGATCAAGGCAACCTTAAGTCCATTTTAATGTTAATAATTTCCAAATTAAGTGTGAAAATGTAAAGGATGACATCTTTCTACACTACACCTCTTCTAAGATAGGAGAATACTTCATGATACGAAGGGGAATTGGAACCAATGATTACACACACAAATTCAGATTCAAGAATTTCAAAAGCTAGTATGAGAAGTTGTTATACCATGAATTCACATTAAAGGACGTTGTGTGGCATGTTTAACAAAGCCCCTATTTTTCCCATGGCATTTGCCACTCAATTTTTCATATGAGGTATCTCCTCAAAGGTTATATCAATGAAGAAGTCCTTTGGAATTTCTACCATCTTCTTATAAGGAGTGAGTTTATCATCCTTGGTTTGGTAGTCATCATTGACATGGTTTACATCAACTATGAGTCCCCATAGACATTTAAATCTTGTATCTACCACTGGACTGATATTCTTAATGCCATTATTAGAGCTTCATACTCAATAATATTGTTGGTACATGGGAATGATAGCCAATATGACTTTGGAATACAATAACCTTGAGGGGTGATAAAGAGAGTAACCACCCTTGATCCATGTTGGGTATATGATCCATCAAAGTACATCATTTTCCATTGATCTCATGTATTAAGAAGAAATACTGACTCATTAGTAAATTCAGATATCAAAGGATTCTCCACACAAATGGGTGCTTCTACTACTTGTTCTACAATTACTTGTCCTTTGCTAGCCTTGCAGCCCACATACAATATTTCAAACTCTATCAAGATAATTACCTATTTTTCCATTTGCTTAGTGAGAGTTGCTTTGGATAACAAATATTTTAATGGGTCGATCTTAGCAATAAGCTTGATTTTGTGTGAAAGCATGTAATGTATGAACTTTTGTGAAGCAAATACCACCACTAAGAATTCCTTCTCAATGGATGACTAATTCATTTCATATCCTACTAAGGTCCTGCTAATGTAATAGATGGCTCTTTCCTTTCCCATTTCATGGTTTTGGGCTAGAAGTGCACCTAGTGTTGTTGATGTAGTTGAGATGTATATGATCAATTTCTTGTTTGGAATTGGTGGCATAAGAACTAGAAGTGATAATAGGTAGTCCTTGATCTACTTGAAGGATTTATCACATTTCTCATCCCATTTATATGTTATACCTTTATGGAGAAGATGCGAGAAATGGTGGATCTTGTCCAACATTTGTGCTATGAATCTCCTAATGGATTGCAATATTCCTTGTAGCACTCTCATTTGTTTCAATTTTTTTGGTGGTTCCTTGTCTAATATTTCTTTCACCTTTTTTGGATCTATATCTATCCATCTTTGCGACATTATGTAGCCAAGAAGCTTTCTTGATGTAACACCAAAGATAGAATTTTTCAAATTTAGTCTTACCTTATACTCTTTAACCCTATCGAAGATTGGTCCTAATACCTCTATGTGATCATTCCTTGTCTTTGATTTGTCCAAAATATCATCCACATAATATTTGACTATTTTATGGATCATATAATAAAATATTAGGGTCATCATCCTTTGATATGTTTCTGCAACATTCTTTAGCCCAAATGACATCATGTTCCAATAGTATGTTCCCCATGAAATTGTAAATGTAGGTTTATGTTGATCCTCCTTGGAAATCTTGATTTGGTTATAGCCTAAAAAATCCATCCATGAGTGACAAAATTTCATGTCCTGTTGTTAAATCAACAATTATGTTAATGTTGGGAAGAGGGAAATCATCCTTTGGACATGCTTTATTCAAGTCCCTAAAATGTGTGCATATTATGATGCCCCCAGTGGGTTTAGATATTGGTACCAAGTTGGAAACCCACTCAGTATAGTCAATTTGTTTGATAAATCTAACATCAAGGAGTTTCTGTAACTCTAGTTTAACCAGTAATGCAATCTAAGGACCCATTTTTCTTAACTTTTGTTTCACTGGTTTGTCTTCAAGATAGACTTCCAAGTGATGTACAACCACTTTAGGATCTATTCCTAGCATATATATGTATGAGCATGCAAAGTTTTCTCTTCTTTCTTTTAGGAATGCTTCTAAGTTCTTATGTTCTTCATCCAATGAGGATTTGGCATAAAATATTATATTAGGTGCCTCTTCAGTTCCTACATTTACTAGAGTAGCCTTCTCTTCCAATACAACTGATTCTTCTAGATGCATTGAACTAAGGGGGAGATTGAATCCCTCATCCTTGGGTACCTTAGAGAGGTTTTCACTGTTGGATGTGTCCTTTCTTTTTACTATTTTGTGATGTGAAAATGTCACGGTGTGGTTTTCACTTCAAGACCTACAAGTTATTCTCATGGCATCAAGTTTACGACTGAAGGTTTCAATCGTATCCCTATAGTATGTCTGTGTATCTAGCTCTATATGAAATATTGCTTTGTGATCCCCACGTGGTAAGTTATCGTGGAGTCCCATGAATTATGAGATTGCTTCATCATTTTTTAATATATCTAAAATTGGTGGTCCTCACTAGATCTATTTGATGAGTTGGTGATATACTAGGCTTAATTTAGTTGTTTGGCCATTTGGGGTGAAAGATGTTGTGGATATCATAACGAGATAGTAATCCTCAAATAGATCAGCAGCATCAAGGGGGAAGTCATCTAGGGTAGAGTCATGTGATGTTGGTAGCCAAGAGGAAGCCTCACCCCATTTATTAGAAGTACCTTTGCTAATAAGGGAATCCTTGCTAGTAGTACATCCTAATCCAAGATTCTTTGGATGCCTCTCAAGAATGATGAGTTCTAACAAACTATTGTCATTTTGTCCCATCTTTTCCTTCTTGTTGTAACCCCATCCCATCATTATCTATAAAACTTTATTATCGTATTCCATGGGAAGAATGGGAATGGTTAAGTTGTCCTGATAGAGTAATTTAGATACATATTCCTTATTGATATCAACTTTGTTCAAGTCCCCCCACTTGGTGAAGGTGGTTAATGCAAGCTTTAATATTTCAGTCACTTTGTTGATAGGTGTTGGTTTTCCTTGAGATTTGGGGCAAAGATGTAACTCACCCAACATAAAAGTGTCCCTCTTTAGATTATAATCTCCACAACCATTATCCTTGATTACTACCTTGATGTTGGGTATATTCTAAAAAAATGGGTGTTTTGGTATCTTAGGTAGATGCAAGAGAAGATGGGTCAAAAATTGAGGAGGATATAGGACCTTCGTAATTATTTGGTATTTGTAGAATCTTGTAGAAGATTGCCTCAAGTTTCTTGCAATAATAGAAAGGCTCAAGATCTCCATTGATAGTAACTTCTTTATCCTCAAAAGGAAACTTGACACATTGGTGACAGTTGGAAGATATAGCTTGCATGGTCCGAATCCATTTTTGACCAAGCAAGTTGTTGTAGGGGAGATCAAGATCTAACACTTGTCATGTGGTCTCAGAAATGATAGGTCCCACTTGGATAGATAGCTTGATGATGCCTTGCAACATGCGTTCCTAATCATCGTATGCTCTTATGGTTGTACTCTTTTTCTTTTCAATAACATTCTCTGAAAGACCCAAGTTCTTGACTAGTTGAAGGGTGCAAATGTTGAGACCAACAACTCCATCTAATAAGAATCTTTTAACTTTATTTTTATGAAAAATGACCTCAAGTTGCAAAGTGTGATTGTGAGATGGTTGTGTTGGGAGGTCATGTTATAAGGTGTGAAGATGTTGGGTAGTGATATGCCCTATCATAGCTGAAAACTATTTTGTATCAATAATCTCAAGGACAAAAGAAGTTGATAAAGGCTTTTCTAGTATATCCCTATGTGTGGGGGATAGCTTCAATAGTTCCTGATTTATGCAAAGGTTTTCTTCAGCTAGTCAAGGAGATTGTAGTTTATAGGGTTTGACATCAGTAATGTATGTTGTGCCATAGGTTGAGATGAAGCTCCTTGGATTGTAACCTTTCCACGTCATGTGGTGACTCCACACTAGCTCCTTTGATTTTGATGACTGTTACAACATTGTCACAAGACGCAACCACATTGGAATATAGATGCCCTACATTGGTGTAATTTTTCCCCTTGCCATTGTCATTCCTTTTGCTATGATTTGAAATTGGATTCTTGTATATCTTGACATCTTGGTTACCTACTCATACATCAATATTTATGCCTCAATTTTTGATAAGGTCTTAAATAATGTTATTCAACCTCATATAGTTTGATGTTTTATGTCCTTTGATCTTTTGAAAGTTGCAGATGTATCAAGGTCAACATTTCAATTTTAAAGCATTATTAAACTAATAAATGCCAAAACCCCAATCAACTATCAAGAATAATGAAAACATAAAATTATAAAACAAAATGAAACAATCTCACTCAATCCTTCATGCATCCATTGAATTATCTCCATAGCTCTTCTCCATTGTTCTACTAAATGATTGATTTCCTCATATTTGTAACTTGCAATGATAATCCTATGAGTCAAAGCAAAATGTTGAAGAAAATATTATCTCAATAGTATATGAATTCAATATTTTCTAAGATGGTCAAAATGAAAATGAACGAAGTCTTTTGTAGATGAATGAAGAATGAATGGACAACAAAGATCAAAAAGGACTAATCAATGATTGAGATTGGATGTGATGAGAAAGGATAAGGATGAGATGGAAATATCAAATGGACAACTAAGATAAAAAAGGACTAATCAACGATTGACATTGGATGAGACTAGAAGAGGAACTAAGAAAATCAATTAGTTTGAAAGGGCAAGTGAATAATTAAACAATGGCAACATCATTTAATTATAGAAGAAAAGGAAAACTAATTTTTTGAATTAAATAATAATTTAATTCAAAATAAGTAAGAGGGAAAGCCAATTTCAAAAATTATTTAATCATTGTATACAAAGTGATGATAATTAAATAAATTATATTTATTTAATTATAAGGGACATGAACCTTAGTAACGTAATTAAATAAAACTTAATTAATCAGAGGAAGAGGTGAAATGATGGAAAGATTTATTTAAATAATTAAAATTACTTATTTAATAGGAGAGTGATGACGTTTGAAAATTAATTTTAGATGTCCACATTTTCCCCTCTTTGATACAATGCATTTTATCGAATTGTATCAAAGAAAAAGATATGCCCCAGTGAAAGAGCGATGAGGAAGGATGATGAGGAGGTAGTGGTGTGCCCCCTCGAGAGGACAAGAGGGTTCAAAGAACATGAGTGTGCTATGAAAATCAATAAGAGAATTGGAAGATGAAGGACAAGAGAATAGGGGGACATAGATAAGGGTGATGAAGATGTGGAATAGAAGAAATGTTAAAGTGGAAAAGGGTATGTGCAAGATCATGATGGGCCAAAAAGTGGCAATATGATGGATATGTGGTTGACAACTTTTTTCTTACCTAAAATTGATGAAATGAAAAGGGTTTTTAAAGGAGATTCTCAACTTTCCACGAATATAAATTATGCTTTACTTTGAATTTAATAAGTAATTATTATTCATTTTCTATTCAAATTACAACCAAAGTATTAATTGATAGACTAATTGAAAAACATCTGTAGCTTTCAAATGGTATCACATTTTTTGAATCCAAAACATGCATCACATTATATACTTTGCATACTATCAGATTTAAAAAATAAAAAATGAATTTCATGAACTTTTGACCAAGTTAAGGTGGTTAGACATATGAGTTTTTTATATTTTTTAAAAGTTGTAATAAAAACTTCATAATTAATTATTTACTTGGAAAAAAATTACAAAAAAATACGCATCACATCGGGAGATGAGTCATCTACTTATATCTAAAATCTTATAATTTTTATCATTTTATTGTGGTTAGTGACACACCTACTTCTTATTTTTCCTTGAAATTTAAGTACTACTACATTGAAATTTCAA
The DNA here is from genome assembly GCA_007258455.2 of Sequoia sempervirens. Classification (NCBI taxonomy): domain Eukaryota; kingdom Viridiplantae; phylum Streptophyta; class Pinopsida; order Cupressales; family Cupressaceae; genus Sequoia; species Sequoia sempervirens. Next base: position 50,127,013 of record VDFB02000002.1, read on the forward strand.
ATTTTCACCAAATAGATTTTTTTTTTAAACAAACCTAGTAGTTTAGAAACTACATTCAATTTGCTATAGATTCTATTCTTACATATTTTTAAAATAATATAGATAACTTATTCAAATTTTTACGTCAAGTTGCCTAACTCTGATTTTTCTATTTTTTTTGCCACTTAAGGGCCTATTTTTTCCATGATGATCTTGCACATACCCGAAAGATGAATGTTAGCATGCAAGACATGGATGTTGAGATAGTGCTAGTTGAGATAATTTGTAGATATATTTTTCTATGACAAGCTTTTTCATTTAGTCATCATTGGGTAGTAAAATATGAAAAATAGACAACAAACACCATGGTATGACATAGAACAAGGTGTGTAAGGTCATCCATCTATAAAACAAACGGTCATAGAAAAGGAATGTTCTAACTCATACTAAGGGTCATGTTGCCCTAGTCCTTTTGTCAAGACAAACCATAGACAACAATCAAATAAAAGACAAGTCATGAGAAATCATCCCTCCTCTAAGTCCTTCATGGGACATCCTAGAGGTGGCTAGTAACATGACCGAAGTAAATCCAAAAAATAAGACAAAATAGACCAACAAGATCAACAACCATTCAAATTATTTTCCAGTAAGTGTTTGACAGTGTGTTAAGTGATGAAGTGAGTGACAGGTTGATTCTTTAGACAAGGTCTCATTTCAGGAGAAGAAACATGTCGTATAAGACATCAAATGGGTATGTGCAGGATCAGGATGGGCCAAAAAGTGGCAATATGATGGGTATGTGGCTGACGACTTTTCTTTTACCCAAAATTGATGAAACAAAAAGGGTTTTTAAAGGAGATTCTCAGCTTTCCACCAATATAAATTATGCTTTACTTTGAATTTAATAAGTAATTATTATTCATTTTCTATTTAAATTACGAGTAAAGTCCCGATTGATAGACTGATTGAAAAACATCTATAGCTTTCAAATGGTATCACATTTTTTGAATCCAAAACATGTGTCACATTCTATGAATTGCATACTATAGGATTAAAAAAAACAAAATTTGAATTTCATGAAGTTTTGACCAAGCTAAGGTGGTCAGACATACTAGTTTTTTATATTTTTTAAAAGTTGTAATAAAAAATTCATAATTAATTCTTTAATTGGAAAAAAATTACAAAAAAATATGCATCACATCAGGACATGAGTCCTCTACTTATATCTAAAATATTATAAAAAATAATTATCATTTTATTTTGGTTAGGGTGGTCAGACAAACACCTACTTCTTTTTTTCCCTAAAATTTAAGTACTACGCATTGAAATTTCAAATTTTCACCAAATTATTTTTATTTTTTAAAACAAACCTAGTAGTTTAGAAACTACATTCAATTTTCTACAGATTTTATTCTTACATATTTTTGAAATAATATAGATAACTTATTCAAATTTTTATGTCAAGTTTCCTAACACTGATTTTTCTAATTTTTTTGCCACTTAAGGGCCTGTTTTTTCCATGATGATCTTGCACATACCCAAGCCTAGTTTTGATCATGCAACTAGTTGTATAAGGAAAATGACAAAGTGTGATGATGGAAAGGTCCAGTTTCAGAAGGACACATCATGTATTAGACCATTGGTTTTGATCAATTTGACTGGTGTGATTGATGTGACAAATGACTGATTCGACTTGGAGACATGTTGGCTTGCTTGTCTTGTTGATTCAAGATTTGTGTTTGAAGCTTAGAAGATAATGTTGTGCTTGAGTTGAGTGTTTGATTTATTTGGACTGACCCAATGAACCCTAAAATATTGTCCTAGGGGGGCTCATCGATAGATGGCCTTTCCTACATAGAAATGTGTAGAGACCTCATAGTTCAACATGACCCTTGACTTTGTTTCAATGACAAAGGATTGAATCATGATTTTATTATTTATTTGAAAACCTAAAGGAATGACATAATGCCTTGGGGGCACATCAATAGATGGGCTTTCCTACATCCAATCACAAAGGAAACATAGTTCAAAAATGACAAAGATTGACACGAATGACTTTGACTTTGTTTTTGAGATTTTGAAAGATATCTGAATGATTTTGGGTTTTGACATGTTTTGTTTTGTTTTTTTCTTTTTGAGGTTTTATAATGTTTTTGGATTTTGTTTTTTTTTTTTGGATTTTTGGGAATATTCAAATTTTTTGTCTATTTTTTGGAATATTTGATGTTTTTGTTTGTTTTTGAATGTATTGACCTTGAATGAAAAGTGTAAAATCCAATAAATCCATGTGTTAGGAAATTTCCCCAATCGGGTATAAGACTAACCAATAAGGATGGCACATGACATGGGTTTATTATGGTCAGAAGATGGAGGATAAAGGACGTGAGACATCAACCACTTAGGTGTCATGATAAAGATGACAAGGACTAATGATGGATGTCAAATGGGAGGTGATGGAAGGTAAAGGAATCATTATGAATTATGGTGGATGATCAAATAGAGGGATAGTAGATGATGGAGTAAAGACTGTCTACACATGGCGCCTATTTAGCAGGTTTTCACCATGGTACTTATCCAAAGCGTGACTGACATGGTTTTCACCATTGGATGAAATTTTCTCTTTACAATTTTTTGGTTTTTTGATTTTTTTTTGTTGTCAAAATGATGCCTATTTTCTAGGTTCTCATCAAGATAACAATTTTTTAGGGCTTTTTCTCATTTTTAAATATTTTTTCAGGACTTTTTTGCTAAGAGCTCTCTAAAGCGAGTCATAGAACTTGTAAAGATGCAAGCTATTGATGGGCTCATACAAAGGTTCCCCTTTAGGTGTGGACAACTAAAAAGTTTCAAAACCAAAGGATGTTGTTATGACATATGAACCCATCCAGTTGGGCTCAAATTTTCTAGGTTTCTCATGTTCTGCTTGATTTTTTAGATTCTTCATCAACACTAAGTCTCTAATGTCAAAATGTCTGACCAAAACCCTTTTTTTGTATCAACATAATTATGGTAAAGATGGTTCTAGGATGCCTGTAGATGAGCCAATTCCTTCTATCTACATCCATCAAATAGCTCTAATTCATGTAGTCGAGATATATGATACTCCTCATCATCAATGATCCCTTTCATGAAGACCCATAGGGAGGGGACTTTGACCTCTCTAGGAAGGATAGAATTTGTACCAAAGACTAGGGAAATGGAGTGGCCACTAGTGGGTGTGTAAATGCTTGTGTGATACGCCCATAGAGTAGGGTTAAGATGAATGTGCCATTCACGACCAACACCATTGACAAAAATTTTAAGAATTTTGATTATGGCCTTATTGGATGCCTCATCTTGGTTGTTACCTTGCAAGTAATAGGGTATGGAAAAGTAGTGTTCAATGTGGAATTCTTACATAACTCACATACATCTTGATTTTTGAAGGGACAATCATTGTCAGTGATGATGGATTGTGGGACACCATATCAACATATGATATAATTGAGGATTAACTTGGATATTTTTTTAATGGTTATGTATGTCAAGGGAATGGATTCAATCCATTTTTTGAAATATTATGTTGTAGTGATAATGAATTTGTGGCCATTAGATGAGGTGGGATGATTTTTTCCTACAAGATTGAGTCCCCATTGGGTGAAGGGCCATAGAAAAGTGATTGGTTGTAGGTCTTGTGCATGTGCATGGATGAGGTCACTATGCATCTGGAATTTTCAATAATTATTCACAAAGTGATAGTAATCTTGTTCCATTGTAGGCCAATAATATCCCAGTCACATGATCCTTTTAGCTAGAGTTAGACCACTAGAATTGGAAACGCATATACCTTCCTGTAATTCACATAAGGTAGTTTGTGTTTTGTTAGTGTTGAGACATTTGAGTAAGGTATTCTCTAGGCCATGTCTATATAGGGTATCACCGATGATAGCATAGCAAGTGGCTTTGCAAAGGAAGGACTTGTGTTAGTTACTGGATAGATCACATGGTAATGTATGAGAATGAAAGTAGTCATAAATGCTCTGATGCCATGGGGAATTGGGGCCAACGATTTCGTACACCATTTTAGATTCAAGGACATCAAAGGAAGGGACTAATAGCTATTCAAGTAAGAACTCATACTATGAAATAATGTTGGGAATGTCCAAAAGAGATCTAATGGGGGCCACGACATCAACTGCTTTGTTCTAAATTTGTGGGATCTAGGAAAAAGGTAATATCTATAAAATATAGTTTAAAACTATCAACCATTATTTTGTACGAGGTCAATTTCTCATCTTTAGTGTCATAGTCATTGCTGACCTATCAAATGACCAATTGGGAATCACCAAAGACTTGTAGACTTGTAATTTTCCATTTTATAGCCATGCACAATCCTATTAGTAAGGCCTCATATTCCACATTGTTTTTTTTACATGGGAAGGCTATTCTAAAGGATTAAAGAATAGTATCACCTTGAAGGGTGATGAATAATATGTTGGAGATATGGATAGACACTGAGAGGGGGGGTGAATCAGTGTCTAAACTTTTTCAACTTTGACCAATATTTTTAATTCTGATTTCCTTTTCTTTCAACAATAGAGTAAAGTAATCACTTGTGAAAGCACAAAGATATGACAACATTAACTCAGTCTATTAGACAGCTTATGAAAATATGATTTGAGTGAGATATCTTTTATTTTCCAAAACATAGCTTAGATTTGATCTTAATATTACTCTGATTAATGCATTCATGAGTTGAATGTAATCAATCATAAACAAAATTGAGAATAGTAATAAACCCAACAGTGAACTGAAACAACAACATAGAAATGTAGTGAGCACACAGAAGAACAAAGAGACAAAAGATTTTCTGAGTGGAAAACCCTCCTAGGGTAGAAAAACCACTCCTAAACTGCCTTACTGGCTTAATCTTCAAAAACCACTTTTAACAATGCCTTATAGGCTAATTTCTGAGCACCAACTCATGGAGCACCAACCCCTCATTCAGAGACACCAATCTCAAGGAGTACCAACCCCTTACTCAGATTTCAGAATTATAATTATAATATATCAGATGATCTCTCTGTTTTCAATTAAGTTCATAACACTCTGCTTCTAATACTCTAGGAATCCAACTCTTGTATTATAAATTTTTCCAATACATCTCTTAATACGGCCAAAATAACTATCTCTCAAAATAACTGGCCAGCAGCACCTTCACAGATTTCAACACAGGTTTTTATATACATTTCAAGTATGACTGTTATCAAGAAATCTACAACAAGAATTTTTCATAAGATTCTGAAACTCTCTTTCTATTATTAGAATATGAAGCTGATTCATAATGATCTATAGATGATGGTAAAAATACAAGTAACACCTATCGAGAGAGCTTTAATTTCTGCACTGAATCAGGAGATTTCAAATAGAAATATTTTCATCAAAGCCATGGCTGCCCACTAATAGAAAATCATATCCTCTAAAATCTTAGAGAATATTTTTCCAGAGATTCGATGCCAACCAAAGAAGTCGGCATGCAATTATACTTAGAAAAATCCATGTTGACCACAGTGTATGAGTCTTTGTTTAATCATTTGCTGAGACAACAGTCACCATGTGTTCTTTGTGAATCATTATGACCTTATGCGAGCTGTGTTCCCTTTTTTCCGTGTGCATCACCATGACCTTCTACCATCAGGGAGAAACCATATCAAAGATCTTTATGTTTCCCCGAGATCACATTTTTGTTAAGCATAGTGAAACAGTTGCTAAGACATCCACCAGTTATGCCGAAAGGCAATTCAATCGTTAATCATACTTTGGTTCCTTCTATTTTGCCGTGACCCTTTGTTATCGGGTAGACCTTATAGAGAATTCACTTTTTTTTGCCGAAAACCCCCGTGATCAAACTTTTCGCCATGACAATTCAATACCTATGGCAAAGGCAACTTTATCACTGTCAGTCATCCCTCTATTTGTCGCTGTGACATTCTACTGTCAGAGAGATATTATATCAATCTCAATATGTTTCACCGAGAGCCCTTAATGTTTTCCTAGTCGTCAAGAAGTTTCTCATCGAACTGCACTTTTCATTTTACCCGCTTCGCTATAGCTTTAAGATATTGGGGAGACCCTATGTAGATCACTTTATGTTTCCAAGAGATTACTTCATACACCCTGAGTCACTGAGATAAGAGCAAACTGTCGCCAAGAAGCATCTCCCATTCACTTTCGCCAAGACATTTCAAAGTCAGGGAGAGGTCATAGCGCCAACATTATGTTTCAATGAAGGGCTTCCTTAGTGTATTGTTCATTCGCTAAGACATAAGGAAAATTTTCATCGAGATGCCCTTTAGATTCATTCACTATCACTGTGACCATACGATATTAGAGAGACCTCTCATAGAGTATAATTTGTTTCACCAAAGGTCACTTGATACACATTGTCACCGTAACATATCATTTTTCTTGCCAATGAGTCCATCCATCCTTTATTTGTTGCTGTAACTTCAAACTATCGGGGAGACATCTTGTAGATCATTTTAGTCATACCGAAACACCCTGAATTCACACCTGTTTGTCGAGACTTCTAGAAAGTCCTGCCGAAGGAAATTGTCCAACGACGGTCGATATGACATTGAACATCCATTATGACATCACGCTGAAAGTAGAAAAGTCTAGCTGAAGTGAATCCCATATGTGATGTCGGCGAGACAAAACCACTTCGCCGAGACCTATTCTGAAAACCCTGACTCTTGTCGATACGCATCCATCCACCATCGGTCGGTGTAACATTGCACATTCTCTATGACTCTTCACTGAAGCATTAAGCTCTTGCCGATGAGTTTCCTTTTAATCTCCGATCGGTGTGACATACCTATTTCGTTGAGACCACATACCACCAGAATAACATATGCCGATAGAGATCACTTTATGTCATCGAAACAAAGAAAGAGGTCTTGCCGACTGCAGCCTGTATGTTAAATCCAATTGACATAATGATCTGTAAACTCCTTACTATGAATCACTTAATGATTTGTTAGATTCACTAGGATACATATTTAATTTAAGATCAAAACTGACGATGCTTGTGAATTGAGCAAATAAACATAAAATGCAGGAAAGTAAAGAAACTGATAGAATCATGCACCAAGAAAAGAGAGACAAAGAGATTTGACTACGGAGTTCACCAGATTCTGGCTATGTCTCTGGATCCGCAAATAAGCGTGATCAATGCCATTACTATGATGCAACTGCTTTTACATCACCATGGTCTTTCACTGAGTTACAATCCGCTTCCCGTTGAAACACTGTCTTGACAAGAACTTTCTAGAATCCACACTGCCTAGTCCTTATGTCACCTTTACAATGCCTCCAAACACTAAAGCTGCAACTCTCTCTCTCTCAACAAGAGTACATAGGCATCAAGCCTTTACAAATGACTCAAAAGTCGTACAAGTCTCTCCAAGGACTCACTAAGTTGATATCTCCTCCCTAGAGACCACTTAGCCCATTACAAGAAAATTTTCACTTCCCCCATAAACCCTTTACTAAGAGCAACAAAAACTCTCCAAGAGTTAAAAATGAGAACACACAAGAATTTCCCCAATTCTCCCAAGAGAAAATTCTCACAAGGCTCCTCGAGTCTCTAAATCCCTGAAAGTTCTGAGTCTCCGAATGAAAATAAATCACTCTCACCATCTCTCCCTTTTATACATGAAGTTGGCTAAAAATGCCCAAAACCTCCATAATAAATGAAAAACAACATAACCCCCTTAAGATTTCGTTTACAACCTCCCTATAACTCCCTTTGTTATTCAGGACCTAGTAGTTAGGGTGGTTTTGTGGGTTTATGGCTTAAAAATCCATTTTGTTAAGGTTCGGCCAATAAACCTTTAACAAATTGAAACAGTCTCATTACAATATTAAAACCGTTTCGGTGGTGCAACGGTTCATAGCAATTTTCGTGGCCACGGGGTTGGCGGTTCCAACCCCGCCGGCCTTGCTTTTACCACATAACCCATAATCAAAAACAATAAAACCAATGGCCATCTGTATATGGTATAAGCACCGGTCGTGGGTGCAACGGTAGAACTGGTTGATTATTCGGCCGGAGATCATGGGTTTGAACCCGTTAGGAAATTTTTTTGTTAAAACAAACCTGATAACCAATACTGATGCCTACCAATAATAGAGGACATGTGTTATGCCCAAAGACTACCACGTGGCAGCGTATGATTCGCCGACTGAGACACGTCATCTGCCAAGTCACATGCCAACTATCAGCCACGTCATCGCTGAATCGGATGCCACCTGTTTGCCACGTCATCATGTACGATATGCTGACATCATCGTACGGATGACACGTGTCGAGCTCCGATTGGTCCACTTTGGATTTCCATGGAATGCTGATGTCATCACGTACAAATGCTGATGTCATCACTTGTACCTCGAACTCCACCAAGTCAACCTAAAACTTTGACTGGCCGTATCTTGCGCATACGAGCTCCATTTTCGACAAAATGAATGCCATCAGAATCATCTCGAGGAGTACTTTGATTTGATGCCAATTTTGATGAATTCCAAGATCATTTTTTTTGCTTCTTGTCGGCCCCTGGTACCCTATTTGACTAGACCTTTGACCAAGCATAACTCGCACGTACGATCTCCTTTTGACGCGATTCAAGTTACGTCAGAATCCTGTCATTATGCTCTATCCATTGATGCCAATTTTGGGAGATTCTGAAGATGTATTTTTGAGGCCTTCAAGATCCACCTAGATCACATAACATCAGAAATGTCTTGCCGATAGGCAACATAGACATTTCAAAATGAATCAGGGAGACCCTACCATTCTCACACTAATGTGTAAGCCTAAAAGAGAAACAACCAAAACCATTAGACAAATGAGATGTCAGAAACAGGGTAACTGTAATGCCTTCAATAATGTGAGTTCAAAGAATGTAAACAAATGGCTTGTAATCATGTGAAACACACCAGTGGTATGCAAGGAGAACCATCCTGACAAAGAGACCAACTAACCAACTCTTTCAGACAAAGAAATAGCATTCATAACATGAACTAGATATCTCATCACCATGAATTTGAATCACAACAAATAACTTTATGTAATAGCCAAGAGACATCAAAGAAGTTCCATAATAAAGCATAAGAAACCAAACTGAAACTATCAACAAGTAGAATCAACTGAAAGGGATTTTGTCATCAAGGACAAACCATATGATCACAAATGAGATCCAAAAAACTCCCCCTTTGTCCTTGATGGCACAACACAAATGACTCTCCCCCTTTTTGCCTCAATGACGAAGGATAGCAGACTTATTGAATAACTTCACATCACCAATGCAAGATAGAGCATCATATTGTAACAACATAACTTCGCTCACTTCAAATGCACAAAAATTATTAGAGAAATCAATAGTAACAACCTATGCAATAACTCCCACTTCGAAATGAGAAACTTTATAACATCATGCAGATAATCTATCTCCAAGGCAGCACACCAAAGCTTTCTCCTTTTTTTTCTATCAAAACATGAATTCAAGTAGTTTTCATATATATATAACTTGCAAAAAACATTGTAACTATCTTCATTCAACACACAATCTTAACTCATCCTCTTCATGCAATACTGAATAATATCATCACAGAAATAACTCATAACATCAACCATGTTTTTCAATCACTGTTCTCCAAAGATCGACATCACTTCAAAAGGCTTTCTTATTTTTAATATATTGAGGAACTCATCTATATGTCTCCACATTGCTCAAAGATGTCATCAGGACATACCATTATTTCCAAAACCCAAGCATCCAAAGAGTTCATTTAAAAACAAAGTGCATTGTCATTTCAAAACCTTCTGAAAACTGTCAACCACTAGACGAAGCAAAAACATTCCTTAACATCTTATACCACCAAAAGCAAATGCAAGATGTCATACCTCATTCTAGACTCCATAGGGGTAAAATATATTACCATAATAGACTCCCCGTGAGTCTTTCCTTCCTCTCAAGATCTAGAAGGCAACACTTGTGAAAGGAGTGCACAAGAAGTTTTCATAGAAGCATCTTTATTGCTCTTCTTGTCATCTTGATTGCTCTTTCTTCTCCACTCCAATGAAGACTTTTTCACTTGTTTGCTTAAAGTACATGTCTTTCTATTGAATCTGCATTGCTGTACTTTATGTCCAATGTTATTACATCTAAAACAAATGACTTTGTGATTGTTCTGAGAAATAGAAGACTTCCTACAGACATTTCCAACATTGTTCCCTACATTATTATCACTTGTATTTATTCTACAGTCTCTTCTCAAGTGACCAAAATTGTTACAATTGTAACACACCACATCCTTATTTCTAGGGACATTAGAATGATTCTTATTTGACCATCTTATGCAATCAATTGCCTTATGACCATAGTCATTACAAACATAAAAATATCCTTGGAAAGAATGATTATACCTGAATGAGTGATCATGCCAAGGATGTGAAGATATGAAGACATTTTTCCTTTCTCTATGAATATCTTTAGATTGTCTTCTAGTGTCAATGTTATCCTTTGATGCAGCAATACTGTAACCAAGATCAACCTTCATTCTTGGTGTTTGCTTGGCTATAAAATTCTTTCCATTTGAAGTAGTAAACATTGTTTCATGTTTAGATTTGTCTGCAGAGCTTTGTCCAACCTCATATCCCACTCTTGTAGGATCTTTAGAATGATTTTTCCTACCCAACATCTCATTCAATATATTAGTACTATGATCAAATTTCTGAATTTTACCAGATTGACCATTGAAACTTTCAAGCTCTTTTCTTAGAGCAACTACTTCTTCAAGTTTTAGACAAACAATCTTTCTAATCTCCAAATCAGAACTCACAACATCTGCAATTCTCTTATATTCTTCAATTTCAATTTCTAACTTATAATCATATCATCCCTAAGAGTTAGTTCATTTAACAAGGAATCATTATCTGAATATTTCTTTAAAGAATCAATCTCATTTTCTAGTTTATTACACAATTCATCCTTGTCTTTTAACTTGACTTCCAGACTCTCTTCTTGCTGAAGCTGTCTTGTTAAAAACTGGTTTTCTTTTCTAAGCTGCTTAATAGTATCTAAGGCACATAGGAGTTCACCTTCCAAATCAAACTCACTTTCTGATTCATCATATCCCTGTTCAGAGTTAACTTCACCCAAAGATTGATCTACTTTAACACAAGTTCCTTGATCATTTAAATATTCATTAATGATCTCCTTCTACGTCTTTTCATAACTATGAATATTTACACCTTCTTCACTCTCAAATGTTTCACAACTTATTTTAGTATCCAAAGATATCTCTTCTTGTAATTCACTATTCTAATTCATTTTAGTCAACTTGTCCCAAACTTCTTTAGCACTACTATAATGAATGACTTTTGTAATGAGTTTATTTGGCAAGTTATAAAGAATAGCATTTATAGCTCTAGTATTGCATTCAAGTGCTTTCTTCTCCTCGAGAGTGGAAGGAGATGTTACAAATGTAGTAAAACCCTTTTCAACTACTGCCCATACTTCAGATCCTAAAGAAAGTAAGTATGTTTCCATCCTATTTTTCCATATAATAAAGTTTGTTCCTTTGAACTGAGGAGTTCCAGATCTAGGATACTCTACTATTTCAGAGCTACTATTTATGAACTCTTCCTCATTATTCCTTATACTAGATTCAGGTTGAACATGATGAATAGCATTTTGCTGAGAACATCCTTTTCCCTTATTCCTTATGTTCTTTCCCATATTAACCAAAGTACTCCAAGAAACTAGGAACAATCCTAGGTGGTTTAGACCTAACAGAGGACCCTCCGCTCTGATACCAATTGTTGGAGATATGGACAGACACTAAGAGGGGGGGTGAATCAGTGTCTAAACTTTTTCAACTTTGACCAAGATTTTTAATTCTGATTTCCTTTTCTTTCAAGAATAGAGTAAAGTAATCACTTTTGAAAGCACAAAGAGATGACAACATTAACTCAGTCTATTAGACAACTTATGAAAATATGATTTGAGTGAGATATCTTGCATTTTCCAAAACATAGCTCAGATTTGATATCAATATTACTTTGATTAATGCATTCATGAGTTGAATGTAATCAATCATAAACATAATTGAGAACAATAATAAACCCAATAGTGAACTGAAATGACAACAACATAGAAATGCAATGAGCACACAGAAGAACAAAGAGACAAAATATTTGTCAAGTGGAAAACCCTCCTGGGGTAGAAAAGCCACTCCTAAACTTCCTTACTGGCTTAATCTTCAAAAACCACTTTTAACAATGCCTTATAGGCTAATTTCTGAGCACCAACTCAAGGAGCACCAACCCCTCATTTAGAGACACCAATCTCTAGAAGTACCAACCCCTTACTCAGATTTCAGAATTACAATAATAATATATCAAAGGATCTCTCCGTTTTTAGTTAAGTTCATAACACTCTACTTCTAATACTCTAGGAATCCAACTCTTGTATTATAGAGTTTTCCAATACATCTCTTAATACGACCAAAATAACTATCTCTCAAAATAACTGGCCAGTAACACCTTCACAGATTTCAACACAGGTTTTTATATACATTTCAAGTATGACTGTTATCAAGAAATCTTCAACAAGCATTTTTCATAAGGTATTGAAACTCTTGTTGTTATTAGAATATGAAGCTGATTCATAATGATCTATAGATGATGGTAAAAATCAAAGTAACGCCTATCTAGAGAGCTTTAATTTCTGCGCTGAATTAGGAGATTTCAAATAGAATATTTTCATCCAAGCCAAGACTGCCCACTAACAAAAAATCATATCCTCTAAGATCTCAGAGAATATTTTGCTAGAGATTCGATGCCAACCAAAGAAGTCGGCATGCAACTATACTTAGAAAAATCCATGCCAGCCATAGTGTATGAGTCTTTGTTTAATCATTTGCTGAGACAACAGTCACCACGTGTTCTTTATGATTCACTATGACCTTATGCGAGTTGCATTTCCTTTTGTCCCTGTGCGTCGTCATGACCTTCTACCGTCGGGGAGAAACCATATCGAAGATCTTTATGTTTCCCCGAGACCACATTTTTGTTAATCATAGTGAAACAGTTGCTGAGACATCCACCAGTTATGTCGAAAGGAAATTCAATTGTTAATTATACTTTGGTTCCTTCTATTTCACCGTGACCCTTCGTTATCGGGCAGACCTTATAAAGAATTCACTTTGTTTGGCCGAAAAGCCCCGTGATAAAACTTGTCTCCATGACAATTCAATACCTATGCCGAAGGAAACTTTATCACTATCATTCATCCCTCCATTTGTCGCTGTGAAATTCTGCTATCAAAGAGATATTATATTGATCTCAATATGTTTCACTGAGAAACCTTAATTTTTTTGCAGTCGTCAAGAAGTTTCTCATCGAACTGCACTTTTCATTTCACCCGCTTTGCTATAGCTTTAAGATATTAGGGAGACCCTATGTAGATCGCTTTATGTTTCCCCGATATTACTTCATACACCCTGAGTCACTGAGATAAGAGAAAACTGTCACCGCGAAGTATCTCCCATTTGCTTTCGCCAAGACATTTCAAAGTCGGGGAGAGGTCATACCGCCAACATTATCTTTCAACGAAGGGCTTCCTTAGTGTATTGTGCACTGAGACATAAGGAAACTTTTCATCGAGATGCCCTTTAGATTCATTCACTATCATTGTGACCATACGATATCGGAGAGACCTCTCATAGAGTAGAATTTGTTTCACCAAAGGTCACTTGATACACATTGTCACTGTAACATATCATTTTTCTTGCCGATGAGTCCATCCATCCTTTATTTATCACTGTAACTTCAAACTATTGGGGAGACATCTTGTATATCATTTCAGTCATACTAAAACACCCCAAATTCACACTTGTTCGCCGAGACTTCCAGAAAGTCCTGCCAAAGGAAATTTTCCAACGGTGGTCGATGTGACATTGAACATCCATTATGAAATCACACTGAAAGCAAAAAATTCTAGCCGAATTGAATCCCATATGTGATGTTGGCGAGACAAAACCACTTCACCGAGACCTATTCTGAAAACCCCGACTCTTGCTGATATGCATCCATCCACCATCAGTCGGTGTAACATTGCACATTCGCTATGACTCTTCACTGAAGCCTTAAGCTCTTGCCGATGAGTTTCCTTTTAATCTTCAATTGGTGTGACATACCTATTTCATTGAGACCACATACCGACGGAATAACATATGCCAATAGAGATCACTTTCTATTGCCGAAACAAAGAAAGAGGTCTTGTCGACTGCAACCTATATGTTAAATTCAATCAACATAACATTAGAAATGTCTTGTCGATAGGCAACACAGACATTTCAAAATGAATCGGGGAGACCTTGCCATTCTCACACTGATTTGTAAGCCCGAAAGAGAAACAACCAAAACCATTAGAAAAATGAGATGTCAGAAACAAGGTAACTGTAATGCCTTCAATAATGTGAGTTCAAAGAATGTAAACAAATGGCTTGTAATCATGTGAAATACACCAATGGTATGCAAGGAGAACCATCCTAACAAAGAGACCAACTATCCAACTCTGTCAGACAAAGAAATAACATTCATAACATGAACTAGAGATCTCATCACCATGAATTTGAATCATAACAAATAACTTTTTGTAATAGCCAAGAGACATCAAAGAAGTGCCATAATAAAGCATAAGAAACCAAACTGAAACTGTTAACAAGTAGAATCAACTGAAAGGTATTTTTTCATCAAGGAAAAACCATATGATCACAACTAAAATCCAACATAATATTCCTACCCCTAATCCATGACTAGTGTATTAGCCTTCAAAGTATAACTTCCATGTTGCGCTAGTACCTAGTGAAAATATTGAATCATCTGGGAAACCAAAAATCAAAGGGTGATCAACTTTTTTGGGTGCATCAACAAGTTGTTCTATGATAACTTGTCCTTTTAATCTTTTTATTCCACATATTGTATGTTATATTCACTGAGTATCATAACCCACTTAGCCAACCATCCTATGAATGTTGCCTTGTTGAGTATGTATTTGAGAGGTTCTATCTTAGCCACTAGTCTTGTCTGATGATTTAGCATGTAATTTCTTATTTTATGAGTGGTGAAAACCATAACGAGACAAGAACAATCAATAGGACTATAGTTGAGTTCATACCCAGCTAATATGTGGCTAATGTAATAGATTTTCCATTCTTTTTCATCATGATCATTTTATGCAAGTAATTCCCCTAGTGTGGAAGTGGTAGCTAATATGTAAAGGATTAGGGGCTTACCATCTATTAGTGGCATCAATAGAGGAGGCATCAAGAGGTACTCTTTAATTTGTTGAAAATCTTCCTCACACTTTTTTGTCCATATAAAATGAACTCCCTTATGTAATAAATACTGAAAAGGCTGGCATTTATCTACAAGTTGTGTAATGAAGCATCTGACAGACTAAAGTCGGCCTTCCAATGTTCTAAGTTGACTGATTCCTATTGGGGGAGGCATATCAAATATAGATTTTACTTTTGTAGGGTCCACTTCAATTCCTCTGTAGGAAACTATGTATCCTAAGAGCTTTCTCGATGTCATGCCAAAGAAAAATTTCTTTGGATTTAGACGGACTTTATATTCTTCAAGTCTTTTGAAAATTTTGTCTAGGACTCTAAAATGATCACCACGTGTTAAGGATTTTGTGAAAAGGTCATCAATATAGTCTTCCATCAATGTGTGCATGAGATCATGAAATATGGTGGTCATAGCTCTTTGATAGGTTGCACCTACATTTTTAACTCTCAAGGGCATGGCATTCCGATAGTATGTACCCCATGGGAAAGTGAATGTCATCTTATGTTGATCTTCAAGGGTGATATGGGTTTGATTATACCCCGAGAAGCCATCCATGAGTGATAACATCTCATAGCCTATTGTTAGATCTACTATGATGTCTATATTAGGAATTGGTAATTCATCCTTCATACATGCTTTGTTTAAGTCATGGAAATTTGTGCAGATATAGATTTTTCCATTTGGTTTGTTCACTGGTAGAATTTTTGAGATCTAGTCTGCAGAGTGAATAGGTCTTATGAAACAAACATCCAATAATTTATTAAGTTCAACTTTGACCAATAAAGCTATCTAGGGATGCATTTTTCTAAGCTTCTATTTAATAGGCTTTACATTTGGAAGCAACAATAAATTATGTAGAACAAATGTGGGGTCTAGCCTAGGCATATCAACATAAGATCATGTAAAATTGATTTGACATTCTCTGAAAATGTCTTGAAATTCTAGTTTTTCTTCTTCTGTTAGGGATGCTGCAAAGAGAACAATCTTAGGATTCTTTGTTGTACTTATATTTACTTCCATTACTTCTTCGATCAACATTGGGGATCTCTCTTGATTAACTAGGAGAAATTCCAACCCTCCATTGTTGGGTGCCTTAGAGAGGTTTTCACCCTTGGATATGTTCTTTATTTTTACTTTTTCTCAGTCAAAATATGTCTTATGGTTTTCACCTAAAGAGCTTTCATTTATTTTTATTTTTTTTCATTTTTTCCACTAGAGGGTGGGATAGTCTCGCAAAAATATGCCACAACATCAAGATCTATAGTGAAACCATCCTTATGGTTCCCATTTGGTATGCCTTCTTGGAGTCCCATGAATTTAGTGATGGCTTCATCGTTTACAAATATGTCCAAGGTGGGTGGATCTTGTTGGTCCCATTTGACTAATTGTCAGTAAATGAGGGGAATACCATCATTGGTTTTACTGAAGGATGGGGAAGCAACAAATAGGTTGAATATAGATATATTATTGGGGTCCCAAAAGGAATCGACACATATATTAATATCCATGAGTTTGGTAAAGGATGGGAGTGGTCTGTTAGAGTCATGAAAGATATAGGGGTAGGTGCAAGAAGTTGGGTCCACAAAATGTTCAAAAAGTGGAAGTGTTTTTCCTGATTTTCATATTTTTTCACAATTGGAATAAAAATTTGAAGCACTTACACATTGAATCTTTAAAAAGTTTAGTAATATGAAATTTATTATTTTGAGTCTAGTTTTCAAATATATAATTTATTCTAATACCCAGATGATACACAATAATTTTTAATATGCATGTATAAAAACCACTTTTTAAAAGTCACTTTTTTAGAACCATACCATACATGTGTACAAACACCATAATTTGACATAAAAAAAGTATTTTTATAATTCCTTTTGGGGAAATATTTATATTATAATGAAGATTGATGAGGATATTTTTTAATAATTTTTTTCATAATAATTTTTTATTGGCCCTAATTTGTGGTTTTTAAAACCCTTTTCTACGAACACCATAACTTGACCTAAACTTATCATTTTTGCAATTTTATTTATTCACTATGTAAGGAATTGTTTATAGATTGATGCCATATATTTTTTTCACAAGAAAACTAACAAATTAAAAGTTATTCAAAAAATACGAAAAAACCTGAAATTTTGAGTTTATGGACTTGTTTCCTCATAAATTAAATAAAAAATAGAAAAAATAATCAAATTATTAAAAAAATTATATATTTGAAAACTAGACATTGTCACATATAATGGGTTTTAATTTCATAAAATAATTTAAAAGAAAGCCTCATTAGCTATATTGCCAAAGTTAGTTTTTTTCTCTTGAAAATGCCATGACCTTGCACTTGCAGGTATAATCCTTTAGTGTTGGGTTACCATGCCTTTTTTGAGCCTAAATCCAAAATAAAAAAATGTCTTGTGAGTTTCAAACCTTTTGGCATAAGAAACCATTTCAAAATGGGTACCTATTTTAAAAAATGAATGGGTATTTGTTTTAAAGATGAGAAATGACACTTCCCTTGAATGTGAACCCAACTTCTTGCACTTACCTATAGTTGAGTTCATAGTCACTAGTGGTACAAGAATCCCACTCATATTCATTAGATTCAGTGTCACTATAATAGATGTATGTAGGATTATTAGATGTCTCAATGTCTTTCGAAGCACTTACATCCTTATTTGAAAGCACCTTAGTACTTGAAGTGCCAATCCTAATTGGTACAAACCCTAACCCTAAGTTCTTTGGTCGTTTAAGAGGAATCAAGGGTTCTCTAATTCCATTTTTATGTATGCCAAGTTCACTAATTCCATCATAACCCTTTTGTTTCATGAGCTCAAATCCTTTATCATACTGTTCTATTGGTAGTGGTTGGAGATCTTCCCAATCTTTATAAATCCAATATGAAATATCATCAATGTCTTCTTTGTTTAACTCTGCCCATATTGTGAAGGTGGTGGTGGGATAAACTTTAATGGAAGTATTCATATAGTACTCCCCTCACCCCTTGTCCTAGATTTGAATCTTGGGATCAACAAATGGAATGACAAATATGGAGGATTTAGTTAGAGTGGATGGGTCAATGTAATTGGATGGAGTGGATGCTATAGCTTCATAGTTTACAGGGACTTGGTGTTTAGAGACCCCCCTCAAATTGGTGCAATATTGAAAGGGGTCTGGATCGCCAATGATTGTGATTTCGATGCCATTGTAAGGAAACTTTAGACATTGATGGAATGTGGATGAAATAACTTTTATGGCATGGATCCATGGTTGACTGAGGATCAAATTGTATGGTAGTTCAAGATCTAAGACTTGGAATGTGGTATCTAGTACTTTCGGTCCCAATTTGATCGGTAGTATGATAACACCCTCGGAAGAATTTTCTTCATCATCATAGGCCTTGATGAAAATTCTCTTAGTTGTGTCCACACATGTTTCAAATAGGCCCAATTCCTTCACCATATTTAAAGTGCAAATGTTCAATCCAATCCCACCACCTACTAGGACTCATCTAACCTTGTTTTTGTGGATGACGACCTCAAGGTGTAATGGGTCATTATGGCTTGACTTGGATGTAGAGTAATATTTGTCAGAAAAAGAGATGTTGTGGGAGTTGGCCAAATATCCAACCATGGCTTCAATTTGGTTGACGCCTAGGTAGGTAGGGACAAAGCTTTACTTCAAAACCTCATTGAGGATAGCTTTATGTTCAAGCGATCTACGCAAAAACTCAAGGATGGAAATATGTACGAGTATCTTTCCCAATTGGTCAATGTAGACACATAAATATGACCTAGGCCTAGAAGATTTATTTTTCACCCTTTTTCTTCCTAGCATAATGAAGACATTTTAATTATGTCCTTGGTCCACCTTCGTCTATTAATTAAATAATTCATAATTATTTAATTAATCCACATCCCTTGATTCTTCATGATTATTATATAACTAAATTTTATTTATTTATTCAATATGTCACTAATTGTCTAAAGTCTTCCCATAATTAAATAAATTTCTTAATTTATTTAATTATCTTTACTCATTATGTCTTCTTATTTATTAAATAAATAAATTTTGTTTATTTATTTAATACATCACTAATTCTTAAGTCTTCTTATAATTAAATAAATTCTTTAATTTATTTAATTATTGGTCACCTTCTGTAATTAAATAATTATCTTTAATTATTTAATCTGACATTTCCCTCTTTTTTGTAAATAATTTAAATTAATTATTTACTGTCATGTGGTCCCACCTTTTGAATTAAATTTTAATTCAAAATAGTCTTTTTCCTCAAAAATCAAATAATTTCCATTTATTATTTGATTTTCCAGCTACCTCTTCTTCTATGCCAATCTTATCTCTTATAACATGCACTGTCAACCCTTGATTTGATTTTCTAAAAATCAATCTTGTCCATTCATTTTGAATTTGACCTAATGTTTCCCTAACCCTAATTATGGGTTGTCAAATTGAATCTTGTCCATTGATTCTAGGGAATTTGTCAACTTTTGATCTTGGCCATTCACTCAAAATTGCATTTTCTATAAAATGACAATTTTGGTCTCATTTGGACATCTCATGCAATCTTGTTTTTTCATCTCATGTCATCTTGCAACCTCATGCACTCTTGTTTTAGGCACTCTTATCATTTTCTTGCAATCTTGTCATCTTAGTTCTTGTCATAGGCATATTTAAATTTCATTTGACATAATTTAGACATAGTTTAGATGCTTACTAGCTGCATTATAGCTTAGTATTGCATGTAATCACTCAAATTCTTCAACATTTGCTTAGGGCTTGTCATTGTTATTAGATTGCTCATCATAAATCTGAGGGAAGCATCATATTTGCAGCAAGTTGAGAAGGTATAATGGAGGTCAGCCATGGAGAATGAAGACATTTTGGTGAGATCTTTTCATTTGTTTTCATGTTTTTCCTTTGCACTTCATTATCACTTTGGGTTTTTATATTAATGCTTTAATCTGCTAACACTAGGAAAATTCCCTTAGTTACATAGGTGAACCCGACACCAAAATCACACATATTTAGTTTTTTCATATGACATTTTTCTATCTTGTAGGTATAGGTACAACTGTGATGCATTTGCTTTGCAAAATGATGCATCTAAAATTTCATGATCCATTCACTTCCCAGAATGATGCATTCACTCTGCTGTCACGCATACAATTTGCATAGTGACACATTTGCTTAGCCACGACGCATTCAACTTGTAGGTCACCATATTTGTTTGTCAACTTCTAGAATGAAAAACTGAACCACATTTGTCTATCAAATTCCAAAACACAGAACTGAGCTACATTTGCTATACAAAATGACACAATCGCTCTGTTGTGACACATTCATCTGGTAAACTTTTGCTCTTGGATTTTTCCAAATTTGGCTTAATTTCATTTTGCATTCTGCTTTTCCTTTTTGCAATCTATAGTTTAGGAATTTTTTGGTTGCTAATGAGTTGTTGCAGCGTGTGGCTTTAAATATTTCATGGGTCCAAGACATCTTCTTTGAAACTACTAACTTGTGGTTTTGTAGGTTCGATTGTCCAAGGCTGTTAATTTGAAACATTGTGTTTGTTTATTTCTAGATTAGAAAACTCTTCAATTGGTGCACTAAAAAAAACATTTCTTGTCCTTTTCTTGATTGTGCTTGAAGCTGGTAGGTGATTATGTTGGAGTGAAAATGTCACTGGGAGGGGGGGGTGAATCAGTGTCTTCACAGATTTGACCAATTTTCAAAAATTTAAACCATAGCTTAGATTTGATCTCAATATTACTCTGATTAATGCATTCATGAGTTGAATGTAATCATTCATAAATAGAATTGAGAAAAGTAATAACCAAACAATGAATAGAAATAGTAACAACTAAGTAAAGTAGTGAAACCACAAAAGAACAAAGAGACACAAGATTTTGCTGAGTGGAAAACCCTCCCAGGGTATAAAAACCACTCTCGAAATGCCTTGCACACTTAATCTTTTAATCAACTATTCAGAATGCCTTATATGCTAATTTTTGAGAACCTACTCAAGGAGCACCAACCCCTCATTTAGAGATATCAATCTCAAGGAGTACCAACCCCTCATATTATTTTCTGAACAATAATAATATTAGAGGATCTCTCCATTTTCAAGTAAGCTCATTAAACTCAATTTTCTCATCTACTTAATACCCTAAGAATCCAAAGGTTTAATCCTTAAAATATTACATAGAGAAGAATTACAATATATCTCTACATCTTTGTTTATTAGATTTTTTCTATAGAGTTTTTCAATACATTTCTTGATACAGCCAAAGAACAAAGTTTCAGAATTACAACCAAAAGTATTATAGTGCTCACAACACTATTTTTTATACATATTTTCAAGTATGTAGTCTTCAAAGAAATTTGAGGTCAAAGGAGAGCTGAAACCTCCTTTCTATTTTCAGGAAAAGGATGCCAGATAATAAATGTATGCAAGAGTAACACCTATGCAATAGGATGTAAAAACTTTGACAAGTTATATCAATACTTTGACAAGAATAAATGACGAATATTCATCAAATTTTCATTTTCTTTAACCAAAAGCCCTAATCAAATGCAATTAATCTGAAGATGGACATCATTTTGAAACTATTTTTAGATAACCCAAATTCTCAAACATTCATTTCTGAATACCCACACTCTCAAACTTTTATTTCTAGAAAACCCATGAGCTAAAAACAATAATTTCTACAATGAATGAAAAGATTTCAAATGAAACTGACAAATTTTTCAAAAGGCACAACTACCCTTTGACTAGAACTCATAAATCTCCAAAAATTATGACAACCCATGAACTATTCCAGCTGTAACTTCAATGAATAATTTTCTGAGAGTCAAAAGATGCTAATACTTGCTGATTTGCACTTGAAAAAGACCAAAAATTTATCATTTCCTGAGAGTAATCATGAATAATAAAACATGTTACCTGAATATGTTGAATGAAGATAAAAAAAAAATACCATTTGAAGTTTTCCATGTTTTCTTTTTTCCTTTACCAAGCTTCCAATAAAAAACACACCAAATAACAAATCTATAGTGACCAAGCAACCTGTTACAGCCATTAGAACTAGCTAGAGAGCAAAGAATGATGACTGATTTGTCATTCATGGAGGCAGCTAGGCTTGGGTTCCATACCTAGCCAAAAAGACAACAAAAATAAAAACACACATTCCCTAACCTTCTTCCCTTTGCATCGATGACTTTGTTGGATTGAATGATCATTTGAAATCCACTCAAAGTCAAAATAGAAACATAATAATAATCAAATAAAATGTGATAAGTTCGCTATCCAAAAGGAGGCCGACCAAATCATTTTTTAATTATTCTATGAACACATGGTAAATATTAACCAAGCTGAGCCAAGTGAAAAATCCTTTGATAAATGCTAAGTGGAACTCATTAGAGATAGGTCGATGCAATATCAAGTGAAGAATTCAAGATGCTGACAAAGATTCTCTCCAAGTGACTTTTGAATAAAACAATAATTCTTATAAGGCCGATTGGAATAAAGTGATGGAACAAATCCATGTTATTTTAAAATGACCTTTAAAGTAATGTAAATAAAATCATCTACCAATGGTATCTCCATCAAATTATGCCCAAAACGATCATTAAAGGAATTGCCATAAATATGACTTTTACCAAGTCATGAAATGTAAAACTAATCTTCAGAATACTAACCAAAACCAAGTGAAGGTTGCGAATGGTGATTTCTCAATGAAGAGTAGTATGAAACTTATGCCAGGATAAAACTGAACAAGAAAGTATTGATGATTCAAATGCAACAATAACCAAACTATCTGAACAAAACCAAAGAATCAAAGCATTGAACCAAATATGTGCCATGATCATTAATAAAATACCAACTCAAATATTACTAAGCAAACCATGAATAAATATACTTGAAGGAGTGAAGACCAAGATCATAAATCTGAAATTGAAAAGAGTCTTGAAATTGAAAACCAATACCTCAAACCAATTTCTTGTACAAATAAGATAACCTGTATCTGCAAGAAGCTCAAACTGATCAGAACAAGAAGATATGAAAATTTTGAATGTAAACTGAATTTGAATGTAACCCAAGGCCATAAATCTATCCACTGTCCACTAATAGCCAAAACATGAAATAAACCAAGAACAAGCCAAAACAGAGCCATATTATCAATTTTGTCATCAAATATGGACCATGATCATCTGAAAGAGATTTTGTCATCAAGGACAAACTATTTGACACAACTAAGATCCAACAAACTCCCCCTTTGTCCTTGATGGCAAAACACAAATGACTCTCCCCATTTTTGCATCAATGGCAAAGGATAGAAGAGAAGAATGTGCAATTCTAGGAAAGACAACTGAGAAGCCAACCAAATACCATAAGAACCAGCTGCAAATAGAGCAATAGTGTAGCAGACATATTTACAGGAGAGCAATAAGTGAGTAATTATTGTAACATGTTGATATCATCGCAAAAATAACAATATGTCCTTTTCAAGAATCTCAGTCCATATCATCAATTCCAAAGCAAAGGTACCATAATATTATAATGTAACAAACCAAATTGATACCTAAAGATTGAAGACCTGTTACTTGAACATACCACCATGTTCGTTCAAGGCACATTCAAGATCACCTACTCCACATTCAATTTGATTAACTTCAATCTAGCAATACCAGAATTTGAGCACAAACAACCAACCTCTTCTCAGCACAAGTAACCTCAATCATAGTACATGACAATACAAAACAAAGAACAATGATACTGGTTATTCTTCTTCAAACGACACACATCATTTTACTCTTTTCATACACAAAATATAACTTGAAAGCATGTATACTGCATAATTCATTGTTAATCTATTCTTGTACACCCATCCTTAGTCCATATGAGAAATTCTATTACCACACCAAGAATGATGAAAAATACCAAAGATAATTAATCTCAGCCCTCACACAAGACTGAATAATATCATCACAGAAATAACTCATAACATCAAACATGTTTTTCAATCACTATTCTCCAAAGATAAATACATCGACATCACTTCAAAACAAAGACCTTACTTTTAGTATATTGAGGAACTCATCTATATGTCTCCACACTGCTCAAAGATGCCATCAAGACATACCATTATTTCCAAAATCCCAGCATCCAAAATAAGTTCATTTAAAAAACAAAGTGCACTGTCATTGCAAGAACTTCTGAAAATTGTCAACCACTAGACCAAGCAAAAACATTCCTTAATGCAGAGATTCATTCATTACCTTTCAAATCGGATGATTACCTTTTTCAGTAGTAACAAAAGGTTAAGGAATTTAAACCACAAAGCTTCAACACCTATCAATGATTGTCAATATTAGAGTCACAAACTCGAACAAGTAGTCATGACACATTGTCATATAACTCCTCAAACAAACATTACTTTTGATCGATGAAATTTCTGTTGTTATGTTATAATCAAAAGTGATATCTCAAATAAAATATTCCATACAAATGCATCACCAAACACACTATCCACCATAGAAGAGTCAATTTTTTTTTTATAGCATTGTCAGATTCATAAAATAATCATTATCATTGAATGGACTAACTGTCCACCAATTTTGTGCAAACATTATTCATTATGTCTTTTACTTCTTTGTTCATAGCAATACATGTTATGAAAAAAGACATTATGTGAGCCAAAATAAGCCATTTCTCTTCCTTCAAAACACTGTCTAGTTCACTGGCTAGACACTAGATTCATCAACACCTTAAGAATTGAGCATCAAATTCACCAAAGAACTATCAATGTACTTCAAGCTTGAATTTCAAAAACATATACAGACCTCCATAATTAGTTCAATCAGAATAAACATAATGAAATAGTGGTATTTACAAGCCATTTCTTCACATATTATACGACCAAAAGCAAATGCAAATTGTCATACCTCATTCTAGACTCCATAGGGGTAAAATATATTACCATAATAGACTCTCCCTGAGTCTTTGCTTCTTCTCAAGACCTGGAAGGAAACACTTGTGCAAGGAGTGCACAAGGAGTTTTCTTAGAAGCATCTTTATTGCTCTTCTTGTCATCTTGATTGCTCTTTCTTCTCCACTCCAATGAAGACTTTTTCACTTGTTTGCTTAAAGCACTTGTCTTTCTATTGAATCTACATTGTTGTACTTTATGCCCAATGTTATTACATCTGAAACAAATGACTTTGTGATTGTTCTAAGAAATAGAAGACTTCCTACAGACATTTATAGCATTGTTCCCTACATTATTATCACTTGTATTTATTCTACAGTCTCTTCTTAAGTGATCAAAATTGTTATAGTTGTAACACACCACATCCTCATTTCTAGGGACATTAGAATGATTCTTATTTGACCATCTTATGCAATCAATTTCCTTATGACCATAGTCATTACAAACATAACAATATCCTTGAAAATAATGATTATACCTAAATGAATGATCATGCCAAGGATGTGAAGATCTGAAGACATTTTTCCTTTCTCTATGAATACCTTTAGATTGTCTTCTAGTGTCAATGTTATCCTTTGGTGCAACAATATTGTAACCAAGATCAACCTTCATTCTTGGTGTTTTCTTGGCTGTAAAATTCTTTCCATTTGAAGTAGTAAACATTGTTTCATGTTTATATTTGCCTACAGAGCTTTGCCAACCTCATATCCCACTCCGGGTAGGATCTTTAGAATGATTTTCCTACCGAACATCTCATTCAATATATTAGTACTATGATCAAATTTCTGAATTTTACCATATTAAGCCTTGACACTTTCAAGCTCTTTTCTTAAAGAAACTACCTCTTCTTCAAGTTTTAGACAAACAATCTTTTTAATCTCCAAATCAGAACTCACAACGTCTACTATCCTATTATATTCTTCAATTTCAATTTTCTAACTTATAATCATATTGTCCTTAAGAGTTAGTTATTTTAACAAGTAATCATTATTTGAACATTTCTTTAAAGAAACAATCTCATTTTCTAGTTTATTACACAATTCATCCTTGTCTTTTAACTTGACTTCCAAACTCTCTTCTTGTTGAAGCTGTCTTGTTAAAATTTGGTTTTCTATTCAAAGCTGCTTAATAGTATCTTAGGCACATAGAAGTTCACCTTCCAAATCAACCTCACTTTCTGGTTCATCATATTCCTATTTAGAGTTAACTTCACTCAAAGATTGATCTACCTTTACACAAGTTTCTTGATCATTTAAATATTCATTAATGATCTCCTTGGACTTCTTTTCAAAACTATGGAGGTTTACACCTTCACTCTCAGATGTTTCACAACTTATTTCAGTACCCAAAGATATCTCCTCTTGTAACTCACTATTCTGATTCATTTCAGTCAACTTGTCCCAAACTTCCTTAGCACTACTGTAATGAATGACTTTTGAAATGAATTTATTTGGAAAGTTATTAAAAATAGCATTTATAGCTCTGGTATTGAATTCAAGTTCTTTCTTCTCCTCAAGAGTGGAAGGAGATGTTGCAGATGTAGTACAACCCTTTTCAACTGATGCCCACACTTCAAACCCTAAAGAAAGTAAGTATGTTTCCATCCTATGTTTCCACATAATAAAGTTTGTATCTTTGAACTAAGGAGTTCTAGATCTAGGATACTCTACCATTTCATAGCTACTATTTATGAACTCTTCCTCGTTATTCCTTATACTAGATTCATGTTGAACATGATGAATAGCATTTTGCTGAGAACATATTTTTCCCTTATTCCTTCTATTCTTTCCCATATTAACCAAAGTACTCCAAGAAACTAGGAACAATCCTAGGTGGTTTAGACCTATCAGAGGACCCTACACTTTGATACCAATTGTTGGAGTGAAAATGACATTAAGAGGGGGGGCGTGAATCAGTGTCTTAACATATTTGACCAAATTTCAAAAATTTAAACCATAGCTCAGATTTGATTTCAATATTACTCTGATTAATGCATTCATGAGTTGAATGTAATAATTCATAAATAGAATTGAGAAAAGTAATAACAAAACAGTGAACAAAAACAGTAACAACTTAGTAAAGTAGTGAGACCACAAAAGAACAAAGAGACACAAGATTTTTTTGAGTGGAAAACCCTCCTGGTGTATAAAAGCCACTCCCAAAATGCCTTGCAAGCTTAATCTTTTAATCAACTATTCACAATTCCTTATAGGATAACTTTTGAGCACCTACTCAAGGAGCACCAACCCCTCATTTAGAGATATCAATCTCAAGGAGTACCAACCCCTCAAATTATTTTCTAAACAATAATAATATAAGAGGATCTCTCTGTTTTCAAGTAAGCTCATAAAACTCAGTTTTCTCATCTACCTAATACCCTAAGAATCCAAAGGTTTAATCCTTAAAATATTACATAGAGAAGAATTACAATATATCTTTGCAGAATTTTTCTATACATTTCTTCATATAGCCAAAGAATAAAGTTTCAGAATTACAACTAGAAGTATTACAGTGTTCACAACACTATTTTTTATACTTCTTTTCAAGTATGTAGTCTTCAAAGAAATTCGAGGTCAAAGGAGAGCTGAAACCTCCTTTCTATTTTCAGGAAAAGGATGCCAGATAATAAATCTCTGCAAGAGTAATGCCTGTACAATAGGCTGTAAAAACTTTGACAAGTTATATCAATGCTTTGATAGGAGTAAATGAAGAATCTTCATCAAATTTGCATTTTATTTAACCAAAAGCCCTAATCAAATGCTATTAATCTAAAGATGGACATCATTTTGAAACTATTTTTAGATAACCCAAATTCTCAAACGTTCATTTCTGAATACCCACATTCTCAAACTTTTATTTCTGAAAAACCCATGTGTTGAAAACAATAATTTCTACAATGAATGAAAATATTTCAAATGAAACTGATAATTTTTTCAAAAGGCACAACTACGCTTTGACTGGAACTTATAAATCTCCAAAAATTATGACAACCCATGAACTATTCCAACTGTAACTTCAATGAATAGTTTTATGATAGTCAAAAGATGCTAATACTTGTTGATTCACACTTGAAAAAGACTAGAAATTTATCATTTCCTGAGAGTAATCATGAATAATAAAAAATGTTACCTGAATATGCTGAATGAAGATCAAAAACAAATACCATTTGAAGTTATCCATGTTTTCTTTTTTCCCTTACCAAGCTTCTAGTAAAAAACGCACAAAATAATGAATCTTTACTGACCAAGCAACCTATTATAGCCATTAGAATCAGCTGGAGAGCAAAGAATGATGACTGATCTATCATTCATGGAGGTGGCCAAGCTAGGGTTCCTTACCCAGCCAAAAAGACAACAAAAATAAAAATGCATCTTCCCTAACCTTCTTCCATTTGCATCGATGACTTTGTTGGATTGAATGATCATTTGAAATCCACTCAAAGTCAAAATAGAAACATAATAATAATCAAATCAAATGTGATAAGTTCACTGTCCAAACGGAGGCCAACCAAATCATTTTTTAATTATGGTATCAAGACATGGTAAATATTAACCAAGCTGAGCCAAGTGAAAAATAATTTGATAAATGCTAAGTGGAACTCATTAGAGATAGGTCGATGCAATATCAAGTGAAGAATCCAAGATGTTGACAAAGATTCGCAACAAGTGACTTTTGAATAAAACAATAATTCTTATAAGGTCGACTGGAATAAAGTGATGGACCAAATCCATGTTATTTTAAAATTACATATAAAGTAATGCAAATAAAATATAATTTTAAATAAAATCATCTACGAATGGTATCTCCATCAAATTATGCCCAAAATGATCATTAAAGGAATTTCCATAAATATGACTTTTACCAAGTCATGAAATGTAAAATGAATCTTTAGAATACTAACCAAAACCAAGTGAAGGTTGCAAATGGTGATTTCTGAATAAAGAGTAGTATGAAACTTATGCAAATATAAAACTGAACAAGAAAGCATTGATGATTCAAATGCAACAATAACCAAACTATTTGAACATAGCCAAAGAATCAAAGCATTGAACCAAATATGTGCCATGATCATTAATAAAATACCAACTCAAATATTACTGAGCAACCCATGAATAAATATACCTGAATGAGTGAAGACCAAGATCATATATTTGAAACTGAAAAGAGTCCTGAAACTAAAAACCAATACCTCAAACCAATTTCTTGTACAAATAAGATAACCTATATCTGGAAGAAGCTCAAACTGATCAAAACAAGAAGATATGAAAATTCCAAATGTAAACTGAATCTGAATGTAACCCAAGGCCATAAATTTTTCCACTATCCACTGATAGCCAAAACATGAAATAAACCAAGAACAAGCTAGAACAGAGCCATATTATCAATTTTGTCATCAAATATGGACCATGATCATCTAAAAGAGATTTTGTCATCAAGGAAAATATATTTGACACAACTGATATCCAATAGATTATGATCTCACCTTGTGCAAACTACGTGATCAAAAAACTAGACCCACCTTATTTTTGTGTAACACTTACAATTCAATAATCGAAGTATCCTCTCCCCTTGCACACTTGTGTAATCCTGGGTGTAAGAGAAAAATTTATTGACTCTAGAACTTGGGTCTTCCTTGGTGGGAAAAAGTACTCACCCCAAGGCGACTCTGATCGGCAATGGAGCTCTTTTCCTGAGCTACCCACGACCGGTATATAAATGTGAATCCTAATGGAAATCCTAGGATTACAAGTGTGGATGTCTCATATAGACAAAGTAGCACTCCCCAAAACCCTGTTGAGCGTAACCTCTTCAGGCTAGAGTGCCTCATAAATGGAGCTTAATCTTTTTCCCCATGTATGGCCACTTGAATGGGGGTCCTGAATTAAACACCTTTGTGTAGTAGAAAAAATCCTTCAATTTGCTAGCCCAACAACAATCATTTTGAAGGCATCCACATTCTCACAGTTCTTAGTAGAGGTGATCAATCTGCCATGGGAGTTTCATGGGGGTTGGAAGCTTGGTTGTTCTGAGAAGTGAGTACAATGTAAGGGGGAGCCTGTGTGGCCAAGCTTCTGGATTCACACACTCAGAATAAGTGTGATTGGGGAAACCCACGTGGAATCTAGCGAATATTGTCCTAGCCTAACCTAAGATTGTGCTTGTCTTTATCATGTTTGATCAAAGACAAAATATTGTGTTTTCCAAGTTTTTTTAGACATTCAGACAAAACAAAACATCACTTTCAGATCCAAAAACAAATAGTCAACCTCAAACAACTTAGATATTTGACGAAAATTACAAACAAACTAGAATTTTTGCTTTTTGCACCACATCTGCTGCAATGCATTCACTCTATTGTACCACATTCACTCTATTGTATCACATTCACCTTGTAGAACACCACATTTGCTATGTCAAAATGCATTCACCTTGCAAAACACCACATTTTCTTGTTTTACACTACATTGTCTTGTTAGAAAGCCACATTTGTAATATTGAGCTGCGTTTGCTTTATGTAACACCACATTCGATGAAACCAAGCCACATCTGTGACCTAAAATGATGCATTCACCTGAAAAAAATAGGACTCTATCATAGACCAGAAACCAAATTCAAACTTGTCCAAACTGTCCATAAACATATTTTTCTAGAAGCATTTTGTCAAAACCAGATCAGAAAATTGCTTAAATTTCTCATTTCTTTCACACTTTATCTTGCATCTTGCCATAGGGTCATCTTTGCAAATTTTGCATATTTTGGATTAGGACACCTTACCATACTTTGCAAAGTCTTAACTTTCAAAATTAGGTTATCATTGGACTTAGTCATCATTATCTTCTATAGTCATTATCCTTTTGTGAGACCTTTCCAACTCAAAAGTCTAGTTATGAAACCTCACTTGTCATTTAGTCCTTCAACAAGTCCTTTGATATTCCAAAATTGAGACATAGATCAAGCATAGGGTGGTTAAGAAACCTTCTTCCAAATCATTTAGACCTTTGCATTTGCATACATTAGACATTCAAATCATTCTAGTCCTCCGCTTGCATATTTTATCCTTAAAAATCCAAAAATATTGTCAAAACTTTCATCATAGTCCTCATTTGGCATCTAGACATGGCATTGGTTATTTCCTTCGTCAACATTTTCATATTAGTCCTCATTATCTTTTATCACCTTGCATTAGTCATTTCCCCTAGGCAAACGTCATTATTACCATGCATTGCCATCCTCAAAAAATACAAAAAATTAGTGTCATAACTTGTCATCCTAGTTTTCATTTTCCTTTGGAATTAGTCATTTCCTTTAGAAAACATTGTCACATTGCATCCCTTATTATGAAAAATCCTAAAACATAGTCTTGCATTGTCATACCTTATCAAAAAATCCCAAAAACATAGTCTTGCATTGTCATCCTTTATCAAAAAGACAAAAACATAGGCTAGCATCATCCTTTCATTTAGTTGTCATTCTCATCATCCTCATTTGATAAATTCCCTTTTATGGTGGAAAAATAGGCTTCAAAGAAAGAGAAGACAAATGAAAACTTTGGACAAGATTCCAATCCCAACATCAACAATAACACTTGTGACACGAACCAAAACTGGACTTTTTATAACCCATTTAGCAACATGAACATACAATATTCCATGAACATGCCTTCATCATGTAACCCCCTTGAACCATTCAGACAAAGAGATCAACATGGACATGTATATGTAGAAGACCTAGAAGCTATAGGGAAAAATACCAATGTATCCAACTTCGTGGAATACTTAGTCTTACATGACCCTCAAAGGTATCTAGCCATGCTCTTGGACCAAGGGGTTAAGTTACCACATGGCTTTGAAATTAATAATTTGAGACCAACATCACCTGACCATAATGTCAAAAATATAAACAACATACCCAACACTAGTCAACCTCAAAACAATACTAGCAATCTTGCTATTGGTGCTACCTCACAAATTACCACAAGTACCATTAATGCTACCTCCAATGACAACCAATCAAAAAAATTCCAATTCAATCAATGCAACATCCATTGGAGGGACACCAATCATGTCACAAGCCATGACACAATCAATGCTAGCAATGTCAACAATATCGTTGCAATCAGTTTGTGCCACCTTTGGATCCTCATCAATGGGGGAAAGCTCTTCAAATCCTCTATTTGGAGCTTCATCTAGTGCCATGGGTGCCTCATCATCAAATAATTTCATTGGTACCTCATTCAATCCCTTTAGAGGAAGTAAACGATGTGTCTTTATTCAAGGATTGCAACCAAATGTTAACACATCATCACAATTTAATACCAATACTTCCCAAGGGAAAAACATGAACATTCCCCATGGACAATTCCAACAATTTGGACAATGAAATTTGAATACGTAACACATCGCATCATTTGGACACCAAAATATTCATGGTCAACATATCCCCCAGATTTTGACTCAAATGGTTGGAGGGCACATTCCAACATATTCATCACATATTCACACTCATCAACAAGTCCCTAATCCAAACTTTCATTACCAACAATATGCAAACCAAAACACATCCCCCTACAAAACACCAACATCTTTTCGCAAAAAATGGGGACCCATGGGATACCTATCACTCTCATGTGTGATGCAACCAATAATCCCATAATCGATGCCTTGACAGCTAGAGTGGTTCACTTACAAAAGACCATAGAGAACATGCAAACTTCTAACAAGAAGTCTCACATGTCATATGACCTATTCTTATACCCTTTTGATACAAATTTGTACATGGCACCATTCCCTCTTGGATATGTGGCACCACATTTTACCAAATACAAGGGCAAGAAAAATCCTATTGAACACATTCAAGAATTCACGACCAACTGTATGGAAATTTCTTATTAACAGACTTACTTGATGAGACTTTTCTCTAAGAGTCTTACAGGACTTGCACTTGAATGGTTCTCCACTCTAAAAGGGATAAAAACATGGGACGAACTTAAAGACAAATTTGTGAAAAATCATGCTTATAACATTGACATGGACACCTCCATCACTAGCTTATGCAATCTTACACAAGAAGATTCTCATGAAACATTTATCCCATTCTTCCAAAGATGGAGAAGTCTAGCAAGTCGCTGTCACATTGACATACTTGAGAAAGAAAATGTTGACATGTTTTTCCAAACACTCCTAGGCCCATTGAAATATGGATTGCAAGTTCATTCTTGTACAACCTTCATAGACCTAATTGAAAATGGTGTCCAAGTTGAGAAATCTCTTATTGCTAAAGGGGAATTAAAATATGGTCCTAAAAACACAAACACAAATCGTCCCATAGACAAAAATAAGTATTGGGTCAAAAACAAGCATGTTACCAATGAAAACGTTGTTGATGCCAAGGCTGTGAAGACAATGGGACCAGTGCTTTCTCTTAAAGGAGATCATCCAAAAAACAAACTGACAACAATACTGGCACCCCCCATCAATAACCAAAGTGGTCAAAATAGTCAAAATCAAGAACAACCTTGCCAGATAAGACAATTTTTGAAAAGATGGACATACACCACTTTGGGAGAGCCAATTGAGGATGTCCTTAAGAAGGTTGTTCAAAATGGTCTCATCACACTTAAGGACCCTAAACCATATGACCCAAGGTAGTTTAAACCATCATGGTCGGATGATAATGCCTTATGTGATTACCATTGGGATAAAGGGAATAAAACATCTTCTTGTCAACAACTAAGGAAAATTGTACAAGACATCATTGAAAATTGAGTAATTGAAGTGGGTGGGCAACAATTTGCATCCATTGTAGACCATACAATTCATAAGAACCAACTGCAAGACCATGATGTAATAAAACCTCCTCATTAGGTCCCAAGACTAATAACAATCAAGCCAACTATGCTCGCACTGCATTGAATTATTCAGGAGTAACCATCATTAATAATGTCCAAACCGATGATGAATGTGTCAATACCATAACTATCAAAAGAGCACCTAAATGCAATGCTACTACTCGAAGCAGTAAAATTACCATAGCTAGTCCACCTCCTTGGCAACAAAAAATTACAATACCTGGTCCATCCATAAAAAAAGCACAATCAGGCCCATCTACAAAGCAATCCCAACCTAAAATTCAGTTTAACCTCATTGAACAACTAGGCAAAACCCCTATGAAAATATCCATACTTGAACTGCTTCGCATTTGTCCTGCACATAAGGAAATACTTGAAAAAACCTTGCAAGAGTCCATTGTCCCTTAGGACATTGATGTCAGCCAATTTGAGGCCATGGTGGGTTATCTCTCTACACCCCATCATAAAAACTGGTTAAGGCTCTAGGATTTTATGATGCTTGGGTAGATGCAACAAAGAGTGTAGTCATAAAAGCGTATGATGACAAGGAATGTTCCTCTCATTGTGTGATCACTCTTCCCATCAAAGTTGGACCAGTCATTGTAGATACAACTTTCCAAGTCCTAGATCTTGAATTACCTTATAACATTTTTCTTGGTCGACCTTGGATTCACACCCTCAAAGATGTTCCATCCACCTACCACCAATGCTTGAAGCTTCCCTTTGACGACACAAAAATCACCATATATGGAGACCTCAAACCTTTTCAATATTGTACCAACCTAAGGGGTATTTCCAAACATCAAGTGCCCATCAACCGAGAAGATCCTATCTCTTCTTCTTCCAAATTCATTAACCCTTCCACACTCGCATCATCATCCACATCCATTATGTTCACATCTTCTTCCACGCCATCATCTTCCTCACTTCCTAAGGCTGAGTCCACTATCAAGATCCAGGACCTAGGTTGTGAATAATTCAAACTGAATATGGTATATAGCATCACAACAATACCTAAGTCTCCAAAGGTCTATGGTTGACCGTGTTTCAAAATGGAACCTAAGGTAATTTTTAAGGTGCCACCAAAGACTGTTTTCATAAAATGGGGAGACATGAACAACAAAGACATTGCCAACATAAAAAGATGACTTTATAAAAAAAGGGAAGAACTACCCCCATTACCAGTTAAGATATATGGAAAAGGATATGAAATGATGAAGGCTAAAGGCTATGATGGAACTAGTGTCCTTGGAAAAAATAAAACTGGGCAAAGAGATCCCATAGAACCTTCCAAAAAACCAAAGTATCTTGGGTTAGGGTATGGTCTACCCAAAAATGACGATGGACATACCAATGGAATTTTGAGTGAGAGCACAAGTGCTTCAAAAAGTGTCAAGACTATTGAGGGATCCCTACTGAAATTGACTCCCATGAGTGGGAATATGGCACCCAAAAATCGCTAAGTGATTGTTACCTTGATGACATGTTCCTTGAACTTGGAGAGCTTACCTTTGAACAAATATTTTGGCAAATGTTTAAAATTGATACAACTAACAATTAGAAGATCCCAAGGAAACAAGAAAGCCGGGATAGACTCTATGACCCAAGGAACAATGATAAACCTGAGTCACCTTCTAGTCCTATTAGCCATACACCTGACCTATTTTCCCAACTATCTAAACTTAATGACCATCATTAGGTTTCGTCTGAGTTGTCACATGACACTACCAACCATAATGATAGTCCTTTTCTCCCTTATTTTGACAATGAGTATGAGTCAAGAAAAAGAGAATATTGGATAGAATCCAATTGGGAATGGAACGATGACAATTTCATTTTCAATGTCTCTGAATCTATCTATATGCTTTCCACATCCTCTCTGCAATTCACCAATACTGATGATTGTATCTCCTTAGTCTACCCACAACTAATCAATTGGGACCAACAAGGCCCGCTAGTCTTGGACATATTTCAGAATGATGAGGCCATTGCAAAATTTATGGGACTATGTGAGTGAATACCTAGTGGTGATCACAAGGTTTTATTTGCTATTGATCTAGATTGTGTAGCTTACTTCGAGGAGACTGCCCTGTCCTCTAGTCACAAAATGAAAAATAAAAATAAATCAAAAAAGGAAATGTCTTTAGGTGAAAACCGAAAGGCACCTTCTAACAATAAAAAAGTAAAAATAAAGGATGTATCTATGGGTGAAAACATCTTTGAGGTGCCCAAAGATGGAGGACTGGAATTTCTTCTCATGACCTAAGAGAAATTAGCAATGATAATAGAGGACACAATAGAAGTCAACATATCAATAGAAGAATAGCCCAAAATGGTCCTCTTTTCAGCATCCCTGACAGAAGAAGAGAAACCTAAGTTACATAAATTCTTTTGTAGATCAAAAGATTAATTTTGCATGGTCATATGCCAATATGCCTGGGTTGGATCTAGAACTTGTTTTGCACCATTTTCCACTACTGCCAAGTGCTAAACTAGTAAAACAAAAGCTACACAAAATGCATCTTCAAATCACCCTATTAGTCAAAGTTGAACTCAAGAAACTACTAGACAGAGTATTCATACAGTCTATTGACTATGCTGAATGGATATCGAATCTTGTACCAGTCACAAAACTAAATGGTCAGATCCAAGTATGCATAGATTTTAGAGACTTAAACAAAGCATGTCCAAAATATGACTTTCCATTTCCAAACATAGATATCATAGTCAACCTCACGGCAGGATATGAGATGTTGTCCCTCATGGATTGTTTCTTAGGTTATAATTAGATTTGTATTGCCCTGAAGATCAACATAAAATAGCATTCAATTTTCCTTGGGGTACATATTGTTGGAATGTCATGCCTTTTGGTCTTAAGAGTGTAGGTACCACGTATTAGAGAGCTATGACAACGATATTTCATGACATAATGCACAAGATAATGGAAGATTACGTGGATGACCTTTTTGCTAAATATTTGACAAGAAAAGATCATTTGAATGTGTTAGACAAAATCTTCAAAAGATTGGAAGAATACAAGGTGCACTTGAATCCGAAGAAATGTTTCTTTGGCATCACGTCAACAAAGCTTCTAGGATACATAGTTTCTCATAGAGGCATTGAGGTTAGTCCAGCCAAAGTGAAAGAAATATTAGACATGCCTCCTCCAAAATAAATAAGTGAACTTAGGAAATTACAAGGAAGGTTACAATCTATCTAACACTTTATAGCAAAATATTTTGAAAATTGTCAACCATTTCAGTATCTTCTACGCAAGGGTATCCCTTTTGTGTGGACAGATAAATGTCAGGAAGCTTTTCAACTAATAAAAGATTATCTCTTGTCACCACCTATTTTAATGCCACCTATCAAAAGGAAACCTTTGATCTTTTATGCTTCTGCAACAACTCTAGCACTGGGGGAATTACTAGCACAAAATGACCATGAAGAAAAATAATGGGCCATATACTACATTAGTCAGACACTTGTCAGATATGAGATAAACTATACGTCCATTGAACGTGCATGTCTAGCAGTTGTCTTTGCTGCTCAAAAGCTAAGACACTATATGTTGAATCATAGGACATCGTTGGTAGCTAAGATTAACCCCATGAAATATGTCTTGAGTTACACACCACTGACAGGACGTCTGACAAATGGGTCATGATATTGAGCCAGTATGACATTCAATATGTGGAATGAAATGCCATAAAAGGACAAGTGATAGCAGACCAACTAGAAGATGCACCTATACAAAGTGATCATCCATTAGTGGTAGAATTTCCTGATGAGTCCATATTCCATACAAAGCCTAAGTCACCTTGGAGGCTATACTTTGATGGGTCTCATACTAGTCATGGCTCAGGAGTAGGAATATTGTTTACCACTCCACAAGAAGACTTTATCCCTAAGCCATTATTCCTTGCTTTTTCGTGCACAAATAATGTTACAGAATATGAGGCACTTGTCACAAGACTTAGAATAGCCATAAAATGGAAAATTATGACACTTCATGTTTATGGAGATTCCTAGCTAGTCATCAACCAAGTTAATGATGACTATGACACCAAGGATGATAAATTAATGCCTTACAAATGAATGGTTGACAGCTTCTAGACATATTTCCACATGTTAACTTTTGAACAAGTCCCAAGAGCACAACATATGGCAGCATACATAATGGGTACAATTGGCTCTCTCCTAGACATACCAAGTAATATGCCACAATTTGAGTTTTTAGTAGAACAGTTGTTGGTCCCTGCATATGATATCCTTGAATTAGAGATGGTATGTGAGATTTTTGGTCCCGATTCTCCCTGGTATCAAGAAATTTATGACTATCTCAAGTCCCAAGCACTTCCCCCCAACCTATCCAACAACCAATGAAAGTATTGTATCCGAAAAGCTATCTGATACACCATCACCAACAACACCCTCCTTCAATTTCTTGACACCAATGAAGCACGCACAACCTTATACGAAGTACATGAGGGTATATGTGGGTCTCATTCGAGTGGTCCTACTCTAGCCAAAAAGAAAACGAGACTTTGGTATTATTGACTGACCACTGAGAAAGATGCACTTGAGTTTGTCAGGATTTGTCACCAATGTCAGATACATAGTGATTTGATTCATGCTCCAGCACAAGAACTTCAGACGATTACTTCTCCTTGGCCATTCATACAGCGGGGACTCAAACTTCTAGGAAAAATCCATCCTACCTCCTCCAATGACCACAAATTAATTATCACCACCACTGAGTAGTTTACTAAGTGGATTGAAGCCATCCCCCTTACATACATAACTGGAAAAAAAATTTCCAAATTCATTCTTAACTACATCATTTTCCAGTATGGTATTCCATAGTCCATCATCACAGACAATAGAATTCCATTCAAAAATCAAGACATTCATGAGTTATGTGAGCAATTCCATATTCAACATCATTTTTCCACACCATATTTACCACAAGGAAATAATCAAGCTGAGGCATTTAATAAAACCATCCTTAAAATTCTCTAAAAGACTGTTAATGACGTTGGCCATGACTGGCACATCCAACTTAGCCATACTCTGTGGGCTTATTGCACCAGCATCTGCATGCCTACAGTATCCACTCCATTCGCTCTAGTCTTTGGAGTTTAAACCATATTGCCCATCAAGGTTGAAATTCCATCCTTACGAGCCTCCCTAAAGGGTCTAGTAGATAATGAAGCATACAGACACTCACAACTACGCGAGCTAGAGATGCTAGAGGAAATAAGACATAATTCCCTAAACCATCTGCAAGAATATCAGAACCGTCTTTGTTAGAGTTACAACAAGAAATTCATGGTCAAAAAGTTTGACATTGGTGATCTAGTTCTCATGTAGAATCCTAAAAATTAGGTTGACAGAGAAAAACCTGGCAAGTTCGAACCAAATTGGCTAGGTTCTTATGTCATCATATCCTCTTTTGGTCTTGGAGCATATTAGCTGGCTATGCTAGATGAAAAACAATTGATAGAGCCTATCAATATTTTACACCTTCACAAGTTTTATGCATAGCATCAGGAATCCGAGCCGAAAACCTTAAAAATACAAAAAAAAATGAAAAACATAGAAAAAATCGTCACCCTAATGAAAATTGAGCAAACAACCGTCTTGGTGACACAAAAAAAAATGACAAAAATAGTAAAGAGAAATAATTCGTCCAAAATTAAATAAAATCTAGTAAATAGGTACTTTGGATAAGTACCATGGTGAAAACTTGGAAAACAAGTGCCATGCATAGTCAGTCATTTTTTTTCCATCTACTATCACTCTATCTGCCTTAGTCCATAATAAACCAATCGCCTTTCCAACACCACCTTGGCACCCATCACAAAAACCCCATCATTTTCTCCAATGGTTGATAATGATTGACATCAAGTCCTGCATATCACTCATCTATCACCCCACAAACGTACTTTCTGCATTTGTCTAATTGGCTAGTCTTGGACCTCACTAGGGGAAAACTTTCATTAGATGACTGCAGTGGGTATCGCAAATGGTCTCAACAATTGAAAAAGTCCTAAAAAAATATTAAAAATCATAAAAAGCCCTAAAAAAATTATAAAAAACATAGAAAGTCCTAAAAAAAAAAAAAGTCCTGAAAAAGACCTAAAAATCGAAAAGTCTTGAAAAAATCTTAAAAATCATAAAAAAGCCCTAAAAATCATAAAAATCATAAAAAGTCCTAAAAAATCTAAAACATAAAAAGACCTAAAAATCAAAAAAGTCCTAAAAAAATCCTAAAAATCCTAAAAAGGCCTAAAAATAAAAAAATGTCCTGAAGAAATCCAAAAAAATCAAAATATCTCAAAAACCCAAAAATAGAGTCATTTCAAGTCTGTCGAGTCAGCCAGTCTTGCCCATTTGTCTGAACTACGTTGTCTCTATGCATTTGTTACATAGGCAAGGCTCACCTTGGAGCCCTCAAGACATTAGGTCAGTCCTTTTAGGTTGTCAAAATAAAAAATCATGGCTCAATCTTTGGTCATCAAGACAAAGTCATTAGTTGTGTCGAACAATGAGGTCTCTGAGTGTATGACATAGGCAAGACCATCAATTGATGAGCCCTTGAAGCCACACTAGGTCAGTCCATTAGGGTTCATGACACTACACTGTCATACACATCAAAATGTCTTCAAGTCAAATAGGTGATCTCCAAACAAGCAAACTACTACAACCAAACTCTAGCATTTGTTTGATAACTACGTCAAACACATCAGCATGCCAACATTGACATGTAGTCAACAATAGTCAAACTTTAGTCAACAATAGTCAACCTTCTGTCAAAACTTCAATCAAACTTTAGACAATTTTTGGCAAAACAAATCAAACTTAGTCAAGATCAGTCAAACACTCAACTCTTGGTTATTCTTCAAATGGGTCCTTTGGAAGAACAACCTCTACCATTCATACCTTAGTATGCATCCTTCCTAGGTACCGTCATTGTCATATGGAATTTCGAGGGATGCTCTTGACATATGAGGATTGATCGTCTTGGCATCGACACTATTTAGGATGTGTCCTTCATGAACTTTGACAATCAGACATTGTAAAAAATGACACCTTTGACATTCGGACATCATCAAACATGACATGCTTGACATTCAAAAAATTTGGCACCTTTTGGCATTCGACATCGTCAAACTTGACATCTCGACATCAAAACACCTGGCATTTAGGAACACTTGGAAAACACTTCGAACTTGTCTTTGGATTTTTCATCATGTTACTAGTTTCTCAGTGATGTCCTAACAACAAGATTTAAGGAAGCAGCGACGTATCATGATGATTGTCTTGTCTTGTCTTGTCTTTTTGGTAGTCATGTTTCTAGTTCCTCAAGGATGTCCTAACAATAGGATTTAGAGAAGAAATGATGCTTCATTACTTTTCTTTCTTATCCTTTTATGCTTATGGCTGGATATGACGAAAAGACTAGGGCAATTGTGCTCTTACTATGTGTCATGATCATCCTTGTCTGTGACTGCTTGTCTTATGTGATGGTACGACCTTGCACAACTTGATCTATGTCATATCATGGTGTTTGTTGGCCATTACAATAATCCGCCCAATGATGATTAAGAGCAATATTTATTAAATCCCTATAGTAATATGTTGAAGGATCTGGTCTCTGTGCTAACATTCATCTCCTTTTGCCTTGTCATCCTGTCTCGTCCATCTCACGATGATATCTTATGACATACAAAAACATAGGTGGATACATGATCATGTAGGCATTACATTAGGTCCATACATACATCATCTATATCATCAAAAACCAAATACATTGCATCACATATTGCATCATACATAGTCATGCATTAACATAATCATAAACATGGCATATATTCAAATAAATACATTATGCATATCATCATCATTCATGGAATAGCATCATTATGACATATAAATAAACATCACATCAAAATGACATCACATCATAAATAATCATCACATACACATACATCATAAGGCATAAATCACATCACATCACACATATAGGCCACATCAAAATTGCAACATATATATATTACCTCAAAAATAATGTCATAGGATAGAATCACGACATATCCCAAAAAATAAGAGCTCACAAGCTCAATGGCCAAATATAAATTTTGTAACATAAGTGTCTAAAATGTCCTAATGCAAGATAATAATAAACATCACTATGTCGAGCTCTCCTCATCCCATCGTGGAGAAGATCTAGGGGACTAATGCTCTGTCAAGGGAACAAATGGCAACATGGGTACTGTAACCTGTGCCTCAGAGGTTGAAGGATCTGACACTGTGACCCATATTGAAGACATCATCTATGTAGTAACATGAGGCTGTGAAGACACTATGACTGATGCTTCTATCACTGGAGGTTGGTTGTGCACTGACCCATGCCCTAACATAGTGGAACCATGCTTGTGACCTAATCTATGACTCGAGGCATGCCTGTGGGAGTGGTTAGACCTATGCCCTGATGAATTCCGTAAGGAACTAGATCACCTGGAAGTACTCTTAGTCCTATTGCTACTACCACTCCCTGACCTGCTATCATTGACCATCCTTGTCTAAGATCATGTCAAGGTGGGATCTCACCTCTTAGGTGACGCTATCTACATGTATAAGAATTTGTATCATCCTAGACAGGTGCTAACCCTAGAAAAATCTTGCACCATGTTTGTTGATGGTCCTATGCATAACCGTGAAAACTTCGTACACCATTGAGCCGACTCCTACTAGTGGATCATTTGCCCAATCTCACTCCACCCTAACCACCTCTAGCTATGATTGCAGTACCATGACCTATGTTGTGCTCTCATCCAATTTTTGCTATATATTTGGCACCCGCTGATCTGTAGTCGTGTCATGTGGTAGTGGTGATCCTGAAGGTATCTCCTCCTCCCCTCTACCATCATCAACCTTAGTAGTCACTTCGCCTCATCTATGGCATCGTCATCATCTTTGACATCATCCTCCTCCCCCACGTCCTCCTCTCCTCCCACTCCCTCATCCCTCGACATCTCAGCCTCCATCTCCATATCTTTTCTAACCTCCTCCTCAGCCACATGCACCTCTTGTTTGGCCTCCTCCTCGACCACATGCTCATCCTTCCTTGGCTCCTCCTCTCTCTCCTCCTCCTCAGCTACCTCGGGGATAGCATCTAGTGCCACTCTAGCCACACACTGTCTCACCCTCCTCCCTTGCCTCACACCATCTCCTCCTCTCCTCCTCCTCTTGAAATCTCCCCCATCATATCCATAATCTCCATCTCCCCCTCCACCCCTCCATCTCTCCCTCGACCTCTGCCTCTACCCTGTCTCTGGCTTTTCTTCCCTGACCACCTCGTGGCATGCGTGGTATGACTGATCTCCTATCAACTCACATCGGTCCATCTGGATCTGTCAAAAACACTGGGCAATGATTCTACCACCATAAATCATAATTTCTTGTGGTCCCTGGGTCTGCAATCCCTCCGCTCCACCCCGACTGTTGTCCTACCAACACATCAATCTGTTGCTCGACAAATGACATAGAT
This sequence comes from Sequoia sempervirens, assembly GCA_007258455.2. Taxonomy (NCBI): domain Eukaryota; kingdom Viridiplantae; phylum Streptophyta; class Pinopsida; order Cupressales; family Cupressaceae; genus Sequoia; species Sequoia sempervirens. Next base: position 50,170,797 of record VDFB02000002.1, read on the forward strand.
ATCGATGGACCCCTAGTTGACTCTCTAGATGACCTGGCATACTCAGTTTTACCCATCAGAACACCCTTCTACTTGCCAAATTGTTGTAGTACCCTCTGAGTCAAGTACATCTCGATAATCAGTTGGCTCTACAAAATCTGGCCAATCAAATATCTGAACTTCCTATAAAAACTAGGATGACTGGCCTCATCCTCCCACTACTCCCAGTCCCTGTATGGCCTCCAAATGAAAGAAATAATGGTGTTAATCTAGTGTCTCCAATAGCTTGTCTCATCAACTTGGGTCTACTACAAAGCGCCCACATAATAATAAACCTATGGCATCCCATCCGCTAGCTGTGGTCTTTGGATCATGAAGAGTGTCATCCAGCAACCGATGCTCTGCGCTCTCCTGTAGGCCACCTCATGTAACTAATGATATAACATCCCCTATAGGAAAGGACCCCAGGCCTACACAGTCCTATCCCATCTCATCCCAATGAGCACATCACCCTAGCTAATGGGAAATCCATGTCCTTGATGGTCTGAAATCAGTACACCTCTGATCAATGTAGCTAATAGGGCATCAAATCGCCCATAATGTTCCACCATGAACTCCTAGCAAATCTCATAACCCTCAATCCCTAGCCCTACGCCCTAATCATGATAATAAGTTGTGAACATCTAGTACCCATGTTGTGGGTCGTATACTATGCGCTCTCCTCGGATTAGTAGGTGAAGGATCTGATACACATCCTCAAGAGTCACAGTAGCCTCCCCCATCGACAAATGGAAGGAGTAGGTCTTTGAATTCCATCTCTTGTAAAGTGCAGTCAAAAGCCCCCTATTTGCCTGGATAATGGGCATATAAGTGACATAGTATAGTCCTAGTTGCATTAATCATCGTCACTCTCTCTCCTACAACTAATCCTGAAATGTGTATGTGGATGGCCTACTCTCTCGAGTATAAATCAATGCTAATTGTCTCTACACATGTCAAAACATGTATCAACACCTTATTGAAAAACATGATTATCATTTATCTAAGTCAAAATCATTTAAAATTTGAAATTAAATAAATTCAACCTTGGTCAATTTCAAATTCAAATGCGTCGCATTGATTTCATTTGCATCGCAATAAGGAATTTGTGTCACTTCATACAACGATTGTGTCTTGATCCAGTGATTATGTCATTCCCGCTAGCATTTTCATCACAATAGAGAAATTTTGTCACAATTTTTGTCACATGCATCACTTAGTTGAACAAATGTGTCACTTGAGTCCATGAATGCATCGCAATATTTCAAATGCGGTATTACATCCTTCGATTATGGCGCAACTTGGCAAATGTGTCATGGTATTTCACAAATTTGTCACACTTCGTTGCCCTGACCTAATGACCTTTCCTGTTTGTGTGGAAACACATCAAATGCATCGAACGTGCACAAGAATGTGGCTTATGCACACGCTCATGCATCATGGTGCATTTGTTAAATTTGATAGGTAAAACCCTAAAAATGACATGAAAAACAATGAAATGACAAAGCAAGTTAGGGGTACGTATTGCTGGCTCTAAATGCTCTGGTCGCTTATAGGTCCGCACGATCTCCCCGCGGTGCTTGGTCACTGGAATCACCATCTTCGCCAAAGCCCTCCTCACTCTGAGCTCTCAAATTTACTAAGGTGAAAAGTGAAAATGAATTGACTTTTACCCCATTTTCAACCTATTTATAAGGTCAACATGGTATTTGTCAAACCTTTTATTACCGGAGGCTCTTTTGACAAACTTTGACTACCCTTTTTGGCTGCTTTAAACTCATCAAAATCCTAAATTGTCTATGCCACTCTCTTTCTGGTCGTCAAATTGACTTGTCGGGACACTTCCAAATTTTTCTATCCCCAGGCCAAAATTTAAAAATTCTCCCGAAGGGGCATAGATACTTTGTACCTTTGCTGAGGCATGACTATGATTTAGTTTCTTTGTCACAATGTGGCAGGCTACATTATGACAAAGAGGGGAAAAATGTAGACACATAAAAATGACCTAGGCCTGCAAGCTTTATTTTTCACCCTTTTTCTTCCTAACATAATTAAGACATTTTAATTATGTCCTTGGTCCACCTTCATCTATTAATTATTTAATTAATCCACATCCCTTGATTCTTCATGATTATTAAATAGATAAATTTTATTAAATATTTATTCAATAAATCACTAATTGTCTAAATTCTTCCCATAATTAAATAAATTTCTTTATTTATTTATTTAATACGTCACTAATTCTTAAGTCTTCTTATCATTAAATAAATTCTTTAATTTATTTAATTATTGGTCACCATCTCTAATTAAATAATTATCTTCAATTATTTAATTTGACATTTCCCTCTTTTTAGTAAATAATTTAAATGAATTATTTACTATCATCTGGTCCCACCTTTTGAATTAAATTTTAATTCAAAATAGTCTTTTCCTCAAAAATCAAATAATTTCCATCTATTATTTGATTTTCTAGCCACCTCTTTTTCTATGCCAATCTTATCTCTTCTCACATGCATTGTCAACCATTGGTTTGATTTTCTAAAAATCAATCTTGTCCATTCATTTTGAATTTGACTAAATGTTTCACTAACCCTAATCGTGGGTTGTCAAATTGAATCTTGTCCATTGATTCTAGGGCATTTTTCAACTTTTGATCTTGGCCATTCACTCAAAATTGCATTTTCTATAAAATGGCAATTTTGGTCTCATTTGGACATCTTATGCAATCTTTTTTTGTCATCTCATGTCATCTTGCAACCTCATGCACTCTTGTTTTAGGTACTCTTGTCATTATCTTGCAATCTTGTCATCTTAGTTCTTGTCATAGGCATATTTACATTTTATTTGACATAACTTAGACATAGTTTAGATGCTTACTAGTTACATTATAGCTTAGTATTGCATGTAATCACTCAAATCCTTTAACATTTGCTTAGGGCTTGTCATTGGCATTAGATTGCTCATCATAAATCTGAGGGAAACATCATGTTTGAAGCAAGTTGAGAAGGTATAATGGAGGCCAACCATGGAGAATGAAGACATTTTGTTGAGATCTTTTCATTTTTTTTCATGTTTTTCCTTTGCAATTCATTCACTTTGGGCTTTTTATGTTAATGCTTTAATCTGCTAACACTAGGAAAATTTCCTTAGTTACAGTCAACAAGATTGTATTGGGCTTTGGATTATGCTTGCCTTGGAGGAGGAATATATATGGTAATATTTTCCCTACAGGTAGTGACAACACATTTAGGTTGCTTCTTAATGGTGATTGCCTTGATATGATCGTCATTAGCTCGATGGTGGTTAATATTTTTATATTCAAAAGAGGCATTGGTATACTTAGCATGGTTGTTTTTCCTCTGAACCAAACTAGAGGGTTTTCCAAAGCCATGGTCTTGCAATGGATTCTTCAAAATTGTATGGCCTTTATTGGAAGTTTGTTGTTGTCCCTCAACCTCTATGGTATTGTTCTCAATTAGGTCTTGAATTGTGTTCTTCAACTGACTGCATGATGAGTTTTTATGCCCTTTGATGTGGTGGTAATCGCAAAAGGCATTGTTATCCCACCAAGAGGGTTTGAATTGTCTTTGGTCCTATGGTTTGGGCTCTTGGAGCTATATAATGTTTGATTATACTACCTTCTTTAGGACAAATTCAATTAGTTCTAGTAAAGAAGTGTATTGTCTTTGTAGGTAATTTATTAGTTTTCTTGGGGGTCCCCGTTCTTGAATATTTCATATCATGTTAGTTGCTTGATTGGAAACATATGGTATGTTTTTTGTATTGGGTGATTTGAGAGTCATTGTGGGACCTAGTCTATTTACAACTTTTGCATCTACGACTCCATTGTTTGTCACATTCTTGTTACGGGACCAAAACTTGTTTTTATCATTTGATGTCCCTTCAACATTTTATGTTTTTGTATAAGTTTTGATTTCCCCTTTAGTGATAAGGGTTTTCACAAGGATGGCCCCTTTTTCAACAAGGTTGGTGAATGTGGAACAACAATGCATTTCAAACGCATATTTTAAATTTGTGTTTAGGTTTTGCTCGAACATGATAATTTTTTATTCTTTTTAGGAATTTTAATAGGACAATAGCTAGCTAAACTTCTCCATCTCTAGAAGAATGTTATGAAATATTTAACCTCTTTATGTTTCATTTGACATAGGGTAGCGATAGTGATGTCATTTTTGATATTGAAGGAAAAGTGGGTGATAAATTTGTCAACAATTCCATCCCATGATTCTATACCTACGGGTACGTGGGCGAACCATTATAAAGCATGCCCAATGAGACTTCTAGGAAATAGTCTCATTAAGTATCTTTGTTCCAAAGCAATGTCAATCAAGGTTGTATGAAATTACCTCACATGCTCAAAGGGATTTCCTCTTCCTTTATATTTAGGTAAAGTTGGAATGACATAATTTGGAGGAAGAGGAGGCATGTATAATTTCCTATCAAATGGGTAAGGACATAACTCTTTGATAGAGTAAGTCTTCTTGTTTGACAGTGTCATGGTTTCTACTTGTTTTTGCAAGGCCAAAATTTGATTGGCTAGGAAATTGTATGGTGTGATTGTTGTGCCTACGAAATTTGTGATTGCATTATGGTAAGGTCCCAAACTTGTGTTTTGTGATCCAATATTTGTGTGGGTATGTTGGTGTTGATATGAGGTATGGATGTTTGAGTTGTGTTTGGAATTTGGATTTGTGGTGTAAATGTTTGAGTTGGAATTGGAAATTCTATTTGAGGGACATGTGTAGTATGAGTTGGAATGTATGAGGTGTTGGTATTGGATTGCATTGGGAAAGGATTGTAAATTTTTGGATCTTGTGTGTATTGACTATTGACTCGGAAAGAGCCTTGTCTATTTACTTGTTGGGGAACCTTTATGCTAGGAGCTTGTGGCACAATGGTGTTTGTGTTAGTTCAATGAATATAAGCTCTAGTCATTTTATTTGTGCCAAAAATATTTGATAATGTGATGTTCAAGGCCCTCAATTTTCAAAATGGAGTTGAAAATGTGGTGTTTATGGCATTTGAGGCTCCAAATGGATTAGGTGTACAACAAAGAGGTTGTGACATGGATTGTGTTAGGGACTATGTTATTGGTTGCATTGTGGATTATGTCCTTGATTGTGTTATTGGTTGCATTCCAAACAAGGGTGTAGGAATCGAGGTGGAATTTTGAGTTGTAGCCCCTTGTGGCATAAAAGATTTTTTTTGTGGGTCTTGGAACCACTAGATGTAGACATGTTAAGTCCTTGGCTTTGTTGGTTTGGTGTGGGTGTTGCTTGAAGTGTGATTATGTCGAAGCCCTAGGGTATTTTAGCACCATTGTGAAAAAGTTTGGCCAAGAACCTTTGGGGGTCTAATAACACTATCTCATCTACAAGTGATGCAACCAATGGGTCTTAGGAAGCTGCTTTGACTTCCTCTATAACTTCTTGTCCATCTGGGTTTGTTATGAATAATTTTTCAAAAGGATTGGTAGTTTCCTTGTGTGGTTGAATAGATGAGGTACCAAAGTCTAAGTTTCTTGTGTTGTTATAAAGGTCATCATCATCATGAAAAATATTGATTGGTCGACATTTATTTTTCAATATAGTTTCAACCATATAAGGCTTACTCAAAATAAAGGTGGAAAGTATGAGACTAAGACTATGTTTTTGGTGCTTTGAAATAAGGTGTGCCTAAATGTAATGTAGCTATTTTTTTGGTATTTTTGATATTTTGAGGAGAAACGATGTCTAATGTATGCAACAAGACTAAGAGTGATAAATGATAATGTAGGATGCTATGTTGTAGTGTGAAGGATGCAAGTGATGGATAGCTATAGTGCACTTTGAGGGCTTGAACACTTTTGAAAGATGTCAAAACAAGATCACTAACCAAGGGTAAACTGATGTTTCAACTAGGATTGTCAAATGACCTTTTTCTAGGACAAGTAAAAAGAGTGACAAGGTGAGTTTCCCAACTGGACTTGTGAGCAAGAAACTATCACCAAAATCACAAGGGACAAAGTTAAAAGTGACTTGGTTAAATACCAATATTTTGTTGAAGCAATGATTTGTGCCAAGGTATAGACAAATCCTCTATCCTAAAATCCACAAGGTTTCAATCCTAAAATTTTGAAAGAAAGGTAGCCTAATATGATGTTGGGATATGCAAGTAATGAGGATACTAAGGTACCTATAATGGTGATCTAATAATGGAATGGTAATATGCAAGGTGAATTGAGAAAGTTTCTAGTTTTAAACAAGAATCACTATGAGAAGTTGGTCTAAAAATGGATCTCAAAGGTTTGAATCTGACTTTAGCAAGAGTTTGACCTGATTTTCACTATTTTGTTTGAAAATGTTGCTTGTTCTAAATTTGTGAAGTGTCACAATTTTCAAGTGTAAGGTTTGTTTGCTTGTTTGTTTGAATATACACACATAAAACACTTGGAAGACATAGTGTTTTTTGACTCTAAACTTAAAAAAAAGGGTATGGCTTAAATGGCTTCACTTGTATGTAAAAAATAAAGACACTCGTAAGACAATCACAACCTAGTTATTCAGAAAGGTTTGTATACTTGGTATAGCCCACTAAAATACCCAAAGATCAGTGTGAAACACTTCTCTTTTGAGAGAATATAGCTTAGAAGTTTGGTGGCACTTGCTCCCCTCTATGGCGCTCACTTCTCAGGTGCACCAAACTTTGAATTCCCAAAGACCTCAAGATCTCAAGGAATTTTCTATCTCTACTCAAGGGAGTTAGTAGTGAGTATCTTCGGTAATGATATTGTACCCTGCACTATAACAAGCAATGGCTGAAAGGTTCCTAGGCTTCTAAAAACAAGAGGTGTCTAGTGGGGGACCATCATGAACAAAGATCCCATTTGTAGTAGCCTGAGAACTAGGATGCCCACACCCACTCTCATCACTAGCAAGTCTCGACAGATTGAGGGTCTCATAGCTTGGCTTCAAACAACACTAGCCACTCCTTGGGGTACAAATTTTATTCTCCCCTCTTTGATATATCCCACCAAGAAATGTACTCAAGGTCAAAACCTTAGGTGATGAAATACCCAAGGAATCCTTTCCTAAAAAAAAAGGAGACCAATGTGTATTTCTCGTCAAGTAGGATTGCACAAGTGTGCAAGGGGAGATGATACGTACACAGTAGCTTGGGTAACATAGAATGTGCAAGCACACCAAACACGACAAACAAAGTTCTTTTTAAACACCAATTGAAATAATTTCTATATTAAAAGATAATTGATTTAAAAAAAATATCAAGTCTTCGAGAAACATCCTCCACCAAATGTCATTAGTAGTTTTTATTTTTAGTCTTTAACAAATGAGAGTTTATGTTTTTTTTTGTTTTTTTATTCAAACCTTGGACAAAAAAAACTACAAAAGGCCAAATTAACAAAATCAGTTTGAAATAAAAACTAGACTAAAGAGAACATTAAAATTTACTCTAGCTAATTAGTGAACAAAATTAATTTAATCTAAATTAATTCTGAATCTAAACTAAAATTAAAATGAAATATAAAATCAATTCTAAATCTTAAATTGAATGAAAAAGTAAATCTAAGTCTAAATTCATTCTAAAATAAATTTAAATCTATACTAAATTAGAAAAAAAAAAATCTAAAATCTAAACTAAATATAAATATAAATCTAAATTAAATAAAAAAAACTACCTAAATTAGAAAACCCTAAAATCTACATCATGCTAAAATGGAAACTAAATATGCTAAATCAGATTTAATTAAAAATCTAAAGTCAAAGCTAAATCAAAATTATTCTAAAATCAAAATTATTCTTAAATCTAAGCTAACTCTACTAAATCAGATTGAATGGAAAATCTAAAATGAAAACTCAATCAGAATTTGCGTGTAGTAATTCGGGTTGTGGGAACCAAAACTCCTAGTTTTTAATTTGTGGAAACCTGATTGAAAATATCCAATTTGTTTGTGTAGCAGATAAAAAGATCCATCTTTCGGGTTTGTGGAAATATAAAGAGGATCAAGGAATGTGCTTTGGCGACAGACAGTGAAAATTTACTAAAGCATTATTTTATTAGGTTTTTCGTGTTGTAATGGCTAATCAGTATGAAAGAAGACTTGCAAACAATCTTCAAAATTTTGATACTTTTCAGTGAGCAGTCAGTGAACAATGTAGATCAATTGCGCATGGGAAACAACCATTTGTCAACTACTGAGCCTTGTTTTGAAATTTCACTAGCACATATTGAACGGTCTTCAGACTTTATTGCAGGTACTGAAAAGGCACAACCAAAGTTCAAAACCTCATCATTACAATCTATAACTCCAATGAGCATGTGGGATTGTTGTAGTGTATGGGTAATGAGGGCATTTATTAGAGTGTGATCAAAGGTTAAAAGCCCCACCACTACAATACACAACTACAATGGACATGTCAGATGATTTTGTTGTAATGTTAATGGTGTATGGTTCAGAGAAACCCATATTTAATTAAGTACAGAATGATTGCACTAGGTATTTGCATTGAAGACAAATTTCTCTAATCAATTCTACTCAAGTTAATTCCTCTAGAAACTATGTGTGTACAAGGTGCCTTACATAATAGATTTATTGGAAAAGTAAATGCCGAATGCAAAAACATACACAAAGCAAGGCATTGTAACTTCAGCTCCACAAAGGAAGAAAAGATAACAAGTTTTTGAGATCATTAAAGTATGCATGTAAATAGATATTACCTCAAATTTTCAGTATAAAGAACCTCAAAATAGAGACAAATGCCTAGAATAAAAATTGCAAGCTTAAAAAGAAAGTCGATAAGAAAATATTTCACAAACAACTGCCCCTATTGGCCGATTCCAAGAAGCTTTATTGCTTGCAAAATTTAAGTGTTACCATAAACCGTTGTCATGATTTAATCGATTCTCATAATAAACAATACCCAAAAGATATTAGAACAGTTTTCAAATTTCCTCATTCACGTCAGGTTCACCATATCTATCAAGGCTAGATTTTCAAGTTTAAAGAATTATTAAATTAACAAACACCAAAACCCCAATCAACTATCAAGAACAATGAAAACATAAAAGAATAAATATAAAATGAAACTGCTAAGTCCCTCTCACTCCAACCCCTTCTCTCCCACTCCCTCTCTCTTAAACTCTCACTTCCACCCCCTCTCTCTCTCTCTCTCTCTCTCTCTCTCGCCACACTCCCTCTCCCTCTCTCACCCTACCTGACAACTCTAGATCTCTCTCTCTCTTCAAATTCTCCCTCCCTCTAAAGACATACATAAATACATACATAAAAGCATAATAAATATGTACATACAATCCTACATACATAGAAGCATACATGTACATGAACATATATACAATCTTACATACAAGTAGGCATACATACAATATACATGCATTGATACATACATGCATACATACATACATACATGACATACAAGTAGGCATACATACAATATACATGCATTGATAGATACAAGCATACATACATACATACATACATGGCATACAAGTATACATGTGCATACAAACATACACATATATAAACATACATTCAATATGAATTTAACATAAAGCAAGACATAACATGAGTACGTTATACCATGCTCGCATTATGTCTTGCTAGACATGCTACCCACTAAATAAAACCATGTCAAAACCGACATATATCATGAGCGCGTTATAACACACTCGCATTATATCTTGCTTTGGGAATCCCTGAGCCTTAGGATTGGTATTTTCCTTGGAATACCAATGATAAGCCTTGGTATGCATGTCAGGAATCCATTGAATTATCTCCATAGCTCTTCTCCATTTTTCTACTAAATGATTGATTCCCTTAGATTTGTAACCTACAATGATAAGCCTATGACTAGACAAAGCAAAATGTTGAAGAAAATATTATCTCAATAACATATGAATTTAGTATTTTATAAAATGGTCAAAATGAAAATGAAAGAAGTCTTTTATCAATGAATGAAGATCGAATGGACAACCAAGATACAAAAGTACTAATCAATAGTTGAGATTGGACATGACGAGCAGGGATAAGGATGAAACTGAAGATCGAATGGACAACCAAGATCAAAGAGGACTAATCAACGATTGAGATTGGACGTGATGAACAATGATAAGGATGAGACTAGAAGAGGAACTAAGAAGATCAATTAGCTTGAAAGGGAAAATGAATAGTTAAACAATGACAACATAATTTAATTATAGAAGAAAAGGAAAACTAATTTTTTGAATTAAAAATAATTTAATTCAAAATAAGTGAGAGGGAAAGTCAATTTCAAAAATCATTTACATAAATATTCTTTATTTAATCATGGTAAAAGAAAGATGGGTGAATAATTAAATCGTTTAGAATTAATTATTTAATCTCAAACATGTTAGTGAATTAAATGACAAATTAACTAATGAGACAATAAAATAAACAAAGTAAATTAATTGAAATAAGATCGTCAGTGACGTTGGTGATTTTGATGCAAAACGGACTGGTAGATGGGGCTGTCATGCGGTTTGTTATTGGGCGGAGATTAAGGGCTCTCTGCAATGTTGGAGTCCCAGGGACTAAGCTCATCGTTATTAAAATCACCAGTGGAAGGATAGCTCTAGATCAACATTTTCTATGATAATCCCCACCATTTTCTCATTAGGAATGGGCCACTTGCTCTTACTAGCTCTTTCTCCCCACCTTTGTAAGAAATTAGTGAAGGATTCTCCTTTGTTCTTCTTAAAAGTGTATAACTCTTCTAAGCTTACATCAATGTATAGGTTAAAGGAGAAATGTTCTATGAATCTATAGATGATTTCTTGGAAGGTTTTGATACATGGAGGCAATTTTGAGAACCAATTGATTGTGGGGTCCACCAAACTTCATGGAAAGAGACACATCAAGTAGGAATCATTGTAGGAAACCTCCATACACATGACATGGAATTATTTGATGTGATCCACAATATTTCCGCATTCTTTGTATTTATCAAACTTTGGAACTTCAAAACCAGGTGGGAAAGTTACCATTGCTATGTTCCTATCAAAGAGGTAAGGACAAAAGTTTTTTTGCATACGTGGCTTCTTTGTTTTTCCCATTTGAATGTCCTCGATCTGTTGCCTAAGATTCTTGAGCTGTGATGACATATCGTCTTGGGATTTGGTAGAGGAGCATATGTTGTGTATTGTGGGATGGTGGATGAATTATAAGTGGTGTTTTGATGTGATGAGGTGTTGTATATGGTGTGTAGGGTGGATTTTGATAATGTGAAGGAGAAGGTGGAAAGGTGTATATGCTCTTAACGTATTTCGATTGACGATCTTTTGTTGGGGATTGTAGTATAAACCTTTTTGTTGCTATTGTTGTTGTTGCACACTCACTTGTTGTTGTTTGGCATTATTTGTGCTAGCAATGCTTCTTGTTGTTGTTGTTGTTGTTGTTTTTGTATGATCAATGTTTGTTGTTGAGCTTGTTGTTGTGTGATTAAGGATTTTTGTTGGGCTTGCTATTGTTGCAAGGCTTGTGCTTGGGCTTGTTGTTGTTGCAACATTTGTTGATAAGCTTGTTGTTGTTGTAAAGATCGTGCTTGAGCTTGTTGTGCTTGTAGGGATTGAGCTTGAGAATTTTTTGTTGCAACACTTGTTGATAAGCTTGTTGAGCTTGTTGCAAAGCTAGAGTGTGAGCTTGTTGCACTTGCAACATGGAAGTGTTTTGATGTAGGGATGGATTTTGGGTGATCATGTGTTGCTGATTGACTTGAGATGGTTGTGAGTTGTTTTGTGCTATCATTCATTGTAAATTTTTCTAGTGAGGGGGAGGAATGTAGGTTTAGGGTCCGGTTGGATTTTGCATGATTTGGGGGAACAATGGTAGAGATGATGACGATGTAATTTGGTATTGCAATGTCAATGTCACATTCTAACCTTGGATCAATTGATTAGAAGGGTTCCCTTGACCAATGTGTTGAGGGCTCCATTGTGTTTGATGTGGGACCAAGGCATTACCTTGGTTGATGGGGTTTTTGATCAATATGTTGATTTTATTTTGATTGATGATAGATGAGTATAATATGGATGGTGGATTGAATTGAGTAGTTTGGGTAACCACTTTTTTTGATGTGTCAATGGGGTTGTTGGAACCAATTTTTAAGGGTTTCCCTTGTGCGAGGGTGTTACCTTGCCATTGTTCTCCTATTTGAGGCACCTAGTTCAAATTACCTTGTGTAACATTAGGCACACTTTGGGTATTTGTGGTGATGGATGAAGATGGTTGTACTAAACATTTTGAGGTCATCGTGGTGTTATGGAATGTAGTGGTTTTTATGGATGTATGGGATACTCTAGAATGGTGGTGGAAGAATGAGATGGTGCACTAAATGTTGGTATCCAAGTTGTGTCTTGGGGAAGATTCGTGTGTTTGGTACCCAAGAGTGTGTTGCCTCCTAAAGGGAAAGTGTGACCAAAATAGGTGGAAATCCTACTTGAAATACTAGGAGTTAATGTTGGACTTGGCACAAGGGATGGAGTTGGTTGATTTGTAGATTAGGTTAATCCTTGTGTCAAATAAAGTTGGAGCCACATTTTCTAAGTTTTGATGATATGTTTTATACTTAAGGAGTTCTTCCTAAGTGAGCTCAAGTGGGATGTTTGTGAAATCTTATACCTCATACCTTAAAGGATTTTGTGGTTGTTGTAAGGGGATAGATAGAATGGATCCTTGGATCAAATTATTATGGGATAGTATAACTTGTGGTAGATGTGCCTTTGGTTTTTTCCATGATTTTGTTGTGTTGTGATCTTGTTGTAACCATAAACTATGGGTCAACTATGGTAGAGGATTGTTGAGATTTATAGAGTTGAAACTCTCTAGTTGACTCAAATTCTGGTAAAAGGGACCCTCTAAGTTTTTTTGGACCAATGGTATCAGTACAAGATGAAAAGGATGAATGATATGGGGGATGAAAATTATATACTTTCTGACAACACTTTTAGACAAAGAGGTTTGATGTTTTGATTTTTTTGATAAATTTTTTTAATGAGCTTGTAAATATTTAAGGTGTACTTGTGACCTTTAAGATAAAATAGTCCAATGAAAGTGATTACTAAGTCAACTAAGTGCATGGAAAAGGATCCATTTCACACACAACATAGCTAAGTTAGGGGATTGATTTGATAACTGTCTAAGTCTAAAGTGTTGATGTGTACAAAAGTTTCTAAAGTTGTTTGGTGAAGTGGAATGTAAAATGTGTGAAGATGGATGAAATGTTTGACCCAAAATGTGTTGACCTAAAAGGGACCTTTGTTTTGCAAGACCAAGATGGTGAGAAAGATGCTATAATTCTAAAGTGATAAAACCTTAAGAACCCAATGATTTTGATAGAATAAAACTTGGACTCAAATGTTTACAATACTTTCCTTGTCTTAATTTGCTAATTTTTGGGGAGTCAATGTGTCTCAACCATAAGATCAATGTGTGGTGTGTTCATTTGGTTTTAATCTTTGATTAAGTGAGATTGTTTCACTACCACATCAAGAAAGTATTATAATGTTCAACCTAAAAAGATAACTATGTCTAAGCAACATTCATTCCAGAAAAGTACATTATGTGAAAATCAAGAAGCTAGGGACATAGTTCCCTATGTTGACTTGGAAAGTGTGAATTAAGATATAACTACAAATATTTAGAATCCTCTAAAGATAAAATCCTTAGGGACAAGCAACAATATTAGGAATTTTCAAAGGTATTCACACTTGATTTAAAGGGTTTGAAATTTGATAAACTTGTTGATGTGTGTTTAAGATGATTTGGAACCAAACAATGTGTCAAATTGATTCACAAGCAATAACAATCCTAGCTCAAGTGGGTATGTATTTCTTGGTAGGCTTGCCATCATCCCCTAAGAGATAATTAATCTGTGAAGATGGAATGCACAAATAGATTATGTCAAGGAAATGTACTATGTTGACACACCAAGAAAAATAGTCCCTTCCCTATCTACTTTATTGCCTCAACCAAAAACTGAACATGGTAAGTAACTTCTTGGAATAGTGCTATTTTGATGCCCTACTTTAAAATATGTTTCAAAAATAGACTTGGTTGGATACTACACAAAAGGATTTTAGTGATAACAAAGCAAAAACACCAGGCCACATAATCTACTAGTAAGCCACTTAAGGCTTTAACCATTCCTTCCTTGTTCTTCAAATCTCTGGAAAAGATTAGGAACATGTCTATTACTATGCCTAGATTGATGCTACTATCTTTTTGATTTTTAAAATTTTATATATCCTGATGATAAATGTGCTTTTCGAGATTCACTCATGAGTTCTCCATTGCAAGATGTATCTCACAATGAGCCTTTTCCTAACAAGAAAAATGATATTTCTCATCACCCAAGATCACATAAAGCACAAGGGGAGAGGATACACAACAAAATTCTAGTGGTAATTTAAAGTAATAAAGTACACTTGAGAGTTTATCTTCACCCAAGATCACAAAAAGTGCAAGGGGAGTTTATATGGACTACAAGTGTATACAAGAAAAGAAAACAAATCAAATTCTCATTCATTTTAACTACCCGATATATAAAATTGACTTCATTCTATTCACCAATTTAAGTGTTTGTTTGTTTTGTCCAATTTTAACCAATATTGCAAAACGAGGATGTATGGGTCCAATTGTAGTCAACTTTGAAAGTGAATTTTAAGCCCAATCAAAATTTAATGGTTCTAAAACATAAAGAGAAATAGAAAATGATGGATTATAATTGTCGCATAAGTGTAAAACACATTTTACAATGTATGGACACACGATAGTATGCTCCTTCACTTCAACATTTTTCAAATCTACAAAATCAGTTAGACTAAAAAACAAAAGCCATATGTCAGTATAATGTTAGAGAGCATACAAAGTTAAAAGTTTAAAGAACATGTGAAAGTTAGCTCTTTATTTTCTTTACTATAAAAAGTGTCACTGAAATCAATTATGTCGTTGAAGCTATCAAAAGTGTCACTATATCAGAAGTGTATTTCTCTAGTGAAAATCATGTGCATTGCTTTGTAGTAAAATAGGGACATTAAACATGTTGCTATATTTGACGCATCACAAAATTTAATTTTATGATATTAAAAAACTATAAATGCATCACCATATTAAATATGTGTCACTGTATTAATTATGTGTCACCAAATTTGGTTCAAAATTCATTGCTATATACAAATGCACATTAGATACATCGTTGGAGCCATCAATAGTGTCATATCTACAAACTCAAGAACATGAGAATCTAAAGAGAAATTCATCGGATTCAATTAGTATAGCCCTCCTTCTAGTGCCAAAATGTGACCATAATCATAGTATGAATTAAATACCCTAGATCCAAATTAAATTAGAATATATTTAATCCCCTAAGCCATGATCTCAATGTGATATTTGAAAACTCCAAAACTAAGAAACCATTATTAAAATAAACATGAAATAGACATGATAGCATAAAAGAAACCTATTCTAAGACTTTAAATCTTCTCCCATTGGGGGAGTGGTGCCGCATTAATGTGGAATGATAACCCTTTCCCAATCCCTTGGATAATATGAGTTGTATGAATTGATTTTATTGGTGAAAATTGATGAAACTGATGAAATATGAACAAAAAAAGGATGCAAAACTAGTTTAACATGATGAAAATGAGTGCTAAATGTTGAGATGCTTGATGAAGATTGATACAAACTATGCTAAATGGTAAAAAAATTCAAATATGCAATCCATGGATGCAAACTTATGCTAAATTGATGCAAAATGAACTAAAATGGAGGCCATTAATGGATTCTTAAGCTAATATGGATGAAGATTAAGCTAAAATGCTAACAAATGGGGTGATCCCACAATAGTGGTTTACACTTTTTGGGACATTCTAATTTTTTCTGAAATCACATATTTTTAGAAAATGATGATCATCAAAGCTTGCCTGACAACCTTATGGAAAATTCAGTTAGTGGGGGACTAATTTGCACCTCATTGAATACCTTTGAGATTTTTATAGAAAGCTGACACTTCTCTAAGGTTTGGAGAAAAGAATGGAAGAAAATTTAAACATAAAACATAAAAAAAGGTGATGTGCCAAAGGTTTTACAACATTTTATACCCAATCTTTCCTATGAATGATATTTTAGACATAGAAAGCCACTACCCTTGATTTTTTGGAAGAGAATAAACAACAAAGGCTAACTATAAGCATAGTGCAATCTTTCAAATATCCCCATAGGAAATGTTCGTTAAGGTCCAATCAAGCATAAAGATTTCCAAGGTTAACAAAAAAAAATCAGAAATTGCATAAACCCTCTCTCTTCTTACAACATAATATAAAAAAACAATAACCCTTTAGATAAATAGAGAAGTTCATAGACATAGTCCAAGTTTCACAGTTTATTATCCTACCATATAAGCCTACAACATGGAAATTAACTGTTCAAACTACTTGAATTCAACTTAACATAGTGTTTCATTTAAAACAAAAACATAAAGAAAGAACTTGATAAAGGCCATATCATGCATAGTCTCAAAGATTTATTTCAAATGGTTCATGCTTGAATGTAAATTAAACTTTAAAATAGAGGTCAAATTCCAATCCGATAACAATTCAAACATAAACAATATAACATGCCAGAGAAAAGCAGCTTTGAAAATTCTACATCTAAAAATAGTTCTATAACTTTAGAAAAATAAAGAAACTTTTCCTAAGAACAGGAAACTGAAACTTGGAACTTTTTTTTCGAAAATACTTCTTCTATTCTATTGTCACCTCCCATTTATAATTGGAAAAAGAGAAGACTGTCACCACATTCTAGAAGTGAATGCTTCTCGATGTTGGCATTTGATAGCTTGCGATTTAATCCTAGATCTTAAATTTGGCCATGACAATATTTTCTTATCAATTATCAATTGTTGCATTAATGCTCTTTGGATATTTAGCAAAGATAGTTATCTAAAACTGACCAGATCCTAGAAAATAGCCTGGAAAAAGTCTAGTTGACAAATCACATGGCTCGATGACACCGACTCAAAGTTTCCATCTTGAAAACCAAAAGGAAACCAACAATCTCTGACACACTCCAAAAATATTGCTTCATAAAATCACAAACTTCCTGCAATGAAGAGATGACGTGTCAAGCGGGTGGGTATTCTCGGACCTTGTGAAAATCATCCTGAAGAAAACTTTCACCAAGTTGACACATGTCCTGGCTCACTCTTGAAAGAAAGGTGATAAATGAAAGTCACACAGCCACCATGTGGCATGTTGCACACCTTTCCAAACAACTTACTTCGAGATTGGACACATTCGAAGCCAAAAAAATATAAAATCTGAAAATCAAAATCGATTTAGGAAAAATTGCTTCACAGTTCTGGTGACTTACAAGGGTCCTTCACTTGTGGAGGCACAAACCTAGACCTTTGGAACTTCTTGGATTTTGAGGAAAGTGGAATATTGCACCTCCTAATCTTCCTTAGTTGGTTGGATGAGAGTACAAATGATCCTATATGCTTGATCTAGCTTGAAGACTTCCTTGAAAGAAACAACTCCCCATCTTGCAGAAAATGCCCCCAAATGATAGTAGAGATGAGAAAAAAATAAGATCTCACACTCGATTCCTTCAATGGTAAGCATCGCGGTTGCACCTGGGAGTTTCATAGAAGTTTGGACCTTCTATCAAATTGCATCTATAACCTACTCAACTGATAGCACATCTACATCTAGTGAGAAATGAAGAGGTAACCCGAGGCTAACCAGGACACTGAAATCCTTCTTGATTTCATCGAACCTATTGTTCAACACCGTTTGACATTCCTTGCACCTTGTTACAATCTTGTCGCAGTTGATGATCTCATTTTCATTAATGGAGACGACTCTTCAATCAGGAATCCCTACACCTTTTAGAGCCTCATCAGTGGCCACACACAACTTGGAAACAAAGCTTTGTGATTCCACCACTCGGGGAGCACATATTTGCAGAATTTGATTAGCCATCGAGTGAACCTTCCCGCTCAATTCTCAAACATCCCTTAAAAATTGTAAAGAAGGCCTATTGATGGTGTTTTCTGCACAACACCTTAAACAAAATATGGAAATCCTATCTCTCTTGAAAGATAAATATCCATCAGCAATCTATAATAATAGCTAATCATCAATAACAAGTCTCACTATAACAACATTTAATAGTTAGAATATCAAATCAACATCAAAATATTATCTTACCAGTCTGGGTTTAGAGAGGTGTTACAAATACATTTGAATATTTATATAATGAACCCACTCATTGAGAAGGAAGCAGTCTATGAATTATTTGTACTACGCATAACTATGACTAATAAAGTTGAAGTTGAGTTTGTTCTTTAGAATACATATTTTCTATTTATATTAAATAATTAAATGATTTATTATTAAAAGTAATTCTTAGATTGATTCTAGTTGATTTTGAATTTGATAGTGAAATATTCATATTATAGTTTTTGATAAAAGGATAAACAGGTTTTGAATGGACCCAAAACCATTTACAACAAGTTTTGAATGGACCTGAAACCATTAGGTTTTGAAGGGACCTGAAACCCAAACAAGGATGGCCAAGCTGCCAAAAAGGAAGTCAAAAAAGTCCCGCAGTAGAACAAGGACATTTATTGTCCCTTCAAAGATCCTATCACATTTATCTTTCCTTTCCAAAGGCTCCTCAATCTTACTCTACTATATCTCAGTCTGAGACACACTTCCATTGATTTTTCTCTTCCACATGAAGACTTTTTTCTTTGACACTCTCTGCAATTCATTCTCACTTCTTATACCTACTATCATATCTTCATCATACCTTGCATTGAATGCCAATTATATACCCTTACCTTTATCAATAGCTAGTTACTCTTTTCTCCCTAACATGATTATTTCACCATACACATTTACCCCTTTATTTAATGGAGTTAAAACAAACTCTCTCCCATCTTTCTCAATTAGGTAAGTATTTTTCCTTCCATTGTATAGGGCTGACCTATCAAACTACTAGGGCCTTCCTAGCAACATATGGCAACAACTCATGTGGATTATATCACAAACCACTTCATCTTTATATTTCTCAATCTGAAATTCAACTTTTGCTTGCTCACTCACCACCAAAGACTAATCATCACTAACCCATGACACCCTATATGTCTTTTCATAGGTAGTCTTTGTAAATACAACTTTTCTACCATATCATTAGACACAATGTTATCTATACAACTTGAATCAACAATCACTTTGCATACCTTGTTTCTACACTTGCAAGTTGTCCTGAATAATGCTCTCCTTTGAAGTAGCTCTTCCTCCCTTGTTCTCTTCAAAACTTGTTTCTTCATCATCAGCATCTCTCCAATCTCAGGAGTAGCAACCAATCTATTGGAACTTGAACTACTCTCTACCTCATCTTCACGAACATTTTGTGCTCTCCTATCTAATTTTCTTTCTCCTCCACTTGTTGATGAGCCACTCATCTTAGGGAACTTCCAAATAGGATGTCCATATTGTTGACAATGATAACACCTACCAGCAAAAGTGTTGGAATTCCTTCCACCTCCAAACCTTCCCCTTGTACCTATATATCCTCTTCTTGATTTAGGTTGTTGGTCTCTACTCTTCTCAACATCTTCATGATCTTCTTTGGGCTACCTTGTTCTTCTTCCTCTATTCATGCTACCTCTACCCCTTCCTTATTTTTCTTGTCTTCTCTTGATTATATCTTCTTCCCTCACTACCATTTGGAAACATTTTTCTACTATCTTAGGAGGATTCAAACTAATCTCATCTCTTATGTTCAATATCAAGCCACTCAAATACTTGGCCACTCTTTCAACCTCATCTTCATTGTGACCTACCCTAATGCATAATCTATAAAAAACCTCAGTATATGACATTACATCCAACTCCGTTCACTTCAAATATTGCAATTTCATAAAATTTTGTATGGTATAATTTGTTGGTAAAAATTGAGCCTTTACTTTTGCTACCATCCTATCCCAAGAGCATATTTTAGACTTAGCTTTGTTGACCCTATCTTCTTGAACAAAATTCCACCATGTGAGGGATGGACCCTTCAATTTTTTCTTTGCATATTTCGCCTTTTAATATCCTCTATATCTTCAAATTCAAAAATGTTATCTAAGGCATCAATCCAAGCCAAAACCTCTTCACTATCCATCTTACCTCCATACATTGGTACTTCAACCTTCACTTTTGGAGTGTTGTCACCTCTCATTCCTTTAGTATCTTGATTATTCTCTTTTCATCAGGATCTAAATCATCTTCTTCATTTTGGACTGGAGGATTTCCTTCTTCTCCTTCATCTTTCTTGTCACTCTGGTCTTCATTCACCATTCCTCTTCTCTGGTTCTTCTCCAAATCTACTATCCTTGTTATGGTATCTTTTTGAGACTCTTTGTAGAGCCTTTCTATTTGTTCCAACTACTCTTTCAATTCCTTTATCTCCTTTTCCATTGCACTGGCCTTCAAATGCATCTTCTCAATCTTGCCTCATCACCTTCCAAATTGCAACTTTCTTCTTCAAGTAACTACTTCCTCACTTTGACACCACTTGATGTAATGGGGGAGGTCCTACAATCTCACTAAACATAATTCCAATAAGTAATCACAATTCTCAAGTCACAAAACCTCACAACTCTTTACTTTCACCAAATCAAGCTATCTCCTTATAGCATAGAAAACCCACTAAATGGGTATATCTCCTAGGTGTTGTCCTTTCACATTAAGACCACCAGGGTTTCAGACAACCATTTTGGTGTACATAAAAATATCAACAAGTTGCTATGTGTTCCTTTCCAACACTTTCTCCAAAAACAACTTTCTACTATTTTTAGCCTTCCAATTAGGCCAAATTCCCAATGAACCTTGCCTTTAATCTATTTACCAATCTTCCAAAACACTAGGATAGCAATCCTCAAGTCTCCAAGCTCAATATTTCACAATTAGTTCACAATTACACTCATTCACAAGTCTCAAAACAATAACCCTTTTTTTTACCCAAGAAACTAGGGTTTTACTGAAAAACCAACTTCTTGCCCACAAACTCTCTTGAAACCACTTAAATCAACATCCAATAGGTCTGAAAAAACTAAATATACCATTCAATCATGGTTCCCTAAGCTTTTACATAGATTATCTTCACAAAACCTCTTAATTTTAATGGGAAAACTCAAGTTTCCTCACTAGGGCTTCATGCCCATCCCGTTATCAGACCTCCCCATGAACTCACAAGAATTTCATGCATTTATTCCTATCAAATTCTACCCATTCCACCAAGGCATGGATCTTATAGAAGGTGGAATGGGCTTAATTCATATTAGAAACTACATACCCTTAATTACCCTATTTTTTGGCCGCCTGGAAGAAATGACTTATAAAAGCTTTCTTATCTGTTAAAATGAAATCAAAACACTTCAAAATGGTTTCTCACATGAATATCCAACAATTTTATTAACTTTCCCAATGAAAAAATCAACTAATCAGACCATACATAAGCTGGTAACACCAAGAAAATTTAGAATTTACAGAAAAATTAGTGGTTTTTATTGCTTTTGACTTTTTCCAAACTCCAAGTTCCCTTTCAAATGATGAATTACATTATTTATAGAATTTTTCCCTCCAAATTAACTATTTAACTCCCTAAAACTTACTTTTGAAGTCTTATGACCATTGATATCCCTCAATATTGCAAGTTTGCAATTTTACAACTTTTATATTTGACAACTTTGCACCTTTTGAACATTTTGCAAAATCAACACTAGTAACTTCCTAAACACCTAGACATGACACAAAATTGACTAATTACATCACAAAATGATCTTAGTGACCTTATTTAAACAAAATTTTCTAAAAATCTATAACCTAGACCTCAACAACTTAAAATGACAATTTTCAACTAATGGTGCCCTTGCACCACAATGATGGACAAATCCCATAGGATGAAAGTGTCTCATAGGCTTGCAGACCTACAAGGAGGTAGATCTCAAGATATCTCACATGAAGGAAGCCTAAAGAAGTTAGTGTGTTACAAGCCTCCAGACCTACAAGAAGGCAACCCCCAAGATCTCTCACATGAAGGAAGCCCCAAGAAGTAAGTGCCTTACAGGCCTGTAAACCTATAAGAATGCATGCCCCAAGATCTCTCACATGGAGGAAACCAAAATATGTAAGTACCTTACAAGCATATAGACCTACAAGGAGGTGTCCCTCATGTTGTCTCTGATGAGGGAAACCCAAAGAAGGAGAGTCCATAGAGTTGGATTGGAAAGTGGCTTCACAGGTGCACCTACCAAGTGACATGTTTACTTATAGATAAAGCATTTATGAAAACAAAGAGCCCACATATGAATTCAAGTAGATAGTCACGTAGAGCATCAACAAATTGGAAATATTTCAAAGGGTTCCTTTGAGAAATCGGTGTGCAAAATGGGGTCTACTCAAGGGATGTGCTATTTGAAAGTGCAAAAAATATATTTTTTCTCAAATTGATTCATCATCAAGGAATCCTTTAGAAAGATGTTCACTTCATCAAGGAATTTGAAAGGAAGAAAAATTCCCCCTCATGAGGGGAATGCCAAAGCTGCTTCCACCCCAGAGGAAGGTTCTCAAGTTCTTTCTCTGTGAACCCATGATGAAGGAAACACGTTTTGTTAAGTGGGCTAGTTCTAAATCCATTTTTGAAAAAGAAATGTTCTTGAGGATTTTTTAGAATAGATTCGTTAGTGATGAATGCTTTTTCTAAAAATTGTAGCATCATAGAAATGGTGTTGTCACACGTGAAAGTGCCAATTCAAGTAAAGAAGAGAGACATAAGAAAAGAGAGAAAGATAAAAAGTAAGATAAAAAATTAGATACACAAGGGTGATATGATATTTTAGGGTCTGAGCTACTCAGAAATATATAAATAAGTATAATAGTAGTATATAAATGAACTATCATTAGCCCCCCACTATATTAGACCATGTGAAGAATGCACGAGAAGATAAAGTAAAAATAAAATATTGGGTCAACATGGAAGGGAAGCCTAAATGCCCCCAATGCTTTGTGTCTTCCCCAATCTACCAAAAATCGAAACACATAATAGAGGAAGAATGATGATACAAATAGAAGAAGGTTTACCACACAAAAATCATTCCTATATCCAAGCACCAACAAGGATGACAAGGGTCATCCAAGAACACATAGCATGATCATAGGGGAACACATCACAACACACACACATATCAAATCTAAAGATAAAGAAGGCACCTTCCCCTAAACACTCATCGACCAAGAGGTCATCCGCTTCCCACTCTAGATCATCATAAGGGGAAGGAGGACCAGCGTACAATGCTGGAATATTAAGGGGAGGAGCTTCTAACCCTCCTGCAACAAGGGATAAGGAAGAAGGCCCTGCAAGGTCTCCTCCACTTGGCTCTTGTGGAACTATCTCAGCGACTTCACAAAGATCACTAATAAGGTTGAAACTTCATCCAGAGAGTTAAACATGCACTTCACTAGATTTCCATGTTGTACCTCAACGAATGGAGAGTGGTGCATGCCTGAGATTCACCGCTAGGCTCACTGAGTGACTCAGGATCAATGACAAACTCAAGGGGGTATGTGCAGGATAATCATTGAAAAAACAAGCCCTCAAGTTGCAAAAAATTAAGAAAAATTAGGCTAGGCAACTTGAGGTAAAAATTTGAATAAGTTATCTATATTATTTAAAAAATATGTAAGAATAGAATCTGTAACAAATTGAATGTAGTTTCTACACTACTAGGTTTATTTTTTAAAAATAATCTATTTGGTGAAATTTTGAAATTTCAATGTAGTAGTACTTAAATTTAAGGGAAAAAATAAGAAGTAGGTGTCTATCTAACCACCCTAACCATACTAAAATGATAATATTATTTTATAATATTTTAGATATAAGTAGAGGAATCATGTCTCGATGTGATGCATATTTTTTTGTAATTTTTTTCCAAGTAATAATTAATTATGAAGTTTTTATTACAACTTTTAAAAAATATAAAAAATTGTATGTCTGACTACCTTAACTTGGTCAAAACTTCATGAAGTTGAGTTTTAGTTTTAATCCTATAGTATGTGAAGCATAGAATATGACACATATTGTAGATTCAAAAAATGTGATATTGGTTGAAAACTCTAGATGTTTTTCAATGAGCCTATCAATGAGGGCTTTGGTCATAATTCAAATAGAAAATGAATAATAATTATTTATTGAATTCAAAGTAAAGCATAATTTACATTGGTGAAAAGATGAGAATTTCCTTTAAAAACCCTTTTCATTTCATCAATTTTGGGTAAAAAGAAGTCGTTGGCCACATACCCTACACATACCCAAGATATTGGCACTTTTTGGCCCATAATGATCCTACACATAGCCAAGGGAAGCCGAGGATGGTTCCATCACTAAGACAAAACTAACCAATGCAAGACCACCCTTCGAAGAAGGTGGATTCCTATAATGCCCTCCATTGCTGGAAGAGCCACTCTTTACCTTCTACTTCATAGGGGGACGTGAAATCCCCACAAATGTGGTAAGAGGCATGGAGGAAGAGGAGGAGAAAACCACAGCAGATACCACCGAAGTATTTAGTATATCCCCAAGTTTTGGGAAAGGAGGGACATCCATAAGGGATATCAACAAGGGCAGCTCAAGTAAAGGAGCAATGAACACTTGCACCTTTTTGGGGTCAAGTGCACTCACAATAGGATCCAAAATCAATACGAAGCTTGGTTGAATAGAAGTAGAAGGTAGGTGAGAGGAGGATGGAATAGGAGGCCCTGAAGCAAGGGTGGTCATCTCCCCTTCCTCTATAAAGCAGCCTACTCAGCAATGAGAGCATTTTTCCAGAGCTTGTGCTCACACACAAGGTGGTTTCTTCGACTCTTCAAGCTAGAGAGCGAAGGTTTCAAAGGAGTAGAAGACTCATGCTCAGCCATGGGCATGTCTAGCATAGATGTTTCCATCAAAGGGATAGGTTCTTGGATGGGAGTAGGAGGAACAAGTTGAGACACAATGGGGGGAATCGAATCTAGTGCCTTGACATTGAGCCTCTTCTTGTTTACTACTTTTGGAGCAGGATTGGTGGGAGGCCACAGAGGCCAAGACATAAAAGATTCCCCTTAGGAACCTTTCTTTATGCCATATCGAATGGGCCTAGGATCTGTGGGTAGAATAGGAAGCTTGAATGTAGGACGCTTAAGCTTTCGCCAAACAGGCACCATATAATTCTCTCGTAAATCTAAAATAGAATTTGATGGCACCATGGTAAGGAAAGAGGGAGCGTCAAGCTAAATAGTGAAAAAGAGAGAAGAGGGATATCCAGAGTGCTTCTCTTCTTCCCTTCCACATGCCTTGCTGGCATTATTGTTCGCTTTTAAGCAATCCCTATGTGAAACAACATAAGGTGATGGAGGATATCTCACTCTTGACATTAAGCACCTTTTGTTATACTTTTGATAAGTCTGGTAGAAGAAGTCCTTCCTAGGTGGAAAAGGACTACTGGGTGCAGGCCAAAAGTAATCTAAGGAATAACTACCACACTCAATTGGTGGTCTATAGCTAGTGTCATAAATCACATATATGAAACCCTCATGAATGAATTTGAAGAACTTGTGCATAAATGATGGATCTGCATTCATAGCTACTAGCTAGGGGATACCTAGCTTCACTTTGAAGAGTTCATACCTTGAGATTATGTCAAACAAAAGATTCATAGATTTAGGCCCAACAAGAACCAACATAATAATACTACCTGGAGGAGGTACAAAAATTCTATTGTGTGTACAAATGGTGCTCATAGGTGCATCATACCCATCTTTATTCAAAAAGTTAATTATCATGATATCCTCAATTATGATATTCATTTGATATTTTTGATCAACAAGAACACCTACTGATGAGCTCAGGATATGCTCATAATTTGAGTATCATGTATTTTTAATATCTCTATTTTTATTGCTAATGGATGTTTTAACTATGTGATTAAAGACTTTTCATCTGAAATTGGGTAGTATCCTATAGCAATACATTCCTATAAATTTATGCAGCCTAACATCTCAATGTGTCTTATTAATTACCCTGTTTGACCTTCCAAATGACTAGTATAATGCATATGGTTTTTGAATAATAGGATAGATTTAATATGTGATTATGGATCGTGTTGTTTGCCACGCATGCTTTCTTTCACCTCTGTCACCTTGTGCATCACAGGTTGTTGAAGGGAGCATGAACGAGTCAAGTGCAGCAGATCTTGGCCCTGCAGTAAAGTCCATTTCTTGCTCAACATCAAGGAAGTTGTTCCAGCGAAGACTCTTTTTCCAGGTTGTTGGGAAGAAACTTAAATGATCATTTAATCTAGAAAGAGTGGAATGCTAAATTCTATGGATCATGTTGAATGTATATGTTTTCATTTATGAGAAGTCTATTCCTCAGTTTCAGGATTCATTTTATGTCCACGTCTTTCTCTATTAGAGTTAAGTAGTTAGTTGCTTTTCTGGTTTAAGTGTTCCTCCTGGGCGAGTGAGCAAGCATAACGAGCATAGAAAGGATATCATGTAAAATTTAGTATGATAATAAGAAGCAGAGTATGTAAAAGTTAGTACTATGATAAGAGATAGAGTTTTGTGTTAGTTTTCATATGAACAAAACAATGTACATCATTCTGAGTTTATGAATAAAAGTTGATAAAGTTCTGAGTTCAATTTTGGCATAATTAGTTGATGCTTGCTAAAGGGGCCCACTTAGTAAGTATCTGTAGTTAGTTAGTTAGTCATTCATTTTTTGTTGATCATAAGTTAGATTTCATTCTTGAAGTTTCCATTCAAACTCAGTCTTATATTGTTCATGCAACATCGAGAATCCATCCTTGTGTTTGTTCCTACAGCATAAGCATAGTTCATAGTTTTTTTCTTAGTTGTAGTTGTTATGGTTTCTGCTTTGATTACGTTTAGAAGGCTTTGCATTACATTCATGTAGCATAAGTAGAATTCAATTCACGCACTTATTTCTAGTAAATCGTGACTGAAACTGGTTCTTAGTGCACATACAATGCCGCTACATTTCAAGTATACGTTCCCTGGTTGACAAAGTAAATGAATGACCATAAGAAAATGTTAGTCGTCTGTTGGAATGTCCAATTCCCAGGTTAGGATTTGTTGTGACTTTTATATCCTTTTGTGGGCGCGACCATTTTTGGCACCATTGTCGGGGATGGTGTCAAGCTAAGAACCTGTCAAAAGTCATTGTTAGCAGTAGTTTAGTCTATTATTCAAGCATTTTCAAAATTCCTTCAATTCACCATTCATTCTATTGCATGCATAGAAGAAGAGACACTCTGGGAAGATCCCTCCCTAACCTTCCATTCATTGATAATAATCCTAAACCAGCTTATAATCTATTTGAGGAAGGAGACCAAGATATCAATCCATTTGCTGAAAACCTATTTGTTGAATTACCATTTGACCTAGCTAATGAAGAACCTGAAGAAAATTCATTTGCTCTGATACTCCATCAAGCAAATATGGCACAAAATCCACCTAATCAGCCTCCTACTTTTGATAATGATAACCTTAAAAATATTCCTTCTTCATTACTCCCCAAGTTCTATGGACTATTTACAGAAGACCCAGACACTTTCTTGTTCGAGTTTGACATCCTCTGTCACAGCTATGATTACACTTCAGATGCTCACATGCTGAAGTTGTTTCCTTCTACTTTGAAGGAAGGAGCTCTTAGATGGTTCATGAGTTTGGGAAGGGGTTTTGTCGATAGTTGGGCATTCATGCAAACAAAATTTCTTGAGAAATACAAGGAATATTATAAGAGTGGTAGTAAGGGAGATGATATATTTAGAATTCAACAAAAGGAGGATGAAAGCCTGGAAGACTATATCTCAAGATTCTTGTTTTCCCTGAAAAAGAATTCAAACCATACTCTTAATAAAGAATCTCAGAAACTACTTTTTCTAAGGGGAATTAGTGATATTTGTATAGATGCCCTAGACCTAATGGGAGGAGGTGATATAACCCAACTTCCTTGAGATGATATCAAGAAAATATATCTCAACTACTCTCGAGCAATTTTTAAGAAGGGTAGAGGTCATCAAGCTACAGTGGGAAAGTCTTATATTAATGGAGTTTCATGGATGGAGATCACAAATTTTCTATCTGATTTCAAGCAGGATATCATAAACAATATGGCTACATAGTTGGACACTATGCAAGCTCGGAAGAAACATGAGGAAGTTGAAGCAATCTTGGCAGAGTTCTGTCCACATTGCAGACAGAAGAAATGAGACTACAGATGTAAGATAGTGGCTAACCTGGAGGCTAAGCAGTTAGCTACTAACTTTAAGATGGTAGAGAGTGATGATGACCAAGTATTTTTCGTCGGACAAAGGTGACCATGGGCTCAAAGACAAAGTATGCCTCAAGATCCTTTGACTTTTGGTAATCCTTATTCTAATTATAATAACCAGTGGCAACCTACATATGGCCCATCACCACCTTGGAATACTCCTCAATCACATTGGCTTAACTATTAGAGTCCTCAATGGATATCTCCTCAAGGAGGTTGGCAGCAGCCACAAGGATAATGGACTCCACCCCAAGGTAATTGGTAGCAGAATCCTCAATGGAGAAGTCCACAGCAATGGTAAAACCAATCCCCTGCCTCCCTGTAGCTTTAGCAGCCACAACCTCAGGCCCTCATGCCACCTCCTGCAGCACCTGCAGCAAATACTGGCCCCCCAAAACAAACCCCTATGCCTACTCAACCATTGCCAAATCCTAATAATAAACAACAGCAAAAACATCCTATGTATTTTGCAGAAGTCAATCAGTATCCAGATTATGCCCTAAATATTCATGATATCCATCTTTGATCTAGAACCACACTTCCTGCTCCACAACCACCTATAATTACAGAGATTTCAAACTCTACCTCTGAGCAACCTACTGATCCTACAGAACATATACCTATATCAGATACTATCTCTAAGGAGCTTATCCTGCAACATAAGGTCAAACTGCCTTTTCCTCAGAGATTGCAAATTACTGCATCAAAGTCTATGGAAGAACCTACCTTTGATATTTTGGATCAGTTGAAGAATGTACACATTCAAATACCCCTTTTTCAAGCCATTAAAGATGTCCCAATTTATGGAAAATCCATTAAGGAGGCCTGTTTAAAGAAACCAGGAAGAAAGAAAAAGGATCCCCAAACTATCCATGTTTTAGGACAATTGGCAGATATTATGTTAGGGAAGGTAGTCATTCCAAAATATACTGACCCTGGGAGTCTTGTGGTACAAATAAATATTAATGGCCAAATAGTAAAGAATGGTTTGATTGACCTTGGTGCAACCATCAATGTAATGACCAAGAATTTACAATGGAGTATTTCAATATCTTAAACATTCGGTCTACACCTACCATCCTGCAGCTTGCTGATAGTTCCACTGTAAAACTTGATGGAATGGTAGAAGATGTTATTGTCATCCTTGAGTCTTGGGAATACCTAGCACAATTTACCATATTGTCAACTAAGGCCACTTTGGGAGAATATCCTATAATCCTAGGAAGACCATGGTTAGCCACAGCTAATGCTTTTATAGGATGTCGTTCAAGAGACATGACAATTTCTAATGGTCAGTCAAGAAAGAAATTGGCTTTATACCCACCTACTCAGCCTCAGCCAGATTTAGGAGAGGAAACTGAAGAAGTCAATTCATTGGCTCAACTAATGATGCTGCAAACTAATCTAGTTTCCTAGCTTCAGAGTGAGGATGACCTACTTTTACATATTTTGCAGTCCAACCCTGGTCTGAGTAGCCCATCTGCTGCAAATAGTTGTCTTCAGCAATGTTTCCTATAGCAACTGAATTCTGAGAACCTGTCACCTGAATCTCTTGTGATTTATCATAATTTTCTTCCATATGAAATACATACACCACCGTTATTAGCAGCCTCCATGAATGATCTTATCAAGCAAGTAGAAGTGTCTCTAGGCTGTTGTCTGAATATCAATAGTAAGTTGCCTCAATCTCAACAAGCTGCCCTAGTCACAATGTTGCAAGAACAACACAGAGATTTTGCATGGGACTATGGGGATATGAAGGGAATAAATCCTCAACTTTATACTCATAGGATCTACATTAAGGAAGATTGTTCACCTGTTAGGCAGCCTCAAAGAAGGATAAACCCAACACTCAGGGAAATAGTTATTAAAACAAAGCTCTAAAAATTGCTTGATATTGGTTTTATCTACCCTATTTCAGTCAGTCAATGGGTGTCTCAATTGGTGATTGTCCCTAAAAAAGATGGAAAATGGAGAGTTTGTGTAGACTACAGAGAGCTGAACACAGGAACTAAAAATGATCACTTTCCACTGCCATTTGTTGACCAAGTACTAGACTCATTATCTGGGAAAAAGTATTTCTCCTTTTTAGATGGATATAGTGGCTATAATCAAATTAGAATAATCCCTAAGGATCAAGACAAAACAACTTTTACCAGTCTATGAGGCACTTTTTCCTACTTTGTCTTACCTTTTGGACTGTGTAATGCACCTGCAACATTTCAAAGGGCAGTCATCGGTATTTTTGCTGACATTTCTCATGATTCTATGGAAATCTACATTGATGACTTCACTACTTATGGAGTTACTTATGAAGAAGCATTAGTTAATCTGGAAAAAGTGTTGAAACGATGTAAGGAGCAGAATTTTTCTTTGAATAGTGAGAAATGCTTTATGATGATGCAAGAGGGAATTGTTTTAGGCCATCATATCTCTCAAGTAGGAATTCAAGTTGATCCTACAAAAATAGAAGTTATTATAACTTTGCCAACACCTACAAAACAAAAGGATGTTAGAAGTTTCCTAGGACATGTTGGATATTATAGAAGATTTATCAAAGATTTCAGCAAAATAGCCATTCCATTATATGTTTTATTGACTAGGGATTTTGAGTTTACCTAGACTAAGGCTTGTGACAAATCTTTCCTGCAGCTTAAGAACTTACTTACTCAAGCACCTGTTCTTCAAGGAATGAAGTGGAACCTGCCTTTTCATATACACACAAATGCTTATGATTATTCCATACGGGCAGTTTTAGGACAGAAAGAGAATTTCATTGAGCATGCCATATATTTCATTAGCAAAAATCTTCAAGGCCCTAAATTAAACTATATTGTCACAGAGAAAGAATTGCTAGTAGTTGTGTATGCCCTAAACAAGTTTCGACATTATTTCACTGGTTACCAAATATTTGTTCATACAAATAATGCAGCAATAAGGTACCTCATGAATAAGCATGCCATATCTAGCAGATTAGTAAGATGGCTCCTATTGTTGCAAGAATTGTATATCACAGTTATTGATAAGCCGGGCCAAGCTAATGCAGTGGCTGATTTCTTGTCAAGACTTCAAACACCTACACCTGACACTCCTGAGGTAATTGATGATAGCTTCCCTGATGAACATCTTTTTTCTATTGCTGCTCAAACTCCATGGTATGCATATATTGCAAATTATTTAGCAGCAAACAAGATTTCAACTCACATCTCACCAAAGAAAAGGAAATTGTTAGTTGAGAAAAGTTTCAACTTTTCATGGATTGCAGATTGTTTATTTTACACATGACCTAACCAAGTCATGAGAAGATGTGTTAGGGAAGATGAGACCTATGACATTTTGTATGCCTGTCATGATGAGCCCTATGGTGGACACTTTGCAACCAAGAGAACAGCTATGAAAGTGCTTAATACAGGATACTATTGGCCCACACTACACAAAGATGCTACAACTTACACCAGGAATTGTGACAGATGTCAACGCATGGGGAGACCAACAAGGTCTGATGAAATGCCCCTGAATCCTCAAGTGGTAGTCAGTCCCTTTGATAAGTGGGGCATGGATTTTATTGGGCCTATTGATCCTCCATCTAATGGAAAATCATACATTTTGGTGTGTATTGATTATGTAACCAAGTGGGTAGAAGTAAAAGCAATGACACATGCCCATGAAAATAAATTTGTTGAGTTCCTGTATGAGCAGATTTTTACTCGGTTTGGAATCCCAAGGGAATTTGTTACTGATCAAGGAGCTCAGTTTATATCCAACTTAATCACTGCATTGATGAATGATTACAAGATCAGGCACAGAAAGTATAGCCCCTATCATCCTCAAGCCAATGGCCATACATAAGTTACCAATAGAGAAATTGAGGCAATCCTTACAAAGACAGTCCAATTACAGAAGAAGGATTGGAGCAGTCGCCTACTTGAAGCAGTCTGGGCCTATAGAACAACATGGAAAATAACTATAGGGTTTACTCCTTTTGAATTACTCTATGGTAAGACTACCATGTTGCCAATAGAATTTGAGCATAAAACCTTGAGGACTGCTCTCCAACTTAACATTGATATCTCTAAGGCTCAAAAGGAACACCTCCTACATCT
This sequence comes from Sequoia sempervirens, assembly GCA_007258455.2. Lineage (NCBI taxonomy): Eukaryota > Viridiplantae > Streptophyta > Pinopsida > Cupressales > Cupressaceae > Sequoia > Sequoia sempervirens. The sequence continues at coordinate 50,203,356 of VDFB02000002.1, forward strand.
AAATGCATTGGATAGGATGAGGAAAGTTGTCGTACAACATACTGAAGCTATCCAACAGCAAAGAAAGAAATGGCATGACAATCATATTAGAACTAAGCGATTCTCTACCAGTGACTGGGCACTGCTCTATGACTCCAGATATAAAGAAAATCAAGGTAAACTAAACACAGGCTAGCTTGGTCCTTATGAAATTGAACATGTATTTGATAATGGCTTAGTGTAGT